>CM031975.1:14643438-15081243 GCA_018804465.1 Populus tomentosa
CATTCTTTCCCTGCGCTTTTTGAACACTATTTTGTTTTTTAGTGTTTGGTTCTTTTTTGGAATTCATGCTTCTTTCTTTATAACTGTTCTGTCAAACATAGCAGTAGATTTAAATATAAAAACAAATCTTCGTCATCAAGGTAATCGCTGAATTACCAGATAATTTAGATAAATTGTATTTATTAGAATATTTTATTATTATTATTATTATTTTCATTTATTTCAGCAAGTTTTGGCTTAGATTTTTTAGAGTTTTTTATTCCCAAGAAGGGTTTCAAATATTAATATGAGTTAATTTTTTAGATTCTTCATTATAATTAGACCTTTAATTTTCTCATTTTATTAATAAATATTTTATTAATATTTTTTTTCTTTCTATGGAGTTCTTTTTTTAATTTCATGTTGATGATCGGATGTTAACAAATAACTCAGGTCCTGACGCTTGTATAATTTTTTTTTTAGTGTTTTATTTTTTAATTTTATTTTTGACCATTGAGTTGTTTGATTAATTGAGTTTCTATTAATTTATTTACTTTATTTTTGATACGATTACTTTTATATTATGATCGGATCACTAGCATTTAGCAGCTAACTCTGGACAGTTTGATTTTAAAAAAAAAAAAACCTTTTTGTTCAATTTCTTTATGGTTATGACATTCTTTTTATTTATCTTATCAAAATTATACAAATTTATAAGCTTAATCAAATTAATTATCTGAATCTCTTTTTTTTTCTCCTTTGTGTGAGAATGTTTATCACCTTAGCTTTTTATATTTTTACTATTGAAAAAATTTAGATCAGCCCATTATATAACACGAATCAACTATCTACTACTCACTATAACAAATCTCCTTGGACAGGAGATGTTTCCATCCCTTTGAACCCATCAACATGTATGCATGGAGCCCGTAACCAAAGTTAGCTTCCTTTAAAATTCTTTCAAATTGGTATAAAAAATTGGTGGAGTGTGAAAGTTCTCTGTAAAATAGCTGAAGCATGACAATCGTCTGTGATTGTAGCCATAGGGAAGGTGGGTGATTCTTTTTTGCGCACAATAAAAACTGCAGATACACGCAATTTTTTTTCAAATATTCACATCAATATATTTTGATTAATTTCATGGTCTTAAAAATAATAATTATATAAATTTTTAATAACTTTAAAAGAACTCGAACTCCTGATCATTAAAAAACAAGCCTAGAAAACAAACTTAAAACTTGACTAATTGAACATTTTTTTTTCAATTGGTATGTGGTAGCCTTTTCCCTGTTTCAGATTGAAGGAAAAGATTCTTTCCAAGTTTGTGCACTATCAATGGTTTACAAATATGGAATCTATACTCAGACGTGTATCTGGGATGTTATGGCTTTCCCTGTAGAACTTGGACAATCTCTTCTGCTCTGACTGGATACCCTTAAGATACTCGGTGAGAATGCGTTGCTGGTACGAACCTCCTTCCTACAAGTGATATGAGAATGGTGTGAGAAAAAGGGTACGTATATAGAAAAAGGTTGTGCCTGTGTGTATATGAGTCGTAGCAGACAGTGGCATGCGGTTGTGTGGCGTCCAGTTGTATGGAATACAGAACAACAACAAATCAAATGAATAAAATCCAAGGTAGAAGGTTTTATTACTGTCCGGATCAATGTCCTCTCGATTCGTTTCTTAATGACAGCATAGAGTTCGTCTGGAGAAATTTCCCCTTTTCCAACTGTCATTCCATTGAGCAAAAGCTTGTTCCATTCTTCTTCGGGAGCTGCAGCAAACAAATGTATAAGTGAGTCTGGATGCTTATCAAATGACCCAAAGAATCCTGCTTTTAATGGTCTAGAAACTTGATTCAATGACGAGGCAGGTTTAACATTTATACGAGGATCAATACATCAGGTAGATGTTTGCATGCCTAAGCTATCCAAGATCAAATTTCATATGCCTAAGCATCTCTGTGTTGCAGCAACAATCTATATTTATGGCTCATTTTTATTCTCGAAAGCACAATTGTTAAGGAAAACAACACCTTTGATTATAGTCTCCAGAAACTGCTCGGCCTTCAAAACTTCCTCTCCTGCACCACAAATATAGACAAATACCTGTCAAATAATCATCCTAATTCAAAAGCTTTAATTGCTAGGAAAGGTCTTAGAATATGATTTATATTATTTTTTAACACACGCTCCCAATTGAAAGCTCTTTCAGCTTGAAACTTGCACGGGCTCACACTATCTTGTACTGTTAATTTTATCAAATAAAATAAGAGTGGTGAGATTCAAACTCGTGGCCGAATCATCAACAAGGTTTTGATACAAGATCACAGAACCATCTCAACCCAAAAGTTTCAACTATTAGAAAAGATTTTAAGATAAGATTTATGTTATTCTTTAACAATACCAGTTGTTCAAGGCCTCCAACTTGTACTCTGTAGCAAACAGCAAGAATATGGAAGTGAGGATTGTTCCAAAGAAAGGAGGGGAATGGAGAATAGATGTGTTAAATGAAGATCTATGGCAGACAAATTTTAAATTGCTGATAGACAGACCTAATCAAACTCTGGAATAAAATTTGGGAGACTATTCTAAAAAAAAAGGTATAATCTCAGAGATCAAACTCTCAGTACAAGATAATTAAAGTAGGAAAAACCTAATACCTTGAAAGACCAAAAACATCACTCAAGCTAAACTCAAATCTAGCTATAAGAATTTAGTTTCACATGGCTTCGAGCAATGGACTTCATTTCAAGACATTTTATAAATCTTGGCATGGTGACCAACAACATTTTTCAATTTTGTAATGACCCATCATTTTTTAAGACATAATTTCAAAGTAATGGAATAAAGTACCACAATATAATTACCTTTCTTCGCATAACTCCGCTTGGAGAGAATACTGGAAGCATAGAGTTGCAGAACCTTTTGCATCATGGCCTCGAGCCCTGGCTTGTCCCCGTCTTCTTTTGCCTACCGATGAGTAGAAAAGGAATTACTCACCCGTGTTTAAGGAAAACCTCGTATCACCATTTAAATACTGGAGTAATAAAATCATATAAGAATATCCCACATCAACCCTCATCCCATCTAACAAGCACCCAAAATCACTTCGATTAAATTTGTTTGCAAGATTAGTTTGATGATCAGCACGCTAGGATATGTACCATAAGAAGAGAAAGCACTCACTTGTCGTAGTTGTGCACTAACTTCTGCAAGGAACCCTTCATCTAGCTGCCCTTCTTGCTCCCTCTGAATTATATGCTGATGAATGAATGTATAGACAGTTGCATAAGTTCAACACAAGTGAATGAAACCATTAACAATAACACAACGTTATATTTTTGCTCCTCCTATGCTGCTATTTGAATTCAACGAAACCAAGGGCAATCCAACATGGGAAACACACGAGGGAAAGAGGGAGCAAAAGAAATTCCATTTAAGTCGTTTACTTCTTTCTTTCCATGCATGGGGGGATGGTTCGGAATACAAATTCGTGAAAATCTTGTTAGAATTTGATAATTAATCCCCTAGAGATGCTTCTTTTCTGGTGGAAATCAATTTCAGAATGTTCATCAGCCCCAATATAGGAACTCAACAAATGTCCAGGGATCAATCCAAGCAGGGACTCAAATTAATGACTACACATTTGAGAGTCTATATTCTGTAAATTTAACGAGCCCTTTCTTAGTTTTTTAAACCCATCGTGGATTAATGAACGTCAGAGTTCCATCTCATTTCTAATCGAAAGATGTTTTCACATTCCATTCTTCTATGCAAACAATGCCTATTATCGTACCCATCAAAGGTTTTTATAGGAACCTGACATTCAAGTGATTTAACAATAAGCTATTCAAAACCAAGTAGGACAAATATCTGTAAGCACAAGGAACGAAGAACTGATAACTATAGAGCTTCATTTTTATTTTTATTTTTTTAATGCAAAATCTGTATAAACGAGACTTTAAGAGTTAGCCGAATAAACATTGATAATGTTTTAATGAGAAGAAGGGAAAACTTATAATCAAACTAACGCAAAAACTTACTTTCTCCATTAGTTTGAGGGCCTCGGGATCTGTAGGAGGCCAGTGAATCTCTTCCTCTCCATCAACTATAGGTTTTAAAATTTCCTTGAGAATATCAGTGGCTGACTCAATCTTTTCCTACAAAGTAAAAAGAAGAATATAGAGAAGAGAAGGCAAAGATGAATCTGTTATACGTGAAACAATAAAGGAGTTAAAAAAAAACTGCTTATGAGAGGGAGGGGGTGATTTACATTGGTCTTATGGACCAGACAGTCCACTATGCTCATCACAGATATTGCCAGCTCCTCGTAATCTTTCTGCGAAGATACAAATAATGCCGAAGAAATTCTTAGCTATGTAAGAGCCGGAATCAAGTCATCCTCATAAACATCATAAAAAACTAAACTAAGCCAGTCAAAAACATGCTTTATCATCCTCTGATTTACAGGTATCAGTTCTAGCAGCAAGTCGTATCCAAAAGCCCTCATTGAAAGCGAGGACATTTTCAACAACAAGCTTCTGCAGCTGTTCACATGGAAGAAAATGGAACAAGAATAAGTTAACAAATGTGGATCCCATGAATGAAAACTAATAAAACGCAAACTATAAACAAGTTTGCTTACTTCTCTTGGATTTGCATCTCTCAGCATATCTATTAGCCGATCCACTTCTACGGTCTTTTTAAAAGATTCCTCTGGATCTTGATTGACTGCACAGATTAAAGTTCTCCTGTTTATTTGACCCAAATACAACATTTCACTATCAATAGCTCCATTTTTAAAAGCACAAATCTGAAACTGTAAAATTAGAGCAAATGATTTGAAAAATAATAAATTAGTATCTTGAGACCTTAATTCTCACCTAACCAACTCTAACTCCCATATAACCAGAAGTGAGGCCACAGTGCTCAACCTAGTGCATTTCAAATCCAAACAAATTCTTGGGCTGTCCCCATCTCCTAATCCAAATCCTTATTTTTCCTTTCCTTGTCGCATGTCAAACCCATGAAAAACATAATTTAACAAGTCCAACAAAACCCTGATCACTTGGCTGATCAACAAAAGTAAAACATGCCCCTAATCACTTTATAACCCAGTATGCGCAGAAAGGGGTTTTTGAAATATGTAGATCATGGGAATGAAACCCAGTATCATGGGATGATTACCTCTTCTTTGACTCTGTTAGAGATTTTGATAAAAATGGGCTGAGCTTCTGCACAGTGAAAGGCCTAACTCTCCATCCCTGAAACACCAAAAGAAAAAATAAGCAAGAACTACACGAACCGAGTCGTGCATATGAAAGTGAGCTTCTTACCTGGTAATGACTTGAAGAGGAAAAGAGAGAGCTGACGAGTGGAAATTTTGGCTGAACAACAAATAGTGTGGCCATCTTGCTGCACAGACAATGGCGGGAGAAGCCAGTAACAACTAACAACCGTTCAGTTTGGTGACCACATCTTTGATATTGAGTGGCCGTGTTAGTGATGAGTGGCGATGGTCAAACTAGAAGGATTTTTTAGACTGGGCCGTGCTTGTGAGAAATCCGATAATTTGGACTGTTTAATTGAGGTTTGATCCTTTTGTTTCCAGGTTTTAACGTTGGGTTATGTGTTGAATGGGCCAAACTTAGATCACCAGCGCATGCGTCCATTCCATTGTCTAGATACAAGTCCAAGACCCGACTGCTGGAGGAAGAAAGTTTCGATCTACGAAAAATATTGTAAAATTATTTGTAGCCATTTAAAGAAAATAAGAAGAGAGTCTATGCTTGCTTGAATCAAAATAAACTTGAAAAAAATAAAATATTAATGAATTATTTTTTAATTTATTTTTTATTATATAATTTAATATTAAAAAATATTTTCTAACTTATTTTTCATTACACTATTAAACATTAAAAAATAATTTATTTTCTAGTAATTTATTTTTTAAAAATTTATTTTTCAAAAAAAACTATTTTTTAGTAAACAAACGGGGCATTAAAGAAAATAAGGAGAGAGTCTGTGCTTGCTTGAATCAAAATAATTACAATGTTCATGCATGGAAACACAGAGAAAAGTAAAACCAGAGGGGGCATGGCACTGGTCTTACTCCTGAGAGGGTAGGGCAAAATATATACTCAACACATCAAGATGTATATCTTCATTTATGGATAAAAAATATACAAGTTTCTTTGGGTCAGAATATTATTTCTTAAAAGAAACAGGACCAAATGTATTGTCAGAACCAATTTTATATCTTAAGAGGGTTAAAGTTGCTGGGAAGGAAGAGTCTTGTAGGATAAAACACATTGATTCTTCACTTTTCCTAGGATTAAATCGAAATTCTATGAAGAAAACAAACCATTCTTGCTATATTACCGTGGGGGAGGGGGGAGATGATTTTAACTTTTGAGGGACCGGAGCCACCACCGCACGTCGACTACACCCCCTGAATTCAAGGAGGCGTGCATCAGATTTTAAAATAGTGCTACGAATCATGAATATTGGAGCACAGAAACATTCACAACCACATACAATACAATAGAAAGTGTGTGAATGTAAGCTCAATTCCATGGCTGCTTCTCTCTCGATATGTTAGCCATTCGTGTATCTGTAACCTTAAGAATTTTCTCTATACACAAAGCTAATGAAGGTTTGCTGAAATGCTCGTTGCATTGATAGTTTACAATGGAACGACGGCCTCCTTACAAACTGACAGTAGAAAGTTTAATTTGTGAAGATAAAGTATATGAATTGACTTGACAAAATAATTAATGTAACTTGATGGACCACAATTTTTTTTTAATTCTCAATTAAATGTTGCCCACACGCCTATGGATCTGGCAATATTTAGAACCATCATTTATGAATTCAGTCAAGCATTGCGTTGAGCTAAAAAAACCTCTTCTTCTCTTAAAATGAGTGGCCGCACCTGCAATATATATATCTGGCAATATTTAGACCCATCATTTATGAATTCAGTCAAGCATTGCGTTGAGCTAAAAAACCTCTTCTTCACTTAAAATGAGTGGCCGCACCTGCAATATATATATATATATATATATATATATATATATATATATATATATATATATATATATTCTAATTGTTTTTTCTTCAATAAAAATTAAAAAAAAAAAAAAAAAAAAAACTTTGTATGGAGGCTATATCAAAGGAGCAGCTAACAGGTTGACAACGTAAACTTCAAGATTTATTTTTGACCTTATGAGTCATGTTGAGGATTTAAAACATAGATAAATATCATAGTAAATAAAAAATAATAATTATACAATAGAATGACTTTATATGGTTTGGCTATACCTAGTTTACAAGAAAAAAGAAAAAAAAATATAATTGGAATCAAAACAAGTTTTAAATAACTTATAAATTGAATCTCAAGCATACCAATTTCCTAGGAATATGAATTTTTGTTGTCAACTATTTTTTTAGCACACAATAGCATGTAATATAATCTTGAAAGGAAAAAAAAAAACTAAGCATAAACATATATTTATATATACTATATCTTAGTTCGAATGGTTAAAGGATTACTCAGAGAAAAAAAAATTTAAATTATATCAATTTAAATATAAACAGTCTACATTCATAAAAATTATATCTCGATACAATCATAAAACTATAATTAAAAGTAATATATAAGATGATGGGACTCGTTATGAGTTGCAAATATAGAGATGGCATCAAGATTCATCATTTGATTTCAACGATCACCCACTCAAAGGTCAAGTTAGGGTTTTTAAGACATGGTCTACCTACATTTCAACGCCAATTTGGTATTAAAAAAGAGTAGGTGCTCCACATGATTCTCTTAGAACTTTTCGAAAAGACCCGTAACTGTTTGTACTGGGACTCCTAGGCGCATACAATAATTGAAAGAGCAATGTTCCTTCCTTATCTCCATGCCCCTTTCAAGATCTCCAATTGCAATGTCACTGTTCAAAGATGCTCAAAAGATCATCCATATCTGGGCCCTGAAAAAGTGTTGTTTGTCCTCTAGTGTTGGTCGCCTCCATCAATTGTTAGGTATTATCTGTATAATTTTCTGGTTTCCCACTTCATGAACGTGCATGATCCGGTCAACGAATTAGAAAGCCGGAGAAAATGAAGGGATTGGCTTTAATCGTCAATGGCAGATGCTAAATGGTTAATATCTGGCTTTTGATCAATCGTTTGCTTTTCCCTTGGCTTTGGACGATATTGATGGAAAAAATCTTAATTTTACATTATGGATCTTCACTTGTAACTTGTAAGGTCATAAATATCGTTGTTGCTGGTAATTAAGATCAGAAAATACATGAATCTCAGCTTCATGGCACATCAATCATCAGTGGAGGGTCATCACAGAAAGAAAAAAAGAAAGGAGGTTGGCTTTTTTTCGTATCGGAGTGAGAGCCGGTGTTCTGAGATAACGGGGAAGAAATCTATACACCGCGTCGGATGGGAAATCAACAAAGAAAAAATAAAAACACAAACACATCTTGGAAATCAACGTAGGTTCGGTCTGGATACTGTTAACCAAACAGGTATCGCATCATCATTTGATATAACAACAGTTATGAAATCCTTCATCGACCAGCAGGTTGAGCCGAAATCCAGTCAACATAGTAGCTAGATTGATCTGAATTTGTTAAAAAACAGATCGGTGTAACAACTCAATAAAACATGGTCAACTCGGTAGGTCAACTTATGACCCGGGCAAACCTGGACAAGATTATTTTTTTTTTCAAATGTAATTTTTATTTTATACCTTTTTTTTATTTTGTTTTAGTTGGTTATTAACACTTTTTAAAGTTTACTATATAAATATTAAAAAATATTTTATTTTTTTAATATAAAATTTGAAGTATTTTCGTATATATACTTTATATTTACAAGAAAAAAATTATGTTTTTTCAATGTGGGATAAAAAATTATTTGGTTTAAATATTTCAACTTAAAAATATAAAATAATATCTTTTCAATGTGAGATTTAAAACACTTTAATATGTATATGTTCTATATTCACAAGAAAGAAATTATTTTTTCAATGTGGGTTTTGAAACCCTTTAGTATGTATATTTTATGTTTATAAGAGAAAAAATTATGTTTTTTTCAATGTGTGATAAAAAAAATTGGTTTATACTTCAACTTAAGAGAATAAAATAATATCTTTTCAATGTAAAATAAAAAAAATTTAAAATATTTTTTAAAATTTTATTATTTACAACATGTATAACTTATATTTTTTTATTATTTTTTAATATAAAATTTTAAATTTTTTTTAAATTTTTTTCAGGTCAGATTTGATAGGTAACTTCTCCAGCTTTTTTTTTTTTTTTTCTATTTTTGATAGAATACATATAAATGGCATTTCAGTGAGAGAAAAGCTATTTTACCTGATGATTTAGCAATTTCAATGGAGTTGCCGAAAAGAGAGAAAAGGAGCTAAAGTGACAATTATTTCTTTTTTTTTTTTTTTTTTTTTTGCCTCTTGCCTTAGAGATGCTCTAGAACAACTAATAATAAATAAAGAAATATTGCACAAATAACCCAGGGCTTAAGCGAAACATACGTGTGAGAACAAGCTTATCCATGATAAGCAAGACTTAATATTGATCGATAGAGCAGCTCATATAGATAGTTTGTTAGGTTGCACGGTAATCGTTGACTTTTGCTTGTAACGTCGTAGGTCAATGAGTGGCACCACTTGCTTTGGAACTCGTAACATAGTTCTTCTTCTTAAAGATAACGTTGATTAAGAATCACTCTGGTACACGTTACCACCCCTTTTGCCTGCCTTCAATTATTGGTGGGTTGAAGTGTAGATTATTTTTATATTTTAAAAGTATTTTTAAATATTTTTAAAAAAGTTTAGTTTTTGATTAAATTTAAATTAATATTTTTTAATTTTTTAAAATTATTTTAATGTGTTAATATCAAAAATAATTTTAAAAAAATAAAAAAAATTATTAACATGTATTTTAATATAAAAAATCTTAAAAAAACAACCATAAATGTGCTCAATTTCAGCAAGGATCGAGTAGGCTGGACTCTCAAAACTATCTTGAGGAGGATTAAACTGCCTTCCTTCACCATTCTTAATTTATACGGGACGGCGCATTTTTTATTATTATTTTAATAACCCATTTGTTTTTTACTTTGACCATTGTTGTCGAATTGGTTCCTTCCATGTAAAGACAGATTGGCTCAAAGTGTTTTTGCGTTTACAAGATCTTGAAACCTATCTCGATCCAACCAGCATTACGACGGCGACGCCATGGGAACATGGAAGATATCCAAATGGGTTTTCTTCACATTTAACCACTAATTACAAAGGGTTCAGCTTAATCAAGACAAATTTATTTTTTCATTAACAAAAAAGGGTGTCTAAATATTCTAATCAAAGGCAGGATTGATCTGAATCAACTAAAATATTGATAATGCAAGTCAAGCAACCGGCTCTGGTCTCCCGTGAGCTAGCATTGCTCCACCACCCACAGGAGTTAATTTATATATTTACTGCAGAGGAGCTTGGATCAATAAATAGAAGGTAAATGAAAATCGGTAGCCATTCCTCCAACTTCAGACAGCACTGATAATGAGAGTACTGAAAGCTCTAGGTAACTGTGCAATAACTTTATAGCCCAGAAGCCAACTTGCGCTCATCTTCTTTACTATATAGAGAGAGAGAAATATTACAAAGGAAAACTACATGGCATCTATCCAGAGCTCTCTCTTAAAAACCCAGATATACATTCAAGACCCCTGAGCTTAGCTGTTCATCCATTTCCACTCCCCTATTGCCCATACTCCCACACCAGCTCTGTCACTATCCTTTTATTCACTCTTAAGGGTCAACTTCAAAAGACCGCAATCTATCTTTACATTAAGATCCAACCAAGAATATTAGAGGGGGTATACTAGGATGATAATGAAGATCCGGTGTGATGTGTGTTACAATGTAGAGGCGACAGTTTTCTGTTGTGCGGATGAAGCTTCTCTCTGCGATGGATGTGATCACAGAGTTCACCATGCAAACAAGCTAGCAAGCAAACACTCGAGGTTCTCTTTAGTCCATCCTTCTTTCAAAGAATCCCCTCTCTGTGATATCTGTCAGGTACTACCAGCTAGATCCTTCACCTGCTTTTCACTTGCTATGATTGTTGAGGTTATGAAATATAGTCTTCGTGGTTGTTTTTCTTCAGGAGAGGAGAGCCTTTCTGTTTTGTCAAGAGGATAGGGCAATTCTATGCAGAGAATGTGACCTCCCAATTCACAAGGCTAATGAACATACTCAGAAACACAACAGGTTTCTTCTCACAGGTGTAAGGCTCTCTGCTTCTTCTTCTCTGCACACAGCATCGTCGACCTCCACTGATAACTCTGACGCAAACATTGACACTACTAGCAATAGAAACCATCAGCCATACCTAAAGAATTCCAACGAAATCCTCAGCTCTCCTTCAGTTGAGACAGCATCAGCAACAACGGCATATAATTTCGAAGAAAATCATGTTAGTGACAATGGCTCGATTTCAACAAGTAGCATATCTGAGTATTTAGAGACAGTACCAGGCTGGTGCATCGATGATTTTCTTGATCCTTCATTTGCTAGCAATAATGGTTGCAATTAGGTTTGGAGTGCACCCTATTTCTAAAGAGAGAGACCTGTTTTTTTTGGGGTGATGTATTTTTTAAGACTCGTCTACACCCTTTTCCCTAACGTAACCCAATTTGATGCAGACTTGTGACCTTTTTTTTAATTTTGCCATTGATGGATCAAGATCTTGAAAGCAACAGGAGTTCTTTTTCTACAGAAGATTTAGGCTTCTCGGTCCCTCAAGTTACACCCCACTTCCCTCAACTTCATCGTTATATTCCCCAGCCTGGTTTCCCCAGTGGATTTAATCAGTCAAGAAGAAGCAAGCAAAATGAAAGTTGGTTGGGAATGAAGAAAGGATGGTCTTACAGTTCCTCAGATCAGCCCCCGATCTGTCAAGAAATCCAGGCATTTTCATTCACGTTTGTTTGATCAGTTTTTCAACTGTAAAACATCATCTCTCTTTCGTTGTCCTATGCAGTGTATTTTCAATGCTTGCCCACTTCTTTTCAGTGTTTGATTTTTAGTTTTTCTAAGATTTTGTGATATGATAATAAAATCTTTAGACATAAATTCAGTGAAGTTACTTAATTTTTTGTGATAGTTCGTTATTACTTTGAAATAATATTTTTTTATTTTTTAAAATTTATTTTTAATATTAATAAATTAAAAACACATAAAAATAATTTTAAATAAAATATTATTTGAATATGTTTTCAAAATATTTTTAACAAAATATTTAAAAGTATAGCAACGATTATTTTTTAAAATATTTTTTATCTAAAAATATATTAAAAAAATTATTTAGAATACAGTGCATTAAAATAATTTAAAAATAAAAAATAATAATTTTAAATAAAAAAAAATCAAAATTTATTCCACCCTCGTTTGAATCCAGTATCAAAAAGCAGCTAAATCAATTAAAAGCGCGTGCAAGACGCTCAAATTCTTGTACTGTGGCCAGCGAGGCTGAACACATATCTAACAACCCCAACGTACAAAACTTTCTGAGATAAATTCAGGGACATACAGATTTACTCAAGGCTACAAATATCGTGTAATCCAAGCATATAGAATTAGGTTTCTAAATCCATTAATTGAATGGGAATTAAAAATGCGGTGGAATCAATTAAAATATGATATAAGCCTAACACAACCACGGTGAAATTTAAAAATCTCCTTGAAAAGGACTGCAAAGCGCAAACCAATGGAGTTATTTTTTCTTCCACGATTAACGGCAATGGTAACACTCGACTGTTCTGAAGAAAATTCACAGCTCACAACCCGCCCGACATTGTGATAGGAGAAACTAGCTTGCAGACAGGTGTAGCTCAAGCTTTGCGGTCAGGGAGGCTTCACAAAGGAAGCTTGACCCATGTAAAAATGATAGTGCTTGACGATGGCGATTGCAGGCAGGGAAGAATTCCGAGCAACCTAGCCGCAAACAGAAAGCAACAAAGCTAAATATGAGTCTCTAGACTACCACGACTCCCCCTGAGTCAGGTACCTCGAAATTTCTGTCCGGGGGGCAATTTTTATCCCGGCTAATCTTAAGCATGCCATGAACAAGTTCTGAATGAATTCAACAGTGAGTGTTAAATCGCTCGGTTCATTAGTTAGCACCTACAATATCAAGATTCTCGTAAACGAAAACGGAGAATAAAGAACCAATAAACCAGCGTTGCTCAGATACACAGGGAAGAACACTTTCTCATGGAAGCATACGTGGTTTCTATACAGCGTTATAAACCACAACATTCTGCTGCATGTTAAAAAATAACGCAACATCTTGAATGTACTGATTGTTTGTTTACCTTTGATCAAGTCTTATTTTACAGCCCCGAAGAGGGGGTGAGATTCAGAAACAATATATTGATATACCTTTTTGACAATTACATACAGTAAACTAATAAAAGAATTGTACCACCGTTCCAGCGATGTAGTGAACAGGTAAACATCCACAAAGCCCTGCAATAGGGGGAAAGAAAAAAAACAGAGAGCGTGTCAATTTATCTCCTTATTTTCTCACATGAATGACACTAGCAGTAGTCTGGCTTTCCAGATAGGTAGAGAGATTTCTTTTGCATGAGCGAGACTCGTGTAAGTCCAAGGACACAGGATCGGCAGATCCATTCCATGTGGGACCAATAGCCTCTGCTGTAGGCTAATGATAGCTGGCCTTATCATAAATGCTCTGAACAAGCAGCAGTGAATGCAACCTCTATTTTATTTCGATGGTCCTCAATTTTCCTACGTACATGTACATGTCCCATAACTGCCTGTCCCGCAATATGACAAGGTCGTGTTAAGGAACCTAAATTTGTCCAATAGTCTAACTTATCAGCAAATTAGAAAAAAAGAAAAAGAAAAAAATAGAGCAGAACTAGTATACATGACCTTCATTTGGAGGGTGCAAGCTGCAATTTCAAGTAAATGCAAAAAGCCTATCTGCAATCTTTGTGCGACAAATTGGACACTCAGAACATGCAAGCGAACAAGATTTACACACTGCAAAAATAAACCAGCAGCAGTCACGAATGGAGATGATGGGCAGGAAGGTTAGAAACAGTTCAAATGTAGGCAACTTCACCGACTTACAACAAAAATGTCGACAGGGGAGAAGAATTGCTGCCGTTGGTGATTCAAAACATACTTTGCACACATGGGAATTAGCATCTCCATTTCCCAGTTGTTTGAGCTCCTTTTCCTTCATCTCTTGTATCCGCGCCTGCATGCAGAAAAATGCAATCTAGATTCAGGAACAAACATGACATTTATATCCCAGACGTAGATGGTGAAAACATGCCTCAAACAGATGTTTATCAAATGACCCCACAAGTTAAACTTTAGAAGGGAGTGAAGAATTATTACAGCAGATGGATACAACAAACAAAGCAAAACAACAAAAAGACAGAAAAGAAAAGGATCAAGCAATTCAGGTTTACCTTCAACCGAATAACTAGGGGCTCTTCCTTGGGGGTTTCATCAACTTGTGATGCATCCAAATCTTCTCTCTCTTTCAGGATGCTATTGCGATCAACTTCAATACCATTTGTTTTGGGATCGCCAGTGTGATCTATACCATCACTGTGCCTTTCATCAGCATTCATCCCAGAGATAGCACTATCCTCTCTCTTTAACTTCGCAACAAGCACCCACATGTTTGCTAAGTCATTTTCCAGAGCCTCCTCCCTTTTTTTCGCCTCTTCACACTTTTTCCTGTATTCATCTTCTATGAATTCCTTTTCAGCCAAGGCTGCCTCCAGTGCTGCTTCACGTTGCTTTCTTGCCTGCAGTTCCCTTTTCAAATCATCTGGATCAAGATTCCACGACTCAAAGTCATCAGAATGCATTCCTGAAAAATCATTTCCTCTGCCAGAGAACCGCCCCTTCCTCCCATGTCTTGTGCCATCATTAAACTTGCGGTTAACTCCATTAACTGATTGCATGCCAGCACCTCTAGAATGCACAGATTCTCGAGCAGACAGCAATTCTTTTTCCAATTTTGCATTCTGTAATGAGAGCTTTGTCACTTCACCAGCTAAATTTTTCAGCTCAACTGCAGCAGCAGAGGCCAGTTCCTTTGCATAAGAAGCTTCTTCGGACAATTTCTGATTTTGCACCCGCAATCCACTATTCTCCTCTGAAATCTGAACCTGTCCAATCTTTAGCTTTTCGTTCTCAATCTCCTGCTCAGATAAAAACAAAAGCATGTTCCTTAGCTGTAAGTAAAAACTTGGAATTACTTTGTTAGAAGTTAGAACTACCAGCTGGTATCAACTTTTTGCTTGTGTTTTTTACACTATAGAACAGTAATAATCCTATTTCCATATGAGATATTTGAACCAAAACCCCTAGTTCAACTAGAAATGAAAACAATGACCCCAACCAAAATAGAGTTATTTTCAATAAGCCCATGCAAGATTTATTAAGTTGTAGTATATCGGTGATCACCTGGGACTGAACTTTCTTTTTCAATTCATCCACATATTCTTCAGACATGTTGTGTTGAGAGTTTACTGATGCTTTATCACCAGAGAGTGAAGCCAACCGATGCTCTAGGAGAGTCACCTTGTCTTGCAATTCTTTGTTCTCGGAACACTGCCAATAATCACCACATGCAGAAATAACAGCTTAAAACAAAGTAAACCAGGGGACAAACAAAAAGTACTAGCTTTCCAAGCTGATGAAAAGGTTAACACATCAAGGAGATGCTGAACATCAATTACAGTGGCAGGATGAAAGAAAATGAAAAGAAAAAAAAAGAGGAGGAAAAATGAGATGGGGAGTGGCAGTCAAACCTTATTCTGAAGCTGTTCTTGGAGAATACGGTTGTCGGCTGATTTTATCTGCAAACAAATCAAAATGATTTCATTGGAAGGAAAATTACAATCTATGCAAGCTGGAGCACCATTCCAACCACTAGAGATCATTGAAACTAATACACAATTGGAGACATACTTGGTGAATTGGTTCCTCGGGATATTTACTATTCTTAAGACAAAGGCATATGGGAGTTTCATTATAAAATGATTCCTCTTTCTACCCAAAAAAACAAAAAAGAAAAAGAAAAATTACACTGCAGATTGTGAAGTTGAGAGATTCTCAGAATGATATTATGGATCTGAATTTTTCTGGATGGCAAACTTGCCAAGGAACCAATTATAGTTTACCTAAGGATACACAAGTGCCCGCCTCCATTTGGTTTTAACGTGACACTAGAATGATAGGTGAATACACAAGCCTTGATAAAATTTCAACAGTATTGTGATATGAAGTGCTCACCTCCAGCTCAAAAGCCTTTTCATTACATTGGGTCATCAATCTCATTACTGTCTGTTGCAGCACAATTGCAATCAAAATAATTGAGCTATTATTATCTGAAAAATAGATAAAATGAAAGAATACAAGAGAGAAGAAGGAAAAAGAGGGAAAAGTAGAAGAAAGCGAAACAACCTGCTGCATATCAACCATTGAGGCATTAGCAATTGAAGCCTCACCACTCTCAATAATGCGCTGTTCTAAAACTCTCATTTGCCTCTTCTTTTCCTGGATCTCTCGCTCCAAGTTCTGGATCTATGGTTGAAAAACAGAGCTTTAGGCAAAACTATGAACAGTCACATAGCTCTATTCAGGTATATATAGCTGCCATATTGGACATGTTGGATTATAAAAATCAAGGCATTCCACAATGGAAAACTTCTGTTTTCTGATCTGTTAATTGATATAACAATCGATTATTCGCAGTGAAAAACAGAGAGGAAGCAGGGGGGGAAGGGTGTTTTTCCCAGCTACTGCCTTCTATAATATGCAAAAGAAGAACATGAATCATTTAGTATGTGATAAGCATCAAACACATTCTTCGGAGTCGAATAAAATTTAAAATCACAGCATCCAAATAACCTCGAATTGGCTCCAGCACCACTGAGTGATGAGGGGTCTACAACAATGCTAACTTGCAATCTATTTGATATGTTGAATAGGGGTCTACAACAATGCTAACTTGCAATCTATTTGATATGTTGAATAGAGTATCATCATAGCCTTGCATCTCATTTTGAAGTTCAATTTTAAACACAAGCAACCATAAAGTTTTGCAAGAGAAGAGAAGCATACTTGAGTTTTTGAGCTATCAGGATCGTTTACAGAATGCTCCACCAGGCGCTTCAGGGTACTAGTGCTGAATGCAATCTCTCCAGCAAGCATCTTAACCTGCTCCACAAGAAGGTCCATCTGGTCTTGGGTCATCCCTCCCTAGAAATAACACATTTCTGTCAAGTTAACAATTCTTCAGAAAACCTGTAACTAATAAAAATATGAAAATTTTGGTCTGGTCACCCAAAGGAAAGATTACCACCAGAACATAATAAGGCATCAAAATGTTAGATTGACATGGCATTTGTGGTATGAATGTGCTAATCAGCAAAAGGGAGACTTGGGTTTTTCCAATTCAATAATTAAAGGAGATGGAAGCAAAAAACATAGAGAAATTCTGACAAATCCAAGAACCTGAGGGTCCAATATGAGAAAGAGAGGGTTAGAGGAGTGAATTTTGGATTCTTTCTGAAGGGAAAATTTACTTATTATATCCTAGGGGGTGAGAACCGGAGAGAAATATTAGCATAACTTACTGGTGCCATTTTTGAAGTACCCATAAGTTCGTATGATTGAGTCGATTCAGTAACAGTACTGCTAGCTGATGAGAGTTCTTCATTCCACATACTGGAAGATCTTCTATGTTTAAATTCGTAAGTTAGATCCGATGCTATCAAAGAAGCAGAAGATGGAGAGTCCTTTTGATTCTCATTTTCTGCAAGTAAAGCACCTTCTCGCAAAACATCCAATTTCTGACCCAAAAAAATGAAACTTAAAAACCACACTTCAATTTTCCAAATGGAAAAATAAGAAAAAGAATGCAGTCCAAAAGGAAATTTAGTAAAACTAAACATAGGGTGTATCTTATGGAAAGAAACCATTGCCAAGCCAAAAAAAACTACAAGACAGATCAGTTGTGGGGCATTAGAATAATTAGTGGGAGCCTTTTTGGAGAATTCAAGCATTTAGAAAATAAGAAAGTACAGAATGACAATAAAAGGTATTAAGAAAACTTGGAATCACTATACAAATTTTAAAACTAAACATTACCCAAAGATTGTCCAGATTCACATTACAACTATTACATTCCACTAATACAACCATAGCTCAAACCCCGGGAACTGCAGTTTAACGTATAAGCCAGAAAGGATGTCATTCATATTTAAATATTCAAATTCCAGGGCCAGTTTGGAATTAGGTAATAACAAAAGGTAGCAGACCGTGCTTTTGTGTACAAAACAGATGGGAAAAGAACTCACATCATCCTCCCCAACAGAATGACTCGGCTGGTGACCTGGAACATCAGTCAATCCAGGAATCGTATTCTTTGTAGAGACAAGTATGAGTTTAGTTAGCCTCTGAATCCTACTCATTAGAGCAGCCTTGGCTTCCTCTTCTTCCTCAAGCCTTGATTGCATTTTCACCTGACCTTCCTCCAACTATTCAATGGAAAACAAAGAATGGTTTGTCAGTGGCAATAAAACCATAAAATGAAAACAGCACAACAATATTCAAAAGAAGAAAACAAGAAAAAATTTCAAAACCTTTTGCCTTAAGCTCAGAATCTCCTCATGGCTAACACCAGCAAGCATCCCCTGTCTTAATTGATCAAGTTCATGCTTGAGGCTTGAGATTTCTTTCTGATATTTCTTGATCAAAGATTTCTCATCAATAATCTGGAAGTTAAATCATTTCAAAATCAGGTTAAGTCACCTTTTAGATTTAATTAAACTATATTGTTGTTGATGAATAATATCATAAGCTAAGTTCATATTGTACCTTATTGCGTGAAGCATATATTTCAACCCGCTTTGCCCTGCTAGCAAACTTCAATGTATTATGAGTTTCTTCCATGTTACTTGATGCAGGGGTGACAGTACAAATAAGCTGTGCATTGGTTTAGGCAAGAAAGAATATATATGAGGCAATGGAATATGGCTAGGAGTAATTGAATATGTATAGTCAGTCACTTGTAAAACCTTTACTCCATAATCAAAAAGACAGAAAGGGAATGAGAAAGCAAAAATTAAACGTTTCTAGAAGATTATACACAATTCAATACGCAACAGCACAATGGATCATTCAATGATCATGTATGTTCAGTGAATTACATGATCTTCAACAACAAAGTAAAATTTTGTAAACATGTTGACCACAAATAGCATGATTTTTATATCTCAAACTCACCGAAACATGCCCATGCCCACTCAACGAAGACTGCAAAAGGCGTGTTAGTTTGGAATCTCGATATGGAACATGAGATGCCCTTCCTTCGCTCAGCTTTCCAATCACCTTTAAAAAGGAACCACATAGTCAACTACAGACATTGAAATGATATGTCCATGTACATCTAAACATTCAGAAGCTTAAAAGTCTCAACATCCTCTTAATGAAGAAAGTGAGTAGTTGCACTTTAAGTGTCAACAGACTCAGCACACGCACAGAGGAGCATTGTGAGTTCATTCATTGACTCATGTTTGAGATAAGCTTAATGTCCCAAAAACACTTTCTACCATCCTCGAGTTGGTCTCATAATTCATCAGATAATCAACCACATTTTATGCAATTATTGCATGTATCTGAAGGCTTTCACTTGTTTATTCTGCAAGCAGTTTCTGGTAGACAAATACAAATAAAATGAAAAACATGGTAGATGATTGAATAGAAAATTACAGGTACATACAGTTCCAAGAGTTAGAAGGCTTTTGTTTATGTAAGATCCTTCCTTTCTCCTTATTCCAGTTGTTTCAGTTTTGGAACTCTCAGATCCAGCTAGATCAATCAGATTCTACAAAGAGACATAAAAGAGAAGAGCATGAGCCATACAGCTAAGAAGAATCAATGTTTTTTTTCTGATAGTATCAATTCAATGCAACATACAAGTTGAGAGAAAATCACTCCGTCGTATTCATCTCCGTTGGCACTACTTTCTATCATCTGCAAATGCATAGGCATATTAGTGAATTATTAAAAAAAAATCTTCTGTGAAATAAGGCAAAGCATCAGAGTAGCTAAGGTCGAAATGACAAGAATAAAAATCACAAGAATGTGAAGTAGATGATGCACCAATTGAGGTGGTGAAGGCTAAGATATGACTACTTCCAACCAATAGTTTGATATATATACTCCATAAAAATGTATAAAAAATGCTAACTATTATCAGAATGCTCAATTTCATCAGCTTATGGACTATTTACCAGAGTGAATATGGTGTGACTTCGGCTGCTGAAGAGATTAAAATTATTTGAACCAACATGGCGATGCTCTGCAATACCAAAATAACAATCAAAAACTTCGGAGTAAGCTTGCATGAAACACACAGGAAAATATCAAATAGGTATACATAGACAGGGTACCTTCTCCAGCAGCAATGAAAGAAAGTGCATGCCCAGGAGATAAAACCACTTCTTCCTTTATACCCTCAACATAGGTGCCCTGGAAAACTTAGTACAAGTATTTATAAACCAATATATTAGATCCATTAAATAATAATTTTTTTCATGGTAAGAAAGTTCACGCTACAAAGCTTTTTAAGCAAATCCATAAAAGCTAAGCACAACACCTGTGCATCTTCCCTGACACGCAAATTTTGACCTGTTGGATCAAGCAAGTCATTTATCACCTGATATCAGAAGCATAAGTCAAAGCATAAAACAGACAACTTTCACTAAGATGCCAATAATAGTTTCAACTTGTTGTGGGTACACTCAAGTGCTGTTTCTCAAATTTATAGTATAGTGACACTAACCTCATTGTAAATTTCAAGATAGGACACTCGTAGTAGGAACTCTCTTCCTGGAGTCTGAAGTGAGAAAGCAGTGTCATCCATACTTGATCAAGAAGTAGATAGTTGAAAAGATTAAATATAGGGGAAAAACAACAAACAACTTAGGTTTACAACAATACCTATCTATATTTAAGTGTAATGACAGTGTTAACCGCCCACATGCATGCACACACATTCAGATGCTTGGATGATAAAAGCCAAGCAATACACAGCTAACCAGCATTGCAGAGAATGTATTGAGGAGAGAATATTTTTGAAATACTTACATCTTGGATGCTACTGAAAACATCCTTTATGGCAAGTGGTATAATGCCAGGAGAATTTTGGTCTCCCTGCATTTATGATTATGAGAAACAAGTCAAAAAAAACAGAGCTGAAAACTTGTTAGCAATAACGAACTAAAAAAAGTAAAGCTAGCCAGAAGAAAAGGAAAACATAAAGATAGACATGTTTACACATGTGCCAAATAATACATAACATAAAAATCAACTTCAATGATAAATTACAGTGCAGGATGAAATTGTCATGTCTATGAAAATACTTCAGTAATGTGATCCTAATTCCTAGATATAACAAGATGGATAAACATGTTTGAGCATCAAATGAAGTTATAGATATGGCTATAAGAGAAAGAGGGAAACCATGGGAGAACCTGTGGAAGCAACAACTGAGAGTATTTGTATTTCATACAAAGGGAACTTTAAAATGACCAGCACCTTTCAGTTTCCTCAGTAATACTCCTCAACAGATCATCAAATCATTGCACTTTGAGCGTTCTATATGGTTAAAGCTTTTGCAAATAACAAAGTAAGATCTAGTAGAGTGAGGAGTTGCAGGATACAAAAAAGGAGTCATCAATAAAATGGATCACCATAGACTTCTCCAATAATATAAGGCACCGTTTGGGAATGCAGTGCAAACCACATTCCACAAAAATTTTATTTTTATTTTTTTTGCTAAAAATTAATATTTTTTATATATGTTTTGGATGGTTTTGATACATTTCGGCATGAAAAGCACTTTGAAAAGCAATAGCAACCACACTTCCAAATAGGCTCTTATTGATGATCTTCTGATGCAAACAAAATATCAGCAAAGCACTTTGCCTGTACTACCATAAACAATCACTATAGCTTAATTAAAAACTTGTGATTTTAAATAAGGGTAATCTTGACAATTTCAATGATTCATAACTACAATCATAATCAGCTTTTACTATCCTGGGAGATTTGGAGAAAATCTCCTAACAAAAACTGCACCAAGGTAAAGTTACAGGGAGGAACTAATCTTACATGCATAGTATGTGTCTTTCCACTGCTAGTAACACCATATGCAAAAACAGTTCCTGCATTGTCAGAGAAAAACTCGAAATTAATGAACACTGATTAATCAACCACAACTACTAGAATAAACAAATGCTACTTGATTGTCAATAAAAATCCGAATCTCGATCGATATCATACCATTAACACCCTCCATTGCAGCCTTGACCACAGGTTTTGCGGCAACCTCATACACCTCTTGAGAGGCTGTGTGCGGTCCAAACACCTTATCTGCCAATACAAATCAATTCGCATTTACATTTTCATTAACTCAATTAATTAAGAAATTCAAATTCAATAATTGATTACCAAATGCATAAGCAGTAGCTGGATTATACTCGTTCCTAACAATCTTATCTCCATCGGCGGACCATGCTATTTCATCTCCTCTCTGGAACTCCCTTTCACTGCATCCAAACACATCCCAATCAAGATACTTAACCCTGGAAAATTCAAATTACAAAACCGATTCAAGATCTGATCTGGTGCCCTCAGATCTACCATTACCTCAACGGTCTAAACCGAATCGTAACCGAAATACTATCACCACCATTCCTCGGTTGATCATTCGGTTCAGCAATCAACTCCTCCGACCCGAACCCGACCGGATTCGGACTACCACCACAAGCACCGACGCCATGTGAGAGGCCGTATTGCATTGAATCAGACTGATCTCGACTCGGCGTCATGGATCGCGAACCGAAAAATGAAGAAGCAGAAGTCGAGCACGAACGTGGCATTAGCCTGTTATTGTAAGATGTTGTTGAAGAAGCTGAAGAGTAAGGACTTGACGGTTTTGGATACGAGAATGGAGAGCTGCTTCTCGCTCTGGAAGATGACGCCATTCCGGGAGAAAAATAAAATAAAAATGTATGTTCAGTTCAGTTTAAGTAGAGTTGAGTTGAGTCGAGTCGAGTTGACTCAGTGAGTCATTGAGGGGAAGCTGAATCGGTGGAGGAAGTGTAGAGAGAGAGAGAGAGAGAGAGAGAGAGAGAGAGAGAGAGAGAGGAAATAGAGAGGGTGAGTAGGTAAGGTCACATGGTATCTGCTGCAAATAAAGTGAGAAACATTGTGTGAGTGGTCTCTTTTTTTAATGGATTTGATACTTTAAGTAAGTGAAGAAGGAGGAGAGAGGAGTGAAAGTAGAGAAGCAACAGAGAGAAACTGTTTCTTCTACTTGAAGACAAAGAGTTGCAGAGCGGGGGGGGGGGGGGAGTTGATTTTGATTTCTATAATAGGCCGCTGTGAGTTTGGGAGAGAGGGAGAGAGATTGAGAACGATAGGTTTCTGTATTTTAAATTTTTTTTGAAATTTTCGTTGTGTTTTTTTGAGTGTTTGGTGACATTTTACGTCCTTGTAGTGTGTCTTTCTGTCATATTGGGCCTGCATTTAAATCTTCTGCGATTAGAGACTTTAAAAAAATTATTCTACTTGATTTTTTTTTATTTTAAAAGTGTTTTTAAACAAATAATTAAAAATATATTTTTTAAATTATTTATTTTATGTTTTTAGATATTTTAATATAATAATATAAAGAACATTGAAAAAAAATTATTAAAATGTGTCTTAAAATAAAAAATAATTCAAAAAATAATTATTATCACAGTAAATAGATTTTTAATAATTCAAATATATATCCTGATTAATTTTTAAAATTGATCATTTTTTTTTTAGGTAACAAGTAAGATTTTATCATGACATTTCATGGTATTATTCAAATCATTGTAAGGTAGACTCGTAATTCCACGTGCTATGTTTTTTTTTCTACATGAGGGAGTATTTTAAAAAACTAGTAAAAATACAGGATGAAGGATAAAATTAAATACAGCTATCAAATGTTAAATCCAAAGGTACTGATAGCAAACCTACCTATAATCTTAATAATTGATTTAAACATTTTGAAATGACAAACAATTGATTATTGGTTTTGTTATATCCTCAATCAATAAATTGACGTGGACCTGATTCTAATATTATACCACATCTTATTTATATAATAATAATATCGCAAGAATTTTGAGGGTATAATTTAATTGTTTTCTAGAGATTATCAGTTTAAGTTTTAAAAACCTCAGGTTCATTGAAAACTTATATAATTATTAATTTTAAGACTCTTAGAATTAGTCAAGGTATATACAAACTAGCTTGAATATTTATGTTAATTAAAATAATAATAATAATAATAAGATCACGATAGGGATTGACAAATTCTCTACTTATATTTTATATATTTTAAAAAAGTATTTTTATTTTAAAAATATATTGGAAAAATATTTTTAAAAAATATTACTTAATGGTTATGATATACTAATATAAATAAACAAATTTATTTTAAAAAATATCATACATACATAGTAATCTCAGTCATGTCATGCAAGACTATAAGGCAACCAAGAAAGCTAACCTTTTGCTATACTTTTACATGATCTATTTGATTCAAAGGGCATACTCGGTCTCTTGTTCTAATTATGAATCAGTGCTGGATTTTTAAAATTGTTGACATAATGGACGAGTGGCAAATCACGAAAATAGACGAAAGGATGGACATTGGTAGAAAAGCCGTAGACCAGGGACTTAATTGCGTATTTTTATAGTTTGAGGTTAAATTTGACAAAAATAGTATATTACAGATGTGAAGCAGTGCCATCAAGTGTTTTTGATTCAGGGGGTGAGTAATATTGACGGTGTAGGATGACGTGGCAAGGGTGGCGCGTGGAAGTATAAATCGGTAAGATGGACCCGCGCAGCAGGGACAGTTTAAAATTAAGGAAATAAAAATGAGCGGGAATTATAGCGAGATAATGATTACGACAAATTAGAGAGCCACAAGAACGGACAAAGAATCGCTAATCAGAGTTTAATAAGTGAAACAAACAAAATAATTAATTATAGATATTTAAAACAGGATGGGAGGTACTTTAGTGGTTGACTTTGGCTGATATTTTTATGTGGTTGGTAGGTGTTTTTGTAAAAAAATTGTTTTAAATTAATGTTTTTAATATTTTTTATTAAAATTTCAAAAAAATTATTTAATATATTTTTAAATAAAAAATATTTTAAAAAATAATTATAATTACATCAAGCTGATTCTTAGAGATAACAATTTAATACAAATCCAGTAGATACTAACTCTACCTAAATGATACTAACTTTACCTAAATGAAGGGGTAATTTTTAAATAGTTATTTTATTTGATAGTTAACAGTTAAATTATAAATATTGTAAATTTTAATTTGAAACTCGTTAAAACCTAACCGGATATACATATATATATATATATATAGCCATTCACTTTTCTAAATCCTTCCCAATAACATTTGAGTCAATTAGAAAAGTGAATGGCTATATATATATATATATATATTATTTTCGTCCCGCTGGCTTCGTGGAGCTCACATCTTTTCGTTATCCGTGGCTTGGGTAGAGGTTACTTGTAATTTAACACCAACCCTTTTTTAGGGCTTGCTTATCAGGCAGTGATCTAGTTGTTATATATATGTTAAATGGAGGGACTATGTAGGATGACGAATTGTCAACGTAGGGGGTAGATAATATTTCGTGTCGTGGTGTCATGAAATAGGAGGATTCGATGGTGAAAGAAAAAGAATATTATAAGAAAATAAAGGATATATATATATATAAAAGAATATTATAAGAAAATAAAGGATATATATATATATATATATATATATATATATAAATATACACTGTACGTGGAAAATGAAATAAAGGAAAAAGTTGCTGACTTGTGATTAACATTTTCGAACACGGCATGTTATTAAGGAATCATTACAAGATTCGAATTCATCTCCTTTTCTCTGTCTCTTTTCTATATACCAAACATATTATTTTTATTTTTTTTTGGCATCTGGATAATGTCAAATGCGGAGTTTCATTACAGCTCATTTCTTTTGTCAAATGAGACGGCACTCGTTTGAAAATTGCATAATATACAAGGGTATTTGTTTGCAGTAATATTTACTTTTTAAAATATTTTTTATTTGAAATTATGTTTAAATAATATTATTTTTTATTTTTAATATTTAAATATCAAAATGATTCAAAAACACAAAAAAAATAAATATATTTTTAAAATATATTTTTAAAATGTGAAATCAAGTATATAATAAAGTAGAGTTTCCTTGCACCACATTGTTTTTTTTAATAGTGGATAGTAACAAAAATACAAAAACTTGTAGATTATAATTGTAATTTAAAGAATGGAAACAAAGATCTTGCTTGAATTATTGCCGAGCAAACAGTGGCATTAAGCAATCCGTATTTTAAAAAAATAATTTTTTTATTGAAAAATAATTTTTTTTATATTTTTAGATTATTTTAATGTGCTGATCTCAAAAATAATTTTTAAAAAATAAAAAATATTATTTTAATGCATTCATAAATAAAAAAACATTTTAAAAAGTAACCACAACTACACTTCTAAACACACTTAAAAAAAATTCCATGTATAATGGTCGGGCATTTGATAATAGTCAAAATTTCATTTGCCAAAAATTTAAATTATTATTTTAGTAATTTTAAATCGTTTTATATATTAATATTAAAAATAAAATTTAAAAAATAAATAAATATTATTTTAATATATTTTTAAATAAAAAAAATTTAAAACATAATTTATACGAATAAATCCTACCACATTTTCCACAGCATAAACAATTTTTTTAACGAGTTCTCATATAATCCACGTCCCGTGGACAATCAAGAACTGGAAAGGGCGATGAGCTTATTGTCTCTGGGAAATTTTCGAAAGTCCCGACACTGCTGCTTACTTCAATATGATATTGCCCGGCTGTGTTCGTTGATAGGTTTATTATAAAAAACTCATATTACTTGTCAGATATCACTGAATTTTCTTTTTTTATATAAATATTTATTTAAGCATTTATAAAATAAAGCTTTTATAAGTATTGGTTACCAAACATTAACCACTCTATCAAATTACTAGAATTAAAAAATTAACTACTTATTAAATATAAAAAATTTATTTTAAAATATTTTCCGTCAACATGTAATAAAAAATTGAGTATAAATTAAAATACTCTGATCATTCTAGTGGAATAAAATATGATTTTATCTTTTAGTTTGGCACATATTTTTGTATTTTGATTATATCTATACAGTAACTATTATTAATTATTACTGCAAAGATACATAAATTTTCAAGTTCTCGTACTCGTTTGCTCGCAGCCTTTCTTGACATATTCCTGAAACTTAACTGGACATTGCAACAAATTATTCAGTATGGATAAATATATTTTTAAAATTTAATTTTAATTCCAGTGTTCGTATTTAAAAAAATATTAACTTAATAAAATTATATGTGGCAAGATGTTAGCCCAGATAATATGGATATAGCTTACTTCTAAATCTAACATTATTAAATTCAATTATAAACAAAGTATAAACAAATTTAGATAAGTTGTTATCATTTGCAAAATTAGTATCATGTCAAGCCCAAATAGATATGAGCTTGACAATTATTATGCTCCCCGTTGAATACAGATTTTGTTTGTTTATTCTTATAAATTCTAATATATATAAATTGTTGATGTCAATAATCATTATTTATCTATATTTTTATGTGTATAATAATCTTTAAGGACCTATGATACTTATTCTTCATCGATGTTGTGTAAAATGATTTTATCCCTCATTAATTTTGTCGAGAAAAAATAACACTTCAACCTTTTATTTAAACAATATTACAATATTTAAAGGCTATATATACTCATTGAATCACATAGATAAAAGGATTTGTAATTTTTATTTTTTAGATATTTATATTTTAATTTTCAAAGTATTTACTATACAAAAACAAAAACAAGCATTTTTATTTTTAAAATTTAAAACTTATTCTCTCATTTATTATAATTCCCTACTAAAATCACCATCAACATTATTGTCGAAGGATATCCAAACTCTGATGAAACAAGCTAATTTACAAATATTAATCTTTCATAATCAATTGTCTATTTTACAAGTTTTGAAAAAGGGAATATTAAAGTGAATGATTGATTACTCACTATTCAAAAATTCAAAAACTTCATTTATAAGCCTAATGTAGTTCTGAACATCATCAGTTCCTTTATCTTTGGTCACAACAAATTTCCTAACCGAGTGACGTCATTGCTGGTATATAAAAATATATTCAGATGAGATTTATTAAACTATTTTTTCATGAATCATGGCTTCCCTAAAAATGTCTTGCTTATAAAAACACGGTGTTGATGGATGTTTCATATAATCTCTCTGATTCTGGGGATTTTAACTTTTTACTCAAATATATGAACTCCACCCCTTATACATCACATCCGTAGTTACCTGGATTCAATGGTAAAAAACATGGTCACGGCAATTCTCTTCTAGTTGGTGTTATATTTTTTTCAATTAAAATAATATGTTTTAGTTTTAGAATGTTTCGGGTATGATTTCGAGGTTTTACTATTTATATTTGTTGAGTATATATATATATATATATATATATATATATATATATTAATTCAACAAATATAATTGAATAAATTTGAAAATAAATTAGTTTTAAATTATATAATTCAAATTTAAAACACAAATAGAAAAATAAGAGTTGAACCTTTATGAGCTGATGAACTCAGCAAATTCAAAGACAACCATAACAACTAGTAAAAATATAATTTAGCTAAAAAAAATTCAAGATAATAATTGTTTTTAAAAATATAGAGACGATAATTTACTGGATCAATCCGGGCCAAAGCAGGTTAAAATTTCAAATTCATAATTCAGGTTACAAGACCATGATAACCTAGAATAAAAAAATTAAAATAAATTATGAAATTCAATTCTCAATAAACTCATTGTTGAGTAATGAGATCGATAAAAATTCAATATAACAAAATGATATAATAAAATAACCTAAATCTACTTAGGTTAACTCGCTACATTTGTGATTCAAGTCACGAGACTATGATAATTTCATAGAAAATAAATTAAAAAAAAAAATTAATTAATAATCAATCAAATATTGAAGATATTGAATGATAAAGTTGAAGAAAAAAATCAATTAAAAACAAACAAAAAAAAACTTAAGTCAACTAAGTTAACCCGCCAAACTCATGACATGGATCATAAAACAGAGATAACCACACAAAAAAACAACCGCAATAAAATTATTAAGTTTAATATCAAATAAACCAAGTATTTGAGGTGTGAAATTAGAGAAAAAAACATAATTTTTTATATATATAAAAAGAAAACACTGTTTAGCTAGAATAGATCTAGAAAGTTCCATGCACAATTTCTATAATGAAATAAGATTTTGAGTGAGTTGAAATTTATTTTGATTTGTTATATTTTTTTAACTGAAACAAGATCCATTATCAAATTTGAAATAAACAAAATTGATAACTTTGTGCATAACAGTTGAATAAAGCTATGTTTGTTTCCTGAATAGTAATTTTCGAGAAACTACTTTCCAAATTTTTCTTGTGTTTGTTTGCCATTAGAAGAGTTTGTCAACAGAAAACACTTTCCAGTCAAAGAAAAATTTAACTTGGTTTCCATAAAAGTATTTTCCTGAAAATTTGGGTGAAAAACACCTTTTGAAAGTTGTGAAAAATTTAGAAATGTCATATTATCTGCTGATTATATCAAATTTGGTCTTCAAACTTTTGATTGATATATATATATATATATATATATATATATTTTTTTTTTTTTTGAATATTTATTTTTCAATTTCATATCTTAAAATTTATTTTTTATATTAACTTTGGTTCTTATTTTTATAATTATTATTTGCTTTTTTCTTATCATTTTTTTATTGAAAATTTTTATCTATTAAATTTTGATCCTTATTTTTTTAATTGTTACTTATTTTATTTAAAATAATTTATGAAATGTTAATTATTATTATTTTAATTTCTTTATTTTTTATTATTTTATTATTTTTTAGATTTGATCTTTATTATTTTGATTATTATTTATTTTTATTTGAGATAATTTATAAAATTATAGTTTTTTTTCAATTTCATTCTCATTCAACTTTTTAATTTGTAAGATTTTTTCCTTATTATTTTAATAAACTTGAGAAAAATAAAACATTAATAAGTTATTTTCCAGCTCGTTTTTCATAACATAACCAAACACTGGAAAATATTTTCCAACTTATTTTCCATCACACTACTAAATATCAAAAAATAATTTACTTTTTAGAAAATCATCTTTAATAAAAAAATTACTTTCTAGCAAATAAACAAGGTCTAAGTATTGTGGGTTTTTATTTCTGGGCATACCATTTGGTCATGGAACCAGTAACTTCAGTAAAGAGGTTAACAGACGAGAGACATAACTAAGAAACCATGATAGAATTTATTGAGTATATTATAATTTAGTCATGGTTGCTCTTTAAAAATTAGACTAGTAATCTTTATACTTGCACTATAATTAAAACAAAAATTTAGCATGTGCTATAAGCATATAATTGAGTATATAAAATCACATTATGATTAGTATATATTAATAGATTTTCTGTAATTGAAGCACGCAATAATAAAATTGCAATTCATTTATATAAAATTTGTTATCCTTTACTATTTTGAATAATCGATAAACTATGGCTGGAATATATTGACAAATTTTCTGTCTTGTTAGAATTAAAATTCCTGTCCGTGTAAAAATATATACTTGTCAAAAGGTCATAAATGTCACTTGATTATGAGATTTTAAGGAAATATTCTCACATCAATTTAATATATTTTTAAAAATATATTTTTCCAGTAAAATCTAAACTTTAAAAATTAAAAATTTCAAAGCTTTAATTAAAAATGTCTGGGAATGTGACCGCATTTATTTTTTAAAATGTTTTTTATGTTAAAATACATCAAAATAATTCAAAACATATAAAAAATTTATTTTTTCACAATGTTTTTTTTTAAAATTTATTGGAAATGCCTCTTTGGAAATATGGTTACTTATCAAAATGCTTTTCATTTAGAAATATATCAAAATAATATATATATATTTTTTTAAAATATTATTTTTAAAATCATCACAACAAAATGTTATAAAAATAATTAATTTAAAATAAATAAATAAAATTTTAAATTTTAAAATATTTTTAAAACACACAAAGCAAGCCACAATTCAAAAATACTGAAACTCGAATTTATAGCATGTGGGCTAGTATAACAACACCCCCATTGACATAACAAGACGCAAGATTCCATGAGCTGTCCCATGTGATTTGACTTGGGTGATATGTGGCATTATAGCACAATTATATTTTTGATTTTTTTTAGTTTCAAATTATTTGTTTTTTTAATATTTTTTTAACCATTTTAATGTAATGACGTTAATTTTTTTAAATAAAAAAAACATCAAATATAATTTAAAACAATCAATTACTCTAATAATACTTACGATCATGGGAGCATTCAGGTGGCAATTCCTATTCTTGTCCGCACTGCAACATAGAAATCAAGAATAATAACGTCAATGAAAAGCAAAATGCGCAATCGACTCTCATGTTATCTTGTCTGGACACGCGTAGGAATGTCTGACAGTTCGGCAATACATCGTCATAGAATTCAACCATCTACTCAGTCCATATTGTCAGGTAGTCAGAACAGGTTACAGATGAAGTTATAATTTTATGTTATCACATACTAGCTGCAGGGAAATCAGAAATCAATTAAATATAGCTTCTAAATATTGTGGTAATTTTTGTAAATTACTAGCGTAGCTTCTAAATAATTACCAATCAAGACCTCAAATAATGTTTATCGCTCTACATGCAATGATAATATCCAAAACCGTCCCCAGTGAAATACATCAATTGGAAACGCGATTGAACCTGTATTTTTAAAAAATTTAAAAGGTTTTTTTTAAAAAAATTAATACGATTTGTATTTTTTGAATCGTTTTAATATACTAATATCAAAAATAATTTTTTAAAAATAAAAAAATATTATTAACATATATTTTAATATAAAAAATTATTTAAAAAATAATTGTACTGGCGAATACGCTTTAAAGAGAGCCTTGAAGCACAAAGGAGAAGAGGCGAGGTGTAATTGTGTGGTCCAATAGCAACACATGTGATTTTCTAGAGATGGGCTTGTTTAAACTAACCACCTACCACTGTCTGAAAACCTACCCTATCACTCCAATCGGCAGCTCCAAACACGTCAAGAGGACCAAGAGAAATGTTAACTTCTGCGATAAATCACTCACTTGTTGAAGTAACTCTTTCCTTCATGCGCCTTCTGTCCTGCAAACGACTTAATTTCTGACAAGAGTACAAGTAAAGATAGATGTATGCGTCAGCAATTGACATCTTTTTTTTTTGCAAGGCTTGATTGGCACATGCAACCTTTTATGTGGACCTAGAGATGTGTATGATTGTGGATTCTTTCGATCATGTCTTGTCTGAGTTGTGATTGTGCGGTGAAGTAGCTGCCTGTCATTTCCACTATGTCTGTGCCATTCAAGTTGCTCATGTGCTCTCAAGGCATGTATATGTTGACATGTGGGGCAAGAGTTCCACTTCTATTTGGAAACGCGAGTAAACTATATTTTTTTAAAAAATTATTTATTTTTATTTAAAATTATTTTATATAAATATATTTTTAAATTATTTTAATATTTATTTTAGATTATTTTAATGTATTAATATCAAAAATAATTTTTTAAAAAATACATAAATATTTTATTAATATATTCCTAAATAAAAAACATGTTGAACCGCAATTACTACAATGCTCCAAATACCTTCTTGACAGCATATGTGCATTTGACATGACGAATAAAATGCTGTTTGTCCAGAATTTAAATTATTGTTTTTGATTTTTTAATTTTAATATTCTATATAAAATATGAATTAAAAAATAAAAATAATATTATTTTAATATAATTCAAAAAAAAAATACTATAAAATATAATTTTTATCCCACTCTCGTATATAAAAATATTCCTGGAAAAAGTTGCTCAATACCATCCAGAATCTGTTGAAGATGAATGGAATTGGGGTTCTGCCTTGAACTGTCTAAACTCACTTTCCTTTTCTCCTTTACAACCAACCCTAGAAAACCCACCTGGTCAATTAACCGGAAATGGAAATGGCAATTATTCTTCTTTGGGTATTTTAGCTTCAGCAGTTTATTTATGGAAATGGAATGGCAGAGTAGCTTGAGTTTGTTCTTGAAATCTCTCCAAGTTGTCCAGCTCCACTCTCCACATTCCTTCCCAAATACGGTGACCGAATTCGAGATTTGGGGAGATTTCATTCTAAAAGATTAATTTAAATGTGATAAATAAATGTGATATTGGTTGTTTTTTAAAGTAATTTTGAGTAGGAAATATAATAAAACAATATTTTTTAAAATTATTTTTGAGACAATTACATAAAAATTTAAAAATATAAAGAAAAATTAATTTAAAATTAAAAAAATCAAAATTTTAAAAAACACCTATATTTCCTAAATGAGCCCTTAGATATTTTGTGTTTCTCTCTTTTTTTTTCTTTTTTTTGTATCTATTGGTGGATGACAGAACTCCTCGAACACGACGGCCTGGACTGTTGTGGGTTTGACGGCCCAAGGGGTTTCTGTGGTAACGAGGCGTTGAACATGTTAAAGTTCCGCTATCAACTTTTTGCTAATTAAAAGAAATGCATATTATTGAAGAAAAAAAGTGGTTCACAAGTCGCAACTCATCGCTAGCAAGTTCTTCAGTTCCCAACAAGGCTGGTTTATGGTGTTACAAGCCTTATCTCAATGGACTCACGACCCTGGCAGCTCACCCATCGTGTGGACGCAGGATGGCTCGCAAGCTTTTTGCGAGCTTTTAAACAAATGAAATGAATGCCGTTTTTCTGATGTTTTGATCCTGATGGTTAAATAATTATAGCCGAACTGTTGATATAAATACCGACAGAAAATTTAATCGTTAAAACTATTAAATCTGGTTGCCGTGGTACCGTCGGAGGAGGTGCAAAAAATGGAAAATGGATAAAGATACAAGAGAGTGCACTTGGCCTGCCTGTGAGTCGGGTAATGCAAACAGAAGTGAATGTTTCGAATTCGATGGAGAAAATATACGGACAGGTTTCTCATGGGCCAAACTTCTACAGAGAAAAAGTCATGTAAATACCTTTCGAGTTTGGTTGAATCAGACAGGCCTGAAGGCCATGTATTGGTCTAAAAATAATGGGCCACCACTCTCCTAATCTTTGAGCTCTCCAATTAATAATATAATCATTTTCCCTTTTCCCCTCTTTTTTCGAACGAGTCCTTCTCGTCTGACTAGAAGAGGAGCTGTTGTTAATAGAAAATGGAGTGCGATGACCATTAATAAAAAAATTCCAAGGATCGTAAAAAAAAAACCCGTAAACACTGCTAATCAGCAAGAGGTATCGAGGCTAGAAAGTTAATATAGAATCTCATAAAAACAAATAATATTGGTGTCAAACATGCAATCAAACCATTTGTATCGAGCTTTAGCCCCATTTATTGAGAAATATAAAGGTAAAACACCTCAAACAAGAATACTATGATAAAGAAGAAGAAGAAGAAGCTTGATCACCCTTTCACGGTGGAGCAAAACTCAGTGTATTGTGGATTGATATAATATATTAATAATTTTGCTCTTCATGATTGAAAGGAAAGGGCCGAGCTTTTTTGGGACAAAATAGTTTTTTTACGGGGTTCTGTTGGCACTATCAATTTGTTTGGGGATTAATTGATGTTTTTATATTTTGATTGCACAGTGAATTTCCTAATCTATTATTTAGAAACAAAAATTATAACATGGGGTTTTAACATTGTAATTACTTAAGTACCCTTGCAATTTTGTTTTTCTTTAACTTCGATCAAGGGGTTTTTTCATCATTTTTCTCTAGTTTGATGTAATTGTCAATTAAATTTAGAAGCAATTGAGTCTTTTAATATATATAAAATATATTTAAAACACAAAATTTGTTAGAGCATGCATTGCACGTGCCTTTCAGGTAGTGCATTTAGGCTCCGTCAATAGTCAAACACCACTTTTCACGGTGCTTTTTAAGAGACGCATTGAGACCTTTCATGTGATGACGCGTGTGTCAACAAATGATGGACGGTGTGGCTCTGATTAACTTCCCCTCATCTCTTGGGAAAAGTACAAGAGCTTCTTTTTATATGTTTTTATACAACGTGGTCTTCATTCTTTTTATTTCCATCTATTTGAGTATGAATTTTATTTAGTTTTTATTTTAAATTTAATTCTTGTTCTTTTGATTTTTATCTATTTTGTTATTTTATCTTACGTAAGTTAGTTTTTTTTTCTAATTCTATCCCTCATCATTTTATTTCATTTATTTTTTATTTTAAATTTTATTCTAATTCTTTTAATTGCTATTTATTTTATTTTTAGCCTTTTTCTAATTCAATTTTGTTCTTAATTTCATTCCTCAACATTAAAGATAAAAATTTAATCTGAATTCAATGATACACAAGTGTGTGTGTGTATTATTTTATAGTTGAATAATTAGACACACACACACTCTTCAAATTTATATATTAGTTAATAATAAATAGTTGTTAGATAATAGATATCCATATGGATAAATAAATTCATCCCTTAACATTAAGGGTGAAAATCTAATCTGAACTTGATGGATACTGACCTGAATGAGTCATTATTTCTTTCATAGTTACCTTACCCAATAGGTAATAGATTATGTATGAATATTATTAAAATTGACCCAAAATCCACCTAAACTTAACATGAAATATATGTTTATATCATATATATATATATATATATATATATATATATATATATTTGTTGAATATTTTTATTTTCTTAATGCAATATGATATATGCATATCTTAATATTGATATAAAATTATAATTTTATAATTTAACAAACACACACTTCAAATATATATGATTTTTTTATTGAAAAATAAATAATAGCCAAGGATTCATACCCATGTGAATACCCAAAACTTGATTGATAGTTTATGGATATTTAAATTTTTTACTAGGTGGGTAACGTGTAAGGTATGAATATCGAGAAATTTAACATACAGGTATTCATTGACATCCATACTCAACATTTGATTTTGATTTATTTTTGTGTCAAATTTTATCCATTTTTTATTTCTCTTTTTTTGTTTTGGATTTTTTTTTGTTTTTTTCTCTTCAAATTCTACTTCATTATTTTTTCGGGTTTATCTTCAATGAGGTTAGTCACGAGTTTTAAATATTAACACAGGCTTACTTTAATTTTTTTTGGTTATTTATTATTTTTTTCATTATTATCCTTTAATATTTGATTTATTAGAGATTGATCTTTTTGTTTTTTTTTTTCCCATTTTCTTTTCTATTTGATCATCTCAATCATATATATATGTGGTCGCAATGTTAATAAGTTGACTTAATTTGATAAATATTTTTTTTAAGTGTTTTTTTTAGTTTTATATTTTAATATTGGATTGTTTGATAATTAAATTTTTAGTTTGTTTCTGATAAGGTTATCCTGATATCACAATTAAATTATATATTTTGTAAGCTAACCTGGATGGATTGAAGTAAGTTTTTTAACATTATTTTCTTTGCAATTGTTTTCTTATTTTTTATTCACATTATCAAATTTACATGGATTTATTTACTCAGGTCAATAATTTGAGTTTCTAATTTCTTTTTTAATACTCACATCTTCTTTTTCTCCCCTTTTAAGATTTAAAAAAAGGGTCGGCCCTAAGCGCCGCCACGCATCTAGTTTGTGTTGTTTTACTTCTTGTAAGTCATCAATTGGTGAAGAAACTATAACATTTTACGTTTCAATAAAGTTACATCGGAGAGAAATCCAGCCTGGAATGCAGCAAAATTCTTAAAAAGAACTGTAGTACAAAATAAAGCTGCAGCAAGAACATCAAACGCTAGCAAAAGATATCAACTGCCAGCTTATATAATTGTTTATTCTTCAATCATACCCTTCATTAAATGCTCCCTCCTCTTGCAATCATGAGACTAATTCACCGATTTTTAGAAGTGTCAAGAATTTGTTAATGGTGTTATTAAGGGTATGTTTATTAATGTCATTGTTTTTTAAAATATTTTTTTTTATTTAAAATTATATTAAAATAATATATATTTTTTAAAAATTATTTTTAATATCAGCGCATTAAAATAATCTAAACTATTAAAAATATATTAATTTTAAACAAAAACAAATTTTAAATTTTTTAAAAATGTGGGTTGGGACAATGTTCCTAATCAGTCCTTAAATCTAGTTTAATAAATCAATTTTAAAATCTTACCATTTAAGTTTTAAATTAAATTATATGTTAGTTAATCTGAATTAAATTAATTTTATAGAACAAAATATAATTTTGATAACGGGTAAAAAAATAGCTTAACTTTTAACAAAATTTCAAAATAATAACTTTTTTTCACAACAATTATTGAGACAATGATATATTAGATTGGTCTTAGTCATGTTATGAACTCTATTTAATTTAATAATTTGTTTTTTTATATAACACACACACACACATATATATGATAAAAACATATGATCATAAAATTGAGTATCAAACTAAAAATAAAAACTTATTTGAAACATTAATAACCCTAAATAAAGCAAAAATGAAAAAAATAAAATATGCAATTTATTTTCCAACCTATTCAATATTGAAGGGTAAAATAAAAAAAACTATTAAAAACAATTAACAAACTAAAAACCAAAAAACATATATAGTCAGTGGATGGACTCGTCAAACCTATCAACCAAGTAACATGGGTTAGCACGTCAAACCTATGAACCGGGTTATGAATTTCAATAAGATTATAATTTTTTTTTCAAAACTATTTTTTATTTAATTACATAATAAAAAAAATACAATTGCAAAGTAAAACACTAACCTAATACTGAGAAATTATAAAAAATTAAGCAACAAATAAAGATCAAAATATTTAACATCGCAATACGGGTAATTTATGCTGTTATATTTAATAATTTTCTCTATCAAAATAAATTTATAATGTAAAAACACATAAAAATTATAATAGAAACCAACACACATAAAATTTATTGAATACAAAAAATACAAGGTTGTAAATATAAAAAACCTTATAAAAAATCAATATAAAAAAATAAATTTAATCTATATAAAATTAAGAAAAAATCACAATTGAACCATTCCTACCTCTTTAAAAACTAAACACATTCAATATCATTAAAAAATCACCACAAACTAATAAAACATAAACCCAAAATTTATTTGAAAAAATAATATCAACTAATGGATTAGCATACAACGTGTGGTTTGTTCATTTTCAATATCCAGCAACTATAGTGCTTGAAAAAACAAGGTACTTTGTTTTTAACCCAAAGCCTCATCTTCTACCTATTTTAACCAAAAACATTTAGGAAACACTTTATAAACCTTGATAAATCAATCCATGCCCATGAGAAACATAAAAACCCATCCTAAAATCCAAAATCCACCCAAAACAAAAAAAAAATTGAGCTTAGATCTAATTTTTAGTGTTTTTAAGGTAACAAAAACACACAATCTTAATTTTTATGAAATATGAAACCATTTGATACAAAAAATAATTTTTGGTGGTTGAAAACAAAAAAAAAAAAATTGAGCTTAGATCTAATTTTTAGTGTTTTTAAGGTAACAAAAACACACAATCTTAATTTTTCTCGTCATATGAAACCATTTAATACAAAAAATAATTTTTGGTGGTTGAATTCCTTAGCAAAATACACTTTCTCTCTCATAGCTATAATCCAATGGCCTCCTCTCTCTCCCCCTACCAAAAAGTATTGAAAAATAATTAAAATGAAGTTCAGTACTAAAATTTAATTTTATAAAAGTCTAGGGACCAATGACCCAATAAATAAAAAAGATGGAGGACACAAATGAATTTTTGACAGAAATTTTCAAACTACCACCTATCTTACTTGCTTTTTTCACTTCAGTCTCATTTCTTTCAATTCATCTATTTCTTTTTTTTAAAAAAAACTTGCAATTGGGTTCTAATTTGGTTTTAATAGGGCTTAATTGTGTAAAAAATAAGTTTAAGGCTCCGTTTGTTTGTTGGAAAATAGGTTTTTTTTTTATATAAAAAGTGGTTTCCTTGAAAAATAAATTTCTAAAAAGTAAATTATTTTATGATGTTTGATAGTATCATGAAAAATAAGTTGAAAAACACTTTCTAGTGTTTAGCTATGTCATGAAAAATAAGTTGAAAAATAACCTATTAATATTTTTTTCAAGTTTACTAAAATAATGAGGAGCCAATCTTACAGATTAAATAGTTGAATGAGAATAAAAATGAAAAAAGAACTAATTTCATAAATTTTCAAATAAAATAAATGACAATCAAAATAATGAAGATCAAATCTATCAGATAAAAAAGTTTAAAAAATGATGGAATAAAAAATAATAATTATAATATCATAAATTATTTCAAATAAAATAAATTACAATCAAAAGAATAAAGATCAAATTTAATAGATAAAAAATTTCAACTGAAAAAATAATAAGAGAAAATTAAATAACAATAATAAAAATAAGGATTAAAATTGATATAAAAATCAAATTAAATCAAATTTTAAATGGTAGAATTGAAAAAAAAATTCAAAATAAAATATATAGCAATAAAAAGTTTGAGGATCAAATTTGATATAATTAATAAATAATATGATATTTCTAAATTTTTCACAACTTATAAAAAGTATTTTCTATCCAAAATAAAAAGAAAATACTTCTCTGAAAATTAAGTCAAAATTTTTTTTAATTGAAAAATAATTTTATTGACCAACTTTTTTTAATAATAAATAAAAAAAAATTAATTTTTTTTTTAAATCACTTTGCTATAACGATACAAAGAACAAGAGTGATTTTTTTTTTTAAATTGCGAGTGAAGAGTGTTTTCGTGAACAATAAAAGCAACTATTGTTTTAGCTCTATGTATAAAATAATGTATAATGTATAATTTCCTTTCATCATCTTGAGGCTCCACGCCTAAAGAAGTATTGAACATGACCTAGCTAGCAGCTCTCTCCGCGGTGTGTTTGCCACGCGCCATTAATTCTTCAAACATTGCTCTCTCCATGAAAAACCAGTCTCGATTCGGTGTTATACTGTTATCAATGGTTGCCTTGTCTTCTACTCAAATTAGCACCTTGAGCCCAGAAGCACCTGAGTTCTTTCCTCACAATTACCTAATTAACCTGCAAAACATTATTGCACCTTCACATAATGTTGTTAACTATATAGTCAGCAATATCTGCTAAATTCACCAATCTTTTCAGCAACAAATCGAAACACATCTTCTTATTACTACTCTACCTCAGGACCATCTCATTCTCATCCTTATCTTTATAAAACTAACACTGATTATGAACATCCTAGCAATGCACAATGTGGTATATGGTCTCTACAGTATTAACCAAGCCAAACCCTATTTTGGCACTGTCTGTGCAAACGCAAATGGTGCAATCCCAAGATGAGCCCAAAGCGGCGGAGATGCAACAGGTGGTGACTGCAAGTGTTGGCACAGGAAGCAAAAAGAGAGGGGACTGTAGCAGATATCATGGTTCTTTTAATGGGAGAGAAGGAAGGTATAGAGGGCATGAAAAGAAACACGCCAAGGAGTATTTGAGAGCCAACTCTAATGGAAGTGGTAGAAATCGCGAGAGGCAATATCCTTATAAAACTCCCGTCTCTCATATAAACTTTTCTTGGGTTTGATTTGAAAATGTGATGATATCAGGGCAAGGAGCAGCTAGTGAAACGTTTTGAGAAATCAACTTTTGAATGCGACTCCGATGAGTATTTACCGGTATGCTACAGCCCAGGCGGGGATGGTTCAAGGGCAATGGTGGAACAAAGGACAGTAGGTAGACGTATTGGTGGCAGAATCTAGCTATGCCTGTTAGATCTGGTGGCAAGATTTATGTGCTTACGTCATTATCGTTTCTTGGTCATCAATCTCAAGCTTCTAGAGCTAGTTTGGTTACTGATTTAGTTCAGTTTCGGTTCCTGTTTAATTAGTTCTGTCGGGGCTTGTAAGTTTTTTACCTTCTATGACTAGATAAATGCATTAGGCTTAGGTTAGGGAAGGCCGGAAGGGTCACTGTGCAGCCTCTAGACATGCTAGTAGGCTGTGAGAGATGCTAGGCTCGAGAGAGAGGGGACCTGGTCACCTTTCCAGAGTGTGGAAGGGAAGGTGTTGAGGTCCACCTTCCATACGAGTACAATTTTTTTAGATTTATTTTTTGTTTATACTACAATTTTTTCCTTCTACATATCATCTACCAATAAAATATTTTTTTCAAAAGATATTATCCAGCGATAAAATATTTATTTCAAAATATTAATAGAGTACTTAAAAATTTTAAGAACTTCAATTTCTCCTTTGAACTTTTTTTTAATGATCACAAAACAAATTACTCTGTAATTTTACTAAAAATGAAGGGTAATGCAGTCTATCAATATAATTTATATTAATGAATGTTGATTGAGAATAACAAATCATGAAATGAAAGTAACATTACCCCATTGTTTACCGCTAATAATAGCTCGCATTTTCTAAAAAGAAACCCAAACACATTTAAATTTCATAAGTGAATTTTAATCGTGATCTGTCAAGCAAAGGTAAAAAGCGTGAAAAAAATACAGATAAAAAAAACCTATGAAGCAGGTAATATAAGCTAACATGTCAAATCAATTTTTATATTTGATCACATACTTAATCTTTTCTAATATGTTCTTGTAATAATAAAAAAATTATTGTAAAAATATGAAAATATCTCTTGAAATTAATTTTAATTATTTTTAATAATATTTTGATCGATTCATTATATAAATAAAATGAGAAAAAATTTATTTATTTTTAATTAATTTAATAAGGATTAATAGATCAAGTTAAAAAACTTTAATGTCTTTGAAAACCATTGTTAAATTTTTTAGATGGAGAGGAAAAACAATCATTAACATGGTTTTAGTAAACAATGTCTCAAAGTTTAGAGTTACAACATTTTTCCAAAGCAAATTAGTTTCTATTAACTAGATATTTACCCATAACGTACTTTCATTATACACAACCCGTGCTTCACTCCTCATTTAGTGTTCAAAATGAATAGTCTGATAAAAAAATTAAATATAAAAAAATATAAACACATTTCTAATGCGTTTTGAAGAATAAAATAAAAAAATATTGAAGCTCAATTTTTATTCAATCAAATGTTAAAGAATAAAATTAAAAAAAGATAAAAAAAAGACCCAAGACAACTTGGATTAACCTATCAAAACTAAATTATGAGACCATGATAACCTACTAAAAAACAAATCAAAATAAGTTATGAAGATCAATTCTAAATCAATCCAAGGTTAAAAGATAAAATTGAAAAAAAAAATCAATTAAAAAAATAAAAAATAAAAACTTGAGTCAACACGGGTTAACCCACAAAAACCTTGACTCGGGTTACAAGACTAAAATAACCTAATATAAAGCAAAATGAAGTAAGTTATGAAGCTTAATTCTCAATCAATGAAATGTTGAATGATGAAATTGAAAAAAAATAATAATTACAAAAACAGAAGAAAAAAAAACCTAAGTTAATCGGGTTAACTTGCTAAACCTGCGACTCAAGTTATGAGACTAAGATAAACTTATAGAAAGTAAATTGAAATAGATTATAAAACTCAATACTTAACAAACCCAATGTTAAAAGATGAATTGAAAAAAAAGTATTTTAAAAAGAAAAAGTATTGTTTCGATGAACGGTACTTTGTGAGGAGAGAAACAATTATTTTTTCTCCTCATTTAGTTTTTGTTAATTTTTTTCATTCTTTTTAATTTGTAAATTTCATCATTTATAACCAATTTAATGAGTGGGGACTTCCATTCTGCCCCAACTCTTGCTTAACTATTCAAATAATACCTTTTTTTTTCTTGTTCTTTAATTTTTTTTTCAATTTCATCATTTTATATCAATTTAATATGTTTTGAATAGTTTTTTTTCATTTTTATTCTTCATTTTTTTTTAATCTCATCATTTTGTAGCCAATTTAATAAGTTTTAGTTTAAATTTGTAATAGAAAAATAAAATTTAAAACAATGACAAAACTGTAAAACATGGAAAAATGATGTGGCCAATATGGAATTCACGCAAAAACTTTTTTGCTCAAAATTTCATTTTTGATTTCATCATTTCATGTCAATTTAATATGTTTGAATAATATTTTTTTTTCATTTTTGTTCTTCAATCTCTTTTTTTAGTTTCATCATTTTGTAGCCAATTTAATAAGTTGTAGTTTAAATTTGTGATAGAAAAATAAAATTTAAAATAATGACCAAACTGTAAAACATGGAAAAATAATGTGGTCAATATGGAATTCATGCAATTTTTTTTTTTTTGTTTATTTTTCAATTCCTTTATTTGAGAAATAAGGGATAAACTTATCATCAAATAATGAAGGAAAGAAAAAGTTGTTTATTGGACAATTATAGCAACATAAATGGTCAATATTTGTCTAAATGTGTTCGTCTTCTCGATAGAAGTTCGACAATGGTGATATTTTTTTTCCTATAAACATGCAAGAAAAATAATTGCGGTTCATTTAATTTTTTTATTTGGTTGCCTTTTATTTTTAAGTGATTTAGTAGTGGGGGTCGTTTAGTGGTCTATCAAGGTTATTATTGTGTTTTGAATGTGTTTACAAATGAAAACATGATGAAAATTAAGTTTTTGAGGTCTAAAATCTGTTGATAAAAAATCTAACCATTTAGCAACACATCATTTGTCACTGCAGACGACCTCCTACCCAATAGTTAATAAAAGAGAAAGTAAAATGAGTGAAGTTCTTAGGAATGAGAGGGAAAGTAAGTTTTCTGCAATTTCTATCTTTTAATTTATTTTTTTGCAGATTAAAAAGAGTATAGGGATTAGGGTTTTTTACTATCAAACTTATACTAGATTATAAGTGTTTAATAGTTATTTTAAGGTTGAATTAATTGAGTCATTGTGTAAACATCAAAACTAAAGTTATTGGGTTATTGTTTAATGAAATGTCTTTGTTGAAACCCTTATCTTAAACTATTTATGCAATTTTTCTAGTTCAGTTTTTACATGGATATAAAACTTATGTTGTACAAGTTTTAAATTCCATAAACATCATTTTAATCCAATATTTAAAGAGAGAGCTATGGTAAAAAGAATGAAGGGTAGACATATAGCACATCAATTGGAAATAATTACAACAGTTATTATTACAATATATGCAAAAAGAGCAATTAGATAAAGGAAAATGATTAAACATAGATGCTAACTTGATAAATAAATTATAATTTTGAGGTTTCTAAAAAGATTTAGAATGTGTTTGATATTTTAGTAGCTGTTGTGATTGTGATTTGAAAAAAATTATTTTATAAAAAGTACTTTTAGTGGAGGTTGAGTTGGTATTTATGTATGTTTAGTTAAAATTATGGTTGAAATTGAAGTTGAATAAAAAGTAATTTAATATGTTTGGTTAAAAAAATGCTTTTTAAATTAAGATTATAAAATAATTAATATATATATATATATATATATATTAATATTGATGGTTTTTAATTTAAATATTGTATATTTAACTATTGCTATTACATCATTAAATAAATAATACTTATATCAAATATTTATTATTGTTCCATTAAACTATCTACAATTTCATCACGTACGAAACCCATTCGACAAGGACTACAGTTTCCTTGGTTTCTTAAGCGCACAACAACATCAGGTAAAATATCATCAGGAATAAAATTGGGATTGCGATTAAATTCTGCAAATACTACGTCATTAAGCGATTTCCTTCTAATTTTTCGAACAAAACACAATAAAAAATAAAAATAAAAATATAATTTTTTTAACTGGGTCGGACTCGTTTCAATGCATTTAGTTAGCTTTAGAATTCAATTATAGTGTTTTATTTAAATTCAATTCATAAATAAATTGAATTAAGATGATTAAAAAATATAAAATTCAATTCATTTTATTTTTTATATTACCTTTATCACTTTTATATTATTTTTTCAAAGGTATTGAAAAAAAAGGCTAGATAGATTTTTTTTATTATTTTTTTAATTTTTATGATATTTCTAGAGATTAAATTTATTTTTTATTAAAATCTTTAAATTAAACTTTATTTCAAAGGGTAGAAAACATATTGTGAAACCTTTTATTTTGTCAGTTTGTGCCAAAGGGTAGAAAACACTTCCTTCTTTGAGTTAAAGGGTAACTGCCAAAGGGTATAAAACATCCACATGTTTTGACGTCCGGACTTCACCATAAAATAATAAACAACAGGTTTGCGGAAAGTAGCTCTCAGCTGCTTTCCGTAAATTCTAAATTTTTTGTGGGTTCCATGTCAACAGTGAAGTGCGTTTTATCTTAACCAAATATTCAGTTTGCGCGGTTTGCTTTAAAAGCAAAAGCTACCGTGTAAACAAACAGCTATTTATGATGAAACATTGTAGAGTTAACAGAAAAGCATTAATATTGCTTCAAGTGAAACTTTGATTTATAGTGGTCATTATTGTTTGGGTGTAATGAGTGTTTTTTTTATCCATTTTGAGAATCTTGGATCTGCTAATTAACAACTAATCTACATATCTCATGTTGATTGAGTTTTGATTTTAAAAGTTTAAAACTAATTAAACATTTATACTGGATTAAATCTGTTCAACCAAAGAACAGAAACAATATAAACAAAAAAGATTGTCAAGATTCATAACGCGTTTGAGTTGAAAAGAATATATAGTCAGGGTTCAATTTAATTTTTATCTTTAAAAACTTTCAACAAAGTCCTTAATTAAACGGTGTTGTATATATTCACTCTAGTCCTTAAATTTTTCTAGTTTTCACATGATTTTTATTGTAATAATCCATTATTCTTTTTAGATGAAAAGTTACTATTAAAATATTATCAGGCTCATAAGAAATAAAAACAACAAAAAAAAACTAAAACATCTTATGGTCATTGTAAAAAAAACTCAAAACAAGATAACAAAAGCCCAAGCCCGATCACTACCAGAAAATCAATAAATACAAACGGAAATACCGAGAGAATATTTCCGTCGGTAAATTTCCGAGGGATTTTACCGACGGAAATATTCCCTCGGTATATACCGAGGGAATTACCATGGGAAAAAAAATTAAAACAAAGCAAAAAAAAATGACAACGTGTCATTTTTTACCAACGGAATTACCGACGGAATTAATCCGTCGGTAATTCCGTTGGTAAATCCGTTGGGAAATCCGTTGGTAAACTGTGAACACTGTTCATCATGTCAATTACAAAGGGAATTACCGACAGAATTTTCCGTCGGTATTTTCCAGAGACTTCCAGAACTGTTCATCTTCCAATTGCACTGTTAATTATTTTATTTTACGGACAAAATCACCGACGGATTGAAAATTCATCGGTGTGTTTTGGTGGTTTTCTGAAAAAATTCAATTGATTTAAAATTTTCATTTAAATATTACAGACGGAATCACCGACGGATTGAAAAATCATCGGTAATTTTTGGCGGTATCTGAAAACTTTTTACGAAATTGAAAATTTAAATTAAATATTATCGACGGAATTACCGATGAAATAATTAAAAAATATTAATATTCAATTATCCGTCGGTAAATCCGTCAGTAACGCGCCCCAATAAAAAACCTGAATCCGCTTATTTCACAAGAGACAGACTTATTATTTCTTTTTCTTCTTCTACTTCTTCTTCTTCTTCTTCTTCTTCACTATATGTAAAAAACATCAATATCTATTTCTTTCTCTTCTTTTCTCTCCTCATCTCCTTCTCTTTTCCTCCATGCTCGGGTATGTCTTCTTCTTCTTTCTTCTTTTATCCTCTTAGTTTTTTTTAATTAATATGCTTTACAAATTTTTTTTTCTTAGCTTCACTTGCAAGTATATTAAGGTAAGATTTTTCTTTTTTCTTATTTTTTCATGATTTTTTTCACTATATTTGTTTTTTATTTAATTTTAATTGATTTTGTTGATAATAATTGTATAAATGTTGTTGTGAGATTTTTTTTTTTCATATGAGATCAATTTTTAGTTGATTTATTTATAGGATTTTTAAATTTTTAGCAATTGCAACTTCATTTTTTTCATATGAATTTTTTTAGTTGAATTAATTTTTTTGTTTTATTTATTTGTTGCAAATTTGTTTGAGTTGATTTTCTTATTCTTTTTTCCAAGCATTTTGAGTATATATTATACAATGTTGATTTATGTTAATTTAATTATTTTATAATTTTATAAAATGAATTTTTTTAAAATGTTTTTAAATAATTACCGACGGAAATTTCCGTCGGTAATAAAATTTTTTTTATCGACGCGTCTGTTCCGCCAGTAAATCCGTCGGTAATATTATTACCGATAGATTTACCAACGGACAAAAAATTACCGACAAAAGATTCACTGACGGAAATTATCTGTCGGTGATTTCGTCGGTAAATTAATTACCGATGGAATATGTGTCTTACGCCGACGGAAAAATTCCGTTGATAAAACTGTTAAATCTTGTAGTGGATTAAAACTAAATTGATTGGTTTAAACTAATTAATCGGTCAATTTAGTGTATAATTTTAAAAATTAAAAATTTTAATTTGATTAGTTTTTAATACAAAACCGAACCTTAATAGAAATGCTCACCCCTGCATTATATGAGTCACCTGCGTCGTTATTGTTACCTTGCTGAAGAGCTGACATGTACCGGACACCAGGAGTATCCCGCAATCCGATGGGAAGTAAATTTTAATTTTAATAGAAAAACTCCTCCGTCGTACCTAAATCCTTCCTTTGACACAGTTATTTTTCAAGCTAAAATTCCTTAATCATAAGGCCAATCTGTTTTTTTTTTTTTTTTTTTTTATAAAAGCCACTCCAGGTCTTACCATGTATTTCTCTATAACAAAGATTCAAGCAAATCTTTTCTTCTCTTATTATTTTGTGTATCATCATATGATTAAGCCAACCATCTTACCCTCCTCAGCCACCAATTGTTGATTATACGAAAATCACAATCAGCCAGTCAATTTTGCCATTTTCTCGACATTTTCCTTTACAAAAGGGGAGAAAAACATAGAATAAATTAAAATATTGAATTGCCGAGAGAATTAGGAGAAGCCACCAACGGTCTTCGTAATGCACCTTATAATTACGATGCTGCTGGTTTATTTATTGCTAAAATTGATTGATGTGCTTTCAGAGGTTGCTTTTCTAACAATCCGGAATTTAAAAATCGTCTGAAGGTATTTGATGATCAAGAACTATCTATTATAATATTATTTCAAGTTTATTAAATCTTTCTGCAAATCGAAAAAAAAAATAAAAAATAAAAAATAAAACTTGGTTCATATCCTACACTGATACATGATTAGTGATTCAATATTTCCATGAATCCACCATCTACTTAATTGATTGTCCATATAATTAACATGCAAACTGTTTCGAGAATCCTTAAAGATTTCAAGCTAGGGTTCTTGCTTTCACCCTACCCGACAATTCAACAAGAACCCTTATGGCAGCATGACGAGCAGAGAGGAGGGCAAGCGTTAACTGCACTTAACCCATCAACTCTCCAAAGATCTCCCAAGACTTGTTGTGATTATCGTGTTCTGCTACTGCATGCAGACAGCTTGTTGTGATTATCGTGTTCTGTTACTGCATGTGCATTGTCTGAGGTTAGAGTAGCAGCAATGATACCAGTCCAGTGTTCAACAACTAGATGTTATATTTCGAAAAGATTTTGCTAATTTATTCTGCTATTATAAACAGATGTTCCTCCCATTATTCACGGGAAGGTGAGAAGGATCTGGGATTCAGCGTGTTGACAATTTTATTTATTGTTTTATTTAAATAAACTGGTTTCAATATTTTTTATTTTTTATTTGAAACGCTACGTACATGCTATGCTTTCGGCAAGGTGCGATGGCTTTTTCGCTGGTCAGACGAGCATGCTGGCGGCATAAACAACTGGTTATATGTTGATATCGTTTTAAATTACTCTCCGCGTGTGTAAGCTATTTCAATTCAAAGTCAAAACTGTAGCAAAAGAAAAATTCAAAGTCAATATTAAAACTGGCAGCTCAGCACAATATCTTCTTTTACTAATCATTTTATTCCCAAGTAAGAAATTCTCTTTTTTTTTAATTAAATTACTTTACACGTATTTTAATTAATTTCATAAATTTTAAAATTAACAATCATTTAATTATTTATTTTAAACTAATAATTTTTTAAAAATAAATTTAAAACTAAAAAGCTAAATTCGTTGGAATTCAGACAAGAAGTTCTTGAATGGTAGGGCAGACTATCCTACTCTTGGCCAAACGTTGCATTGTGGTGTATCAGAGATGACCCATTCAATTGCCATCGTGATACGCTGCTTGTAATTAATTTTAATAAAATATCTAGAGGGGCATTTTCTTGATAACTAAAAAACGTTTTTGAAAAACAATCCAAACACGGTCTACTGCATCAAATCATCCGAGCCCGGACAAATTTTATTTTAAAGAAATTAAATCCTCGTAAAGTCCACCACTCACCATTTCCTTTCGCAAATTCGCATTCCGTGTTTATCTTTAGTTTTAGTCAACGAACTCACGCGTTGACCCAAAATGAAAGGAGAGAAAAAGAAAGAACTCGTATCCCCCTGGAAGATGGAATTATTCCGATAATTGAAAATTTATTTATTTTTATGTTATATTTTAAAAAAAATTATTTTTTTTATTTTAAATTAATATTTTTTAATATTTTTAGATCATTTTAATGTACTAGTATCAAAAATAATTTTTAAAAAATAAAAAAATATTATTTTAATATATTTATAAGTAAAAATTATTTTAAAAAACAATTATTATTATACTTTCAAATAAACTATTAACCTTACTTGAATTTATTTGAATTTATTAGGATTATTAACTACATGTATGATCAACTTGTATGAATATATACAGATAAAAACTATACTTCACATAAGATTGAGAACACAAGATTTAACGTTGTATATTCTCATTAGTAACACGAGTTTATTACTCACAATTCTAATAAAACATCAATATCTATGAAAACTAATGAATTCACAATCAGCCTGTCTGTACATATATGCTTTTTAAATCATTTTTCTAGTTTTGATGGCAAAATTTCAATAATTATTTATATATATTATTGTTAAAAATTAAATAATTAAATAACTTATAGTTTACAAGTAAAAAAATTAATTTTTTTAAAATAATATTGTATTAAAAGTTTTTTTTTAAAAAGCAAAACACAAGTTAAACCCTACACTCGTGGTACAAATCTTTAGACCGATTTATAGCGGATTAGATATTATAACTATATTCATAAATAAAAAAGCTAAATTAAACAATAAAAACGACGTGAGTTCAAGAGAAGAAATAAATCTAGTAGAGAGCCATTTATTTTTTGAGGGGCAAATTGTGCTTCTTAATTTTTTTTATTTTTAAATTATTTTAATCTATTAATATAAAAAATAAGTTTTTAAATAAAAAATATTATTTTAATATATTTTTTTAAAATAACCATTACTACAATACTAAATATTACTTAAAAATATTAAATTAAAAATTCTATTTCGCCACTACGCTGGACCAAGCCTCCTTTTTCAATTTTCCCTCCCCATATAAAGTAATAAAAAGGAAACTCTCTTCACCATAAAGATTTCACCCAAAAAAACACACCTTTCTCCTTGTCCCTTTCTCCTTGTCCCTCTCTTCTCTCTCTCACACACACAAAAAAGAAAACGCTCTCTAAATTCTGGGTGAGAATCAAAATCCTCTCATTTGGTGATCTCCGATTTTGATTTTTCCTAAAAGAATCGAAAATGGGGAGTCTGGGAGCGATTTTGAAAAACCCAGTTGACATATACCCATTGCTGAAGCTGAAAATGGCAGCTAGGCATGCTGAAAAACAGATCCCACCTGAACCTCACTGGGCTTTCTGTTATTCTATGCTCCATAGAGTCTCTCGTAGCTTTGCTCTCGTTATCCAACAACTTGACACAGAACTCCGTAACGCTGTAAGCATAATTTCCATTGCATTTTCATGTGTTATTTGCCTTGTCTTGATCTCTCTCTCTCTCTCTCTATCTGGGTTTTGGGTTGTGATTATTTGTTGATTATGGATTTTTTCTTCTTTGCAGGTATGCATATTTTATTTGGTTCTTCGAGCCCTTGACACTGTTGGTTTGTTCTTGTTAACCTTATGTTTTGTATGTGGTTTTTGGTTTTGTGCCTCGCAAAATTTGATATATCCTAAACGGGTTTTGTTGAATTTTAAGATTGATTATGTTGTGTTTTTGTGTTAGACAAATGTTGATGCACTAGGTCCTGCAATGGGGTTTGCTGAATTTTAAAATCCGCGAGTGTCATATTGAGTTTGAATTTGCTAGCTCTAAAATTGTTTATGTTCTAATATATGGCTAGTGGGAATTTTTATGTTAGATTTTAGTTTTGCAACCAGAAGTCGAGTGGTAGCTTTTGCCTTTTGCTAAGTAGTTTTGGCCTACAGTGAGGAGAAGATTCTTTAAAACACCCTGTCTCAGTAACACTTGATCTCCTCTTAACTGTTTCACTTGTTGATGTCATTTTGTTAGTTGATACATTGTTTGTGTTTTAATCTGTTCTGATCATTCCTTTACAGAGGATGATACAAGCATACCTACAGATGTCAAAGTGCCTATCCTGATAGCTTTTCACCGCCACGTATATGATCATGACTGGCATTTCTCATGTAAGTTCTGAATTTTTACTTTTATTTTCCTTGATTCTAACAAATTGGAGAACATTTGATTTGACTAAATTTGTTTTGGCTTTGATAATTTCCATCTCCCAGCACTTATCATTTCTTCCGCTGACAAATTAGGGCATCTAGACTATACCAATCTAATTTATGATTACCCTAATTCTTTTGTTCTATCACTGTACAGATTTTAACACTATTTGCTTATAACGATATTCAGTTTGCATAAGGGTGCTTTGAAATGCCTGAAAATCTTATGCATTTGTGACCTGCTATAAAATTACGTGTTCTGATTTTACCATTTTTAATTTGATAACCATGTATCTAGTCCAAGCTTGAACATTCTTATAAAATTTCTTTTTACATCTATCTTTTACAAACTGTTGATTCATGTCTGAGTCTTTCCTTTTTGATGAAGTTTCAGAAGTTTATACATGAGAGGTGACAATTCTATGGCACTTGTATCTGTAAAATGTAACATCAACTAAATATTTTGACTCTCTAATTTGATTCTTCTTTTGCATAAGGTGGTACCAAGGACTACAAGGTTCTCATGGACCAGTTTCATAATGTTTCAAATGCTTTTCTGGAGCTTGGAAAAGGGTCAGTTCTACAACCTTTTGCCTCCTGCTTGACTGTGGAATGATTGAGGATTTAATTGTTTTAGGGTCTATGTATTCTGCTCTACATATCTATCAACTCATTGCATCTGATCACTATAGTGTTTGTGTGTGTGTTTCTTTTCCAATAGAAGACTTATGGAACTCAATTTATTCTGCAGTTATCAGGAGGCAATCGAGGATATTACCAAAAGAATGGGTGCAGGAATGGCAAAGTTTATCTTGAAGGAGGTTGGTGATGTGGGGTGTTGTAATGCAGGATTGAAGGATGAAGCATGGTTAATTAACTTAAGAAAAAAGGATTTCTCATGGTTCCACTGCTGAATTTGCATGATACATGATACAAATGTGTGTGTGTGTGTGTTGTGTGTCTGTCTCTGTGAATGCATCTGTCATGCTATCAAAAGTATAATAAATATGCAGATGTGTATTGTGGACTGTAGTGACCTCAAACAATATGCATTCCAGGATTCAGTTGCTTGGTTATCAAGTAGAAGAATAGATTATCAAGAGAGGGAAGAATGAATTGTGAAAAGTTAGAGTATTTAATTATCCTTCTAGAGAGAGCACAGGACACTAGGGATGCATATCTGATCCCTTTGGATGCCAGCTAAAGAAATTTTTGAACTTAATAAAAGATGCTGAAAGAACTATTGTATCCTATTAGGCTATAACAGATTCCTCATTTTTTATGTTAGTCATCAAATTGCACAAGCTTCAATTTCTCCAGTTTTTCTTAATACAGAAGGTGAAATATTATGTTTACGTGACACATTAGACTCTGGTATGCAGGTGGAAAGCATTGATGACTATGATGAATATTGCCACTATGTAGCAGGACTTGTTGGACTGGGCCTGTCCAAACTCTTCCATGCCTCTGGATTAGAAGATTTGGCACCAGATAGCCTCTCCAATTCAATGGGTTTGTTTCTTCAGGTAATACTATTATGCAAGAGTGATCAATGTGTTTAATCTGTAGGCTTAACTTTGTTTTGAGATGTAATTCTAACATGTTCAATCCTGGATTTGATAAAACACAGAAGACAAACATTATTCGTGATTATTTGGAGGACATAAACGAGATACCTAAGTCACGCATGTTTTGGCCTCGCGAAATTTGGAGCAAATATGTCAACAAACTTGAGGTTTACTTCTTTTCCATTTATTGTCTCAACCTTGGTACCATCGACATCCTTTTGCCATCATTATGTCCATGAATGATGTTAATTTAATCATAATACTTGAAAAGTAATAGTTTTTTTATTTGGTTAATCCATCTGATTAGCATTCTCCCCATTTTGTGTTCTGTGCCTCAGGACTTGAAACTTGAAGGGAACTCGGTGAAGGCAGTGCAGTGCTTGAATGATATGGTTACCAATGCCTTGATACATATGGATGATTGCTTGAAGTACTTGTCTGAATTGCGGGATCCTGCTATATTTCGGTTTTGTGCTATTCCTCAGGTAAGAAATAAACTTTAAACTGACATTCGAAGATATCATTGTTTATTGTCTTGTAGCTTGCCTACTTGAATTATACTTGTGCTTTTTCACATAATCTGCAACTCCTCTGAATTTTTCATCCTGTCAAATATTTTATTACTCGGTGAACAAATCCCTGTTTAGTAATAGGTATGCTGGATGTTTTGGTGGAAGGTTTCCTTTAATTTGACTTCTCTCTTGCCAGATCATGGCGATTGGAACTCTAGCAATGTGCTACAACAATGTCAATGTCTTCAGAGGTGTAGTGAAGATGAGGCGAGGTATGACTAATTTATAGACAGCATTCTTTCCCTGGCACCTGAAACTGATGGAATGTTATAGCTGTAACACAGATTATTTTGGTTCATGTAAATATCTTATGAAGCTGGAAGGTTTGTATTGTTGTTATGTTATCATAACATGGAATTGCATTTAGAATGCAAATGCAATAGATGATATAATCTCCCAAAATGGCCATTCCACAAATACCATTTGTTTGTTCAGGAACTGCATAATTCTCAGACTTAGTAAATCATGACCCAACTTGTATATCTCGGATTATTTTTTAAAATCCCATGCCCCATCCACCAGATCACCCCTGCCGCTCTTTAGTGTTTAAAGGATTTTAGTTTGTTGTTTATTACCAACATCAAAATATAATGGACTGGGTTTTCATGATTCTTTATTCAATGATGTTTAATTTAATGTTAAACGATTTCTAGGTCTTACCGCTCAAGTTATTCATCAAACGAAAACAATGGATGATGTCTATCGTGCTTTCTTCGACTTCTCTTGTATGCTGAAGTCCAAGGTATGATGCTTTCCTTAAATTCTAACTGATATATCGCTTTTCCTGGCAAGTTCCAGCATGGAAGTTATATTTCTCCCACTTGTAACAAATACTGCACCCTTTAATGCTTCAGTTTTCTCTTGCCAGTGTGTTTTGGACTTATTCATCATCTTGAACCTAAGAAGTATGACTGCACAATCTATGCCAAATAGACTTTCTAGACAATAATTTCATAGAAGGGAGCAACACTTTTTATGCTTCCAATCCTTGACAGTAGGAAGCCTATTGTGCATTTCAATTTGGTAGAATCTTATAAGAACGAATATATGTTCTTCCATCAAAGCCCTATGCGGTTAGGACTGTGCCTCTCCCCTCTTTGATGGATAAGCAAATGATATTAGGTTGCTACATTGTTTCCCCTGCTTGGTTGTAGGCTTTGAGACATTGTATAATTCACTAATGTAACATCTTGATAACAACAATCGACGACTGCGGCGGTCTTGTCAGATTCCGAGAATGGAAGTTTTATGTATAAAGCTGTGAGCTTTTTCGCTAAGTGCCTGTGAATGTTCAGTGTGGTCGATTTTAATTCACACCAAGTTTCTCTACCTTTAAGTTTGCTTGCTGAATTCTCAAGAAATAAAAAAAAAATTACTTGTGCCTATATTGAGAAAATGTGAAATTGGCTGCTGCAGGTTGACAACAGTGATCCTAATGCAATAAAAACCTTGAGCAGGCTGGAAGCAGCACAAAAATCTTGCAGGGAATCTGGGGCTCTAAACAAAAGGTTTGTCAACCTATCCACTGAGCATTGAATTGTATTTTTCTTTTATTTCTTTTTTTGGCTGACACTCTGTCTTTCTTCTACCAGGAAATCTTACATAATTAGGAATGAGCCAAAATATAATTCTGTTCTGGTGAGTTTCTGCTGAATTGTCAACCTGATTTCCTCTCGTGTATGCCTAGTTGCAAGTTTCTTGTTCTAAGCAATTCATTTATTTCTAATTACATGCTATGCATATAAATTTCAGCATAGACTAGAACTTGCTGGATTGTATATTTTTTTAATCCTAATTTTTCTGTGAAATATGCACTTTATTTGATATGAATTAGATAGAAAAAGAATGAATGAGATTAACTTTCCCCCCCTCCTTTCCAATCTTACTGAGTAATCCACAGTTGGATGCCTATATCTGTCTTGTATGCTTTGCGGGTTCCAAGAACATCAAATGGGAATATCATCTGATTTCTTTTATCATCTAATGCAGATCGTCCTACTTTTGATTATATTGTCTATTATTTTCGCGTATTTCTCTGGCAACAGATCAAGTTACTAGGGTAAGTTGTTCCACCACAAGGTTATTGATTGGATTTTTTATCACGAGAACAAAATTTTTAAAGCTTCTTTTGTTGATGCAACAGGATGGTCCATTTCTTGAGTTCTCGGTGTGCGCTTATGGATGATGACTGGCTGCACAAGTGACTGCTCTATTCCATGGAAGCTGCTTTTCTTATATTTGTGTACAACATTGTAATGGCTAAAGTTTAACTCAGTGCATCCAATATTATAAGTTATTACAGTTTCCTCAGCTTCCAATGTCTTTTAGTTTTAACTTATAATTTAACTGTAGTTTTTATCAGCCTCTCAGTACTCACGAGCGTACAAGTAAGATTAGTGATTAACATGGCAATTGAGAGTAAGTTAACTATAAAACAACCTACCGCATGGACTGCAATTATAATGGGAAAAGCTGCTACCTAAGTTTTTTTGAAGTTTCTATTAGTAGCTGCAAGAATTTCGACAAAGAGAACGAGACTTTGAATGATTATAGAGCACACGACGGGCAAAGAATTTTCAAAGTTTCCTCGAGTCTTACCACAGTTATAGTATGGACGACAAGCCAGAGAAAGGGATGGAAACAGAAAAGTTCCCATGAGACAAGAAAAAATGAATCATGAAAAAAAAATGATTAAAATTTTAAAAAAATTAATCGATTTAATTAAATTTTGATTTTATAAATTTAAAAACAAAAAAACCAAATCTAAATAAAAAAAACCTAAAAAAAAATTCAAGCCCAAACTAAAAAAATTTGAATGGTTATAGAGCACACGACGGGCAAAGAATTTTCGAAGTTTCCTCGAGTCTTACCACAGATATAGTATGGACAACAAGCCAGAGAAAGGGACAGAAACAGAGAAATTCCCTTGAGACACAAAAGGAGCTATGACTTGACCTAGCCCACAAACAACCAAATAATTCTACCATATCGTTGGTGTGTTTTGGATATTAATGATATGGCATTCTTAAACAGAAAAACCTACAAAGAGAGCGCGTATAAAAGACTCTAAGAGCCATCACCGGAAGAATTTTTAAAGCTTCGCAATATGGGCTATAACAGCATACAGTAAAAATACCAGGGATCAGCAAGAAAAACAACATGATAAACCTATATCGCCTTGTTGTTAGGAGGAAAGAAACCAAAAAAGCCCATCTCTTTAACAACGCCATGGCGGATTGCTCCTTGATCTATCTTTAACCCCCTTTATTGTTTATGTTTAGCCATCAAATTGCACAAGCTTCAAATTCTTCGGTTTTTCTTAATATGAAAGGTGAGAATATTGATGTTAAATCATTGTAAAAGTGGTCGCAATCATGATCACATGTATTAAATTATGGTTACAGCTATTGTGAATGCATTAACAATTCTTAACAAATTTATAAAATACTTCATTTTCTAGTAGATTTGCTAATATATATAATAATAACATTTTCTATCACAATCTATTCCTGCTAAGGATGGAGAAGAGGATTTGATAGTTGCAATATTTGAATAAGACGTGACTGTTATGAAATATGTGTTTTATTTAGGGGGTGTTTGTTTGATTGAAAATTATTTTCTAAATTTTTCTATGTTTGTTTGTCATTAGAAAAATTATTTAATAAAAAATACTTTTCAGTAAAAAAAAAATTTGACTTGGTTTTCAGGAATGTTTTTTTTTAGATGGAAAATACTTTTTGAAAGTTGTGAAAAATTTAGAAATGTCATATTATTTGCTGATTATATCAAATTTGATCCTCAAACTTTTGATTGCTATACATATATTTTGTTTTGAATATTTTTTTTTTCAATTTCATTCCTTATAATTTAATTTTATATTAATTTGGGTCCTTATTTTTATAATTGTTATTTGCTTTTTCTTTATTATTTTTTAATTGAAATTTTTTAGTTATCAAATTTGATCCCCATTCTTTTGATTGTTACTTATTTTGTTTGAAATAATTTATTTAATGGTAATTATTATTATTTTAATTTCTTCATCTTTCAATTTTTTTAATTTGTTAGATTTGAGCTCTATTATTTTTATTATCATTTATTTTATTTGAGATAATTTATGAAATTATAATTTTTTAATTTATTCTCATTCAACTTTTTAATTTGTAAGATTTGTTCCTCATTATTTTAATAAACTTGAAAAAAATAAAACATTAATAAATTATTTTTCAACTCATTTTCCATGACATAACCAGACACTGGAAAATATTTTTCAATTTATTTTCCATTACACTACCAAACATCGAAAAATAATTCATTTTCCTGGAATTTACTTTCTAAAAAGAAACTACTCTACTTTCCAGCAAATAAACGGGACCTTAGTTATACTCTATATTTTGTTTCAATTAATTACACCTTGCATTTTATTTAAACAATTAGTTATACACTGTGTTTTTCCTAAACCTTATCTTCTTTAATTTCTTTATATGTCACAACGTGTAGCCAGTAAGAAGCAACAAGGCTTTATTCTTTAGAAGGATACCCTACCAGTATTTAGTTCTGCATTGTAACAGAATGGCTAAAGAAAAATATGATGATTGTTAAATGATGAGGTGGTTATGAGGGATGTTCATCACACCATCTATTTCTTCTTGATGCTCATTAATAACTAACTTGCTACTTATAAGTTCTAGAATTCTTCTTAATAATCCCTAGCTATTCTTTTTGTGGGAACTTTACAAATTGATCTTGTATCAACTAGTATTACAGCCATAAATCTTCATAATCTTATTAAGCCGTCAGATACTTGTTCTTAAGTTCTTAAAATGATTGAAGATAAAGTTGATGAATCCATTACAATTATCAATAAGGATCATGACCAGAAGTATAACAAGGTTGTGAAACTTTTGGAGGTGTATGAACAGTAGTGGGAAGAATATAAAATCAATAATAAAGTTAAATATGAAAATACTAATCTTAGACTTGAGAAACTTCAAGAGATATTGGGAGAGCTTACTTGCCAACAAAGTTCATGGCAACAAAAGTGATATACTAATATTGGGGAAACAAATGCTTTCCATAACCATTAAAAGGGTTATCAAGCTGGGTATGTCGCTAGAAACCGTGGGACTTGTGATGGGGGTCATTATTCTTATAAGGCATGTAAACCTAAATGAGATTTTCCTAGTTTTGATGGTAAAGACGTTTATAAATGGCTTTACAAATGCAATCAATATTTTGAGGTTTAAGAGGTTGAGGAAGGTGAGAAACTCAAACTAGCTTTCTACTATCTTGATCAAATGACTCTTTATTGGCATCTAAATTTTATGAGAAGTAGAGGTGGGCTTAAAGTTACTTGGAGGGAATATGTGGAGGCTATTAGTTGTAGATTGGAGGGGCAATAAGATCCTTTTAAAGAACTTATGAATCTAAAGTAGAAAACATATTTCAAAACTTATAAAAGGGATATTGATATTTTGTGGAATAGGACTGAAGTGGGAGAGAAACAAGCATTAATGATATTCGTAGGAGGTATAGAGATGTATATTAAAAAATCTTGTTAAAATGTTTGAACTAAAACAATTGAAACAAGCCTACAATTTAGCTAAACTCTATGAAAACATCATATCTTATTAGTGCAATCACTTACCCTTTATTAAACATTCAACCCATTTAACCAATCAAATCACACAATTACAATACCAATCCTAATCGCCTTACTATAGAAACACCACAAACCATAATACTTATACCTTAAAACCACATAAAAAAGACTTGACCAATTCTATTATCCAAAACAACATCAAAAAGACATTTAACAAACCCTTCAAGACCTTTAGAAACAAGGAGTTTGATGATAAAAGAGTGAAATGGTTATGTTTTTGGTGTGATGTAAAGTTTGTGCTTGGTCATAAATGAAAAAACAAAAGACTATACTTTATTCATCATTGAGGATAAAAAAAGGATGAAGCAGAAGATGAAGAGTGTGGTTATGAAAATATTAGTCCATACATATCCATCATATTTGAATATAAAAAGATGGAAAAGAGAATATAAAAAGAGGATTTGACCATTGAAATATTTGAATGATAAGTGACTGTTATGAAACGATGTGTTTTATTTAATCATACTCTGCATTTCATTTCAATTAGTTACATGCTACATTTTGTTTAAACATTTAGTTATATTATGCATTTTGCATAAATCATGTTTTCTTTACTTTCTTTATATATTGCCATGTGTAGCCAGTAAAAAACAACTTAGGCTTTGTTCTTTAGAAGGATACCATGCTAGTATTTAGCTTTGCATTGTAACAAAATAGCTAGAGAGAAATATGATAATTGTTAAATGATGAGGTGGTTTCGAGGGATGTCATCACATTATCTGTTTCTTCTTGATATTCATTGATAACTAACTTGTTATTCATAAATTCTAGAATTCTTCTTAATAGTCCCTAGTTAAATTTTATGTGAAAACTTTACAAATTGATCTTGTATCATTTTTAATGGGTCAAAACATACAAACAATATATTATAACTATGAAAAATAGTGAAAATATGAAACATAAATTTAAAATACAAAGAATATGAAAAACTCAATGAATTGTTACTGGGTTGTTGCTAAACCATTATTTGTAATATAATAGTAAATAATGGTTGTGGCTTTTAAATAAGATGTTATGGTCATCATTTCTTTTTTCTTATTATTTTAAAATGAATATTGAAAGGATTCTTATAAAATAAAATAAAATTAAAGAGTAATTAAGACATATACAATAAGATTATTTTGGTCTCTACAATAGTGAAAATAACAAGTTGTGGAGTGAGAACAATACTATTTTTTCTTTTTGTATTTTTATTCTGTTGAATGATCGCAGGTTGTCCTTCCTTTTATCGTGGACTGAACGACCAATTAAGAAGGGTAAGTTCAGCTATTGATCAGACTCATTATTGAGAATGGTTGATTTCCTAAAATTCCTCTGTTCATGGATGATGGCTGGCGACACCTAATGCTCGACTTGTTCTGACGAAGCAGCTCTTTTTCTAACGTGTGTACTTGTAATGGCAACACTTGACCGTTCTCTTTTCCTGGATAAAAGCTTTATCCTAAAGAAAAATAGATTTTTTATCCTGACGTGGAGCTGGCCAATGCTGCCTGTCATCCTGGCTTTCTGTCCTAGCAGAATCTTAAACGTGCACTTCCAGGAAAACAGGAAGAGGTCGCTAAATCTTTTGTAGTGATCATCCCTGAACTTAAAGACCTGCATATGCATGACTCGATTAAAAAAACTGGAGAGAATATGTATGACTCGATTAAAACATAAAACTGGAGAAAAAATTTTCTTCACAGGAAATTCACAATATCAACAACTCAGGTCAAAATCTCAGTCGTACTCCTAGAACAAAATAATTAACAAATAATACACATGAACGCATTCATATATCAATAAGATCACAACGTAACACCAGAATCTATATCACAAGAAAGGAAAGCCACGGCCTCTGATTCGCAACGATTTTTTTCCTGATCTTCGATCTGCAGCAATCATCCTCTGCATTTGACAACATGCAGTGCAAAACATACACTCAAAACAAAATCCTCTGCCCAAAAGCCAACCCAGAAGAAAACTCTAGAACACTTCAGCTATTTTGCTAGCGAGAACACGGTCCCTTCTTTCAATGTACCCATATGGGAACCAGCCTGCTTTACCCTTGCATTCTCCTTCAGCCCAGCCATTGTTTGTCACCTATCAAGAATGCATGGCAGAAAATTAAACCCTGCAAAGATTTTAGCAGACATAATGCATAAAAAGAAGTGGTTTCAGAATGCTTTAAACCTTTCGAACAACAACAAAGTCACCAATTGACAAAGTCAGCTCCACATCAGATTGACCTTGATATGAATGCATGACCTGCAATAAAAAGCAAATGATGGCACTCGATAAATAAAATCAATAAGCCACCATCAAGGTGCAATTTTGTAAGAATATAAGGTAACATTAACAGCGAGATAAGTTTGATTCCTCACCTCCCCTAAAAAGTAACCCATGCTGTCTGTTGTTCCATTATGTGCTTGAGAAGCGTACACACCGTTAACTTCTTCATATGATGGAGGTGGAGGCATACTGCTCTCCGCACTTGGGGTGGGAGGCGCTTCAATTCGTTGTCGTTCTGATGTCATCTATTAATAGTAACAAACATGGATTACTATCCAAATAAAGGCAAAAAACAATTGAGACAATTTCATCCCAATTCAGGCTGGGTAAAAGGACTTCAATGCAGGATAACATACCTCGCCTTCAAGTTGATCAAGTATCTGAAGGACTCTCTGATGATAAGCACGTTCTGCTTCAACCTTCAAATCCGAAGGTGAATCACAGGAGGATAAAGCTTCAAAATGATTTCTTCCCAACACATAATTCATAACTTAGTTGAATCCACAGCAGAAACAAGGGATCATTCACATTACCATAGCAATAAGTCTCTGGAGAGTTAGCCTCTGTTGTTGGGCTTCAACAGCAGCCATTGCTGCAGATGCTTCCTTCCCCAATATGGCCATGTTTGACTTTAGATCTTGCAGCTTTGTCTCTGCAGATTCTAACTTCATTGCAAGCTCAGAATTACCTGGCATTTCTCTCACTTTTGCCTGGCGCTTGGCAACTTCAATAGCCTGTCTAAGTTCAAATGAAGGGTAACTAAACAATTTTGGGGAAAATATAACCCATACAGCATGATAATTATGTTGTGAAATGCAATTGAATTGATCCATGATCATTCATGTTTAGATCACATAATAAATATGACTGGGAATTCTCTAGGGAATGCAAAAACCAAAGGAAATTAAATGAATATTATGCAATTGGAAGGAAAATCAAAACTAGCAAGTCAATCTCAGGAACAATTCATACAAGATGTTCATTGAATAATATGTTTCAAAAACTTGGTAAAAGAGCGATATTTCAGTATACCTGAGCTTCTGCTTCTTGTCGCATTCTGTCATAACGTTGAGCAAGATGTCGTGCATCCTCCAAAGGAGCTCCCATTACCATTGCTCTTAATGGCTCAGCTACCTAATAATCAAAACAGTCAACGCCATACCAAATGCATGATAAAATGCCCTAGAATAACAAGAATGATGATGATAATAATTATGATGAAAAATATTAACCATAAGAGTAAAGTCTTGACACAATTCAGTTCTTCCACTAAATCATGAGTATTTTGGATCAGTCTTATTGTTTATTCTTCAAATGTTTTAGATCACATGCATAATCTTTTCCATTTTGATGCTTCTTGACACTTGTTGCATGGTTATTCAAAGTCTAGTATGCAAATTAACTAAAACCACCTGCAGCTTGCAAGACAATGGAGCACAGCGCAATCAGCATAGGAACCATGAGATGTGTATAAGCTCATTAATAATATTTATCTAAATAGGCACATTTATAAGTAGAAAAATGGAAAGTTTTGTTATAGATCAAACCTGTGTACCAAGAGCTTTCAGCAGATTCCCATGTTCCTTTTCCATCTGAGCACGGGCATTAGCATAATTCACAGCAGCCTTTGACAATGTATTACCACTGGTACATGTATTTTCAGCACCATATTTCCTGCTGTCTTCCGAGAACCTTGTTCCTGTTGAACATAATAAATTTGTATATAACACAACACTTCTTGAAATTCAATATAGAATACAACAAAATAACTTCAAGACTTTCACTAGCCCACCTATTTCAACTTGTTTAGATCCTGTGACAATATATCCTTCTACACCACGAACAATATCCCTTTGAAAATGCTGAAAAACAGCATTTGACATTCATAAGTCAATGACTAAAACAAAATGAGAACAATATGCCACACAGGAGGATTAGACAACCTTGCCAGCACGTGTTGATATGTAAAGCTTCTCAAGTTTCTGATGCTGATGGAGTTCTGCTTCATCAGTAATAACATTGTCTGAACCTCCATATCCACCAGCACCAAACTGCTTGAGAACAGCCTGAAGTAACACCCCACACAATTAGATTAGTGGTTTTGTAGAGCAAACTACTACAATGTGGGAAAAATAAAATGCTGTGCTTCATGAAGCCAGAGATGCACCCTAATTAAGTCAAGCATCATGAGGAATCACAATCAAATGGATAAAACCAAATGGAGCTTCAAATTGATGTTCCAATAACAAAGCACATTGAAACTGAAACTTATATTGGAATAGAAAAAATCAGTTACAAGCATAAATCTTATTTAAAGACACATAAAGAAAATCACATCACGAATCACTTCAAAAGGTAAGCAAAATGAAGCTTCAACTTGATGTGTCAATAACAAATTACAGTTTTACACACTAAACCTAGCATTACGATTGTAAAAAAACGGTTGCAAGCACCATCGGAAGTGGTGTAGAACAATGCCTTGGCAAATCATACGTCGTAAACATGAAGTAATTTCACTCTCAATGCATAAAAACAATCACTTTATTCTCTCTTCACCTTCACTCCCCCAAATCAAACTCCTCTAAAAACATTAAATTTAAATCCCAAACCTTCACAATAGAAAAACCTTATTAAGAAAAAATCAATTAACACTAACAATTTTCCCTACAATCTTCATTTTCACTAACGTACATTCCATTGAGCATTCTTAAAAAGCCACAAAACTCTTCGGCAAATAATCCAAGACAACAATTTCCATCTCCAAGGCTTAATACTACTCCACAAATTTGACCAAATCAATCAAATTTGCAAAACATTTCTACCAAAGTCGCGATCTTTCTAATTCCTAAACCTAAAAGACAACATGGGTTATCCATAAAACAATCAGAAAAGATAAATCGAGGACAAAAAAAAAATGATATTGATCTAAAAAGAATAAAAATTTAAACTTGGATCTAACATTTTAGGGCTTGATTAAGAGGGGTACCTGTTGTTGCTTAGCGACCTGTTCTCTAAGTTTTGTGGCTTGTTTTCTTATTGCTTCCATCCAAAGAAGATGGATTTAAGAGTCTTGAGAATTTGATCGATTTTTGAGAGGTGAAACCAAACGCTGTGTTAGAGAGGGAGATGCTTTTGAAAAGAAAGAAAACGGGGATGGTGTTCTAATGTTGGTGGCCAGTTTGGGTTTTCGGTAGACTCCTTTTGGAGCTTCCAACAGCAGACATTCGTGTTTTTTTCAAAGCACCAAAAAGATTAATGTATGCCTGCGGCAGTTCTCATTTTACCATTGCTAAGCTCTTTTTTTCTCTCCTATCAATCCAAAAACACCCCAAAGAAGTGGGAGGTTTTATTAAAGAAAAAATAGTGAGAGGGGAATTATATTTTTATTTTAGTTAGAATATTCTCAAGATTAAATTCTTGTCCGTGGGTCACTCCATCTCCAGAACTTTCTTAAATTCAAAGAATAAGGTTGAAAAATACATCATAGATTTAAATCCAGTAATGAAACCTTTGAATATTGATGTAGATGTTCCGTGAATTTGTTTTATTTATTGTTATTTTGGATCAACCCAAGGAATGGTTGCGCTGAAAAATTTGCTTGTTGAAAATGTACTTGTTCTCATCATGTCTGCATTTCCTTTATAAGCTGATTTCATGTGTTTTTCTCAAGTTGCCATGAAATTTAGCAAAAAAAAAAAGAAAAAAAAAGGGATTTAGGATGATGATCTTCCTAGAACTCAATCTACTGGATCAGCAATTGGTATGCTAAAAGCAAGGAAGAGAAAGTTGCCCGTACATGATTAGTTTTACTGTGTTTGCACAAGGAAATTACCCTCCTCATTCTTTTAGAAATGTTTGCTGGTTTTTGAGAGTGTGGCTAAATTATATTTCTGAAAAAATTTAATCTTTTTTTTTTAAATATTAAACGAAATATATATATATATATATATATATATATATTTTTTTTTTTTGCATGAAATGATACCATCAATGGATTGTGGATTGAAGCAATCAATTGTTAAAAGCTTGCACCACACCTTTTCCTAATCGTCCTAAGGAAGTTTGTTTACGAAGAAACAATTAGTGTTGGTTACTTGGCATTATTACTCATCAATGTTCCCACTTTAATAATGCCCCTTGTTTTTTTTTTTTTTTTTTCGTTTTTAATCTATCCTATAGGTCAAAAGAAGTGGGCAGAGGGTTTAACAAATGGAAACTGAGTAAACGGGCACAGAATCACATAATCCAAGTTCACTTCTAATGTAGACAACATCACATGTGATCATCATCATGTGGTTGATAGGAGGTTGGTTTTTGCATATCTTTTTGATAAAAATGGGAGGTTTTTTTTTTCACTGACATGTATTTGTTACACATGTGTCCATGGGTTGCACGCATGTACTACACGAGCGACTACTTAGTTAATTATCTGGAGGCCAATTCCTCTTTTCTTATTCTTTCCCTTTACTTTTTTCTTCCCCTGCTTCTCCTTCCTCCTATGCCGCCCTCAACTCAGGCCACTTGATCTTTCTCTCCACCACAAAAAAATATCTCTTTCTCTTTACCATGACAAACCTTCCCCCCCCCCTCCCCACAAAAGTTTAATTTAACCAAATTGAGATATATTAACCTTCCTTCTTTATTAATTTGTTATTTTAGTTTGCTAATTTGTGATTTTTTTATGATAAGAGTTTTAGGGTTTAGTTTAGGGTTTTTGTTGATTTTACTTAATTTAATTGTAATTTAAGATTAAATAGATATAAAATTGGTTAAGTAAGCATATAAATTGTCTTATTTAGTGAGAAAATTCGATGAATTATGTTGCATTGATTATGGATTTTTTAATGTAACTTGAACAATTTGTTATTTTGATAAATTAGCATTGTTTTTTTTTTATTATTATTATTATTATTGTGATTTTCATTTAAAAAATATTTTTTATAGTGAGAATATTACATTATTACGATGGTAAAATCATCAATAATGATAATGGTATCACTCACCATAAAGGAAGTACTGAGTTATGTAGCTTCAGATTAGATAGTTCATTTAATGAATTTAAAAATTTAGTATGTCAAGGAGTTGGGTGGAATTTGTTTATATTTGATGTTGATATTGCTTGAAGGATATTGAATGTGAACCATCCAAATCGTTATGTCGATATCTCATTACTAGTGATATGAGTTTTAATGCAATGATTAGGTTGATCACTGTAAATGGGCTGCAAATATTAGAGCTCCACATGTATAGAAAACCTAAATTAAGATGTAGCCATGCTAGTCATCCTTTCTATAAATAAAACTCCTATTATAGGCCCCATAACTTTTTTAAAAAAAAAGACGTCTTTGTTTGTTGGGATTGGTGCTTCTCCTTGAGGGATATAAAGGGGATTATATTAGGTTAGCATGGTTGAATGAGATTTTCAAGACCCCACCAAAGGGTGTTACAAAGATTGTATTGGATTATTATGCTAGAGTAAAAATAATGCATATATTTGAGGCAATGATCTTCACTGTTTTGACAGGCAATGTAGTTCCTTGTTACTTTCTGCCACTACCAGAGAACCTTGTTGTCATTTATAACTGTTGTTGGGGTTCGATGATGCTTGTATATTTGTACCATTAACTTTGGCATGCTTGCATGTCAGACGAGTAATAAATCGATATATTTTTCCTACATGTATAATTTAATATTATATTCTATAAAATATTGTTAATTTAAATATTTAATAATTTTTTTATTGTTAATATGAAGTTATAGTCATTAGAGCATCTTCACATCGGTCATCTTGATGTTCAGAGAAATCAGATGCTAGACATGGTTACAAGAGGATGACTCACAATTGGAGCTCGATAATAATAGTTATAAACACATTATTAAATTTAAATTTTCTATAAGAAATTATCTAAATTAACTATTTAGCTTGTTACTTGGGTTGGGAAGAGGTCTAGGAGCTTTAAATAAAATATCATTTGTGTTCATGAGTTTTATCAGGATGAGTTGGATTTATACGAGCTTCACCAAGCATGAACCTAGTTATTTATTTTCTTATTTAACTCTATTTTTTTAGTTGTGAATGTTTTTAATATATAAGCTTTATGGTTTCATAAATGATATGGACACCATATACCAATGATTTTATTGGAAGAACATCTCTATTATGCATGGAAGAAAGTGATTTATGGCTATCAATGGTCCCTATATACTGTTTTGCCATAGTTAAGGTGCGTTGCCCTGGTAAGGTCATATATAAGTTTGGATTGCATCAACACATACCTAATAATGTTAAACATTTAATAACCTGTATGTTGTTAATTGTCGAGGCAAAATGGACAATGATTGGTTGTGTACAATGTTATAACCCATCTTTGGGTTATTCCCTAAATTCACCTTTTTTCTTTCTAGAATAAAAATAAAAAATAAAATAATAATAGCAAGGAGACTGATGACATGGAAAAAGCTGGCTGAGAAAAGATTTTAAATGTAGAAAAATTAAACTGCAATTTTGGATGGGATCAAGAGCCTAATTGTACCCCATTATTCCCAAAACTGGAGAAACAATGTAGATTTAATGTTAAATTAAATGGGTCAAATTAATTTTATTAGGGACTTAATTGGTGAAAAATTAGGTTTGGGAGCCCAATTTGGGCTTAATTATGAAAATTAAAATTTTAGGAGACCAAATTTAATTTTTACCAAGTCAATTGGTTCTAATCAAGGATAAAATTATAAGAAAATTAAAGTTTTAGGATCAATTAAAGGCTAAATTAAAAAGACTCCTAGCCAAAAACCTTTATGTACAAAGTGTCAAACTATGATAATAAAATTAGATGAAATTAGGGGTGAATTTGAAGAAAATTAAAAGTTAATAGTCAATTGAAGATTAATTTGTATAAATCCAAGACTAAGGACCAAAATGAAAAAGATGCTAAAATATGGAGTTGAAATTGAAGTTCATCAGGGGCAAAATTGAACAAAATTTAAAGTTTGAAGTCAATCAAAGATGTAATTGAGAGATCATAAATCAAATAACTAAATAAACTTTACCAAAATGACGTCATTTTGATTATTGTTTTTCATCATCTTCTTTAATTTTCACTAAAAAGACTGCTCAAGAACTACTTTTCAAGGGTATTTAATGTTTCATCTATCCGACAAATTTGACAAAACTTGCACAAAAAGTATCACCTGACATCTTACTACGCTTCGGTATTGTCCTTTCTAGCCGACTGACACCACAATAGTCATGACGCCAATACAAAAAGACCAACTCAAGCAGCCTTCAACTGCTAAAATTGACAGTTCATGATACACTTTGAACTAATGGTAGAGATCCTTCAAGGTTAAATCATGGGCCAAGATTTGACACCATTAAAAACAAAATATCCCTTTTTCCACCCCTTATAAATAAGGATAAGTTTCATAGCCCAAGGAGAAAGAAAATCAAGTGCAAAGTTGATAAAGAAATCAGCCTCCTCCTAGATTTTTTTTCCAAGCCAATAATTCTCTCTCTTCTTTATCTCTCTCCGCCACCTCTGCAACCACCACAACCTCAGAACCACCTTGAACAACTACCACACAACCTCCAATTCATCGCCCTATCAACGACATGGACAGCCATTGCTAGCTTCTCTCTCTCCTTTACTAGTTTCTTCTTTTTTCTTCTCCAGCAGTTAATGTCGGCCACCGCCTCTACCATCAGGGCACGTCGGACCTCTTAGCGCGACCACCAACCATCTCCACACCAAGCAATCCTACATCTCTCTTATGCTAGACTCCATCCAGTTTTGCATGTAGGACATGAATTAATTCATATCTTACAACTGCTAGCTTTTGCCAGCATTTAAAGGTCTGGGCTGGACTTGTTTTAGCCCAACCTAAATGGTTTAACCGATTTTAGGCCACCTAAAAAAAGATGCATGTTGGGTCTCTAATTAGCCCAACTTGGCTGGGTTCAGCCTAAGTGGCTGGTTAGGGTCTAGCCCAATTTATATTTAATAATATAATATAATATATTATAAAAAATGAAAATTTTCAAAAGTCTTTTCAATTTTATTTTTTAATTTTCTCACGTATTTTTCTACCAATTTTGAATAACATCAAGCCATATATTTATATTGTAAAATACAGATCCGGTATTAAAACACCCTAGTTTCTCCGAAACATTTCTAAAAAAAATGAAAATTCAAAGAAAATCTTGAAATTTTTTAAATTAATTTTCTCTTTCAAAATTATTTTTTTCATACATATGACCAAATCCTAAAAGTTTTTCATGCATATTTTGATATAAAAAAACAAAAATACATCTTTCTCATGTTTTAAAATGTAAAATGAATATAATAGCTGATTTATGATTATCTGTTAGGATTCGACCAATATATCAAAAATCATTCACCAATCATTTTGTTCATTTTATATTATGGTTTAGCTGTAAACTTTAATATTAGGAGGTGTAAACCTATATAGTAGAGTATACCCTCATATATTAAATATACAAATTGCAAAATAAATATGATGCTAAGATTTAGACCTTAGGTAAGGTACACTGTGGGTAATGTATCTTTTTCTTTTATAACCAGTCCCTTTTCCGGATTCTCGCAGACCATAAGTTTTCTAATAACCTTAATATTAGGTGGTGACTCCTAAACTTTACAAACATAATTTTATTATTATACCTAAAACCCTATTTCCCTTCCAATAACACCTTTCAGAAGGCACTAGCATGCCATTTGACGTCGCCCTATGACATACAATATGTCAATTTATGGCACGTGAGGAGAGATTGTATATTTATAAAGTGATATTTGCCTATAAAACGATTCATAACACTACCATAAGAGTGTGTTACGAGATGTCAGCATTAGCTAACATGTAATCCGATAGTTATGAGCCTCGTACATCAAGATATAATAGAATGATATATATGGATTAGTTTTTTTAACATGCAATAAAATTTTTATTTGTATATTATAAATGATAATGTAATATTTTATCATATATTAGATGGATTTTTTAATACGCAAATGTTAGAGAGCTGTAACCATAGTTCGTGATGCTATTGACAATGTTGTGCAAAACGTTTTCTATACTTGATTCTCATCGTGTTGCTCTTCACTTGATGAGGTTGGGGAAGTTCAACATTTGCAGAATGAGATAGAGGAGGATGAGGTTGTTCATCATGCAAAACAATGACATGCCAATGGTTCTGACGGTGCAGGTCCATCGACAAGTTAATTTGTTAGATGTTGTTTAATTATGTAATTGAATTGATATTATTTATTGTAATTGATTATTTTGATGTTAAGATTGAGTTTTTTTTATTATTTTAAAATTACTTGCTATGAAAATTAAGTGAATTCTTTAAATGAGTGTGTTGAGATTGGTTCTGATGAATAACTTGGCGGCTTGAGTTATAGCTGTTGTTTTTGTAATTTTGTTTTCTTTGAAATTGAGTTTTTAATGGGTAGGGAGTTGAAAGTATTGATACATGGAATCGCGTGGTATTTTAATAGGAATACATGCACGACTACTAATTGAGGAAAAAGCTCTATAAATGGTCTTAGTATTTATTATAAAAAGTTTCAAGGTGCGCTTACAACATACTTCCATGCTTGCATAATTTCTTTAGCGACCGTAATGTCCTTCCTTGTTCATCTTTTCTAACCTACTGAATTTAAAGAAATCCTTTTGCCTTTGCATGAGAAGAAAAATAGGATGTAACTGCCTTCCATGGGAGGAGCAATGTTAGGGTAAATTTAGTCGCTTGGTGCATATAAAATGATGTTTTTAAATAAAGTTTTTTTTTCTTGATTCAATGATGAGGAGTAAAGGTCCAGTTTATTTTTGCGTTTAAATTTTTTTTGAAATAATTTGAATTTTATTTTATTTTATTGCTTTAAATTAATATTTTTTAGTGTTTTAAAATTATTTTAATGTGCTGATATAAAAAATAATTTTTTAAAAATAAAAAAAAATTTATTTTAATATATTTTAAAGTAAAAAACATTTTAAAAAAACAATCTTATCTTTAACTTATTAGTTTGCACATCAATTAAAAATTAAATATTAAAAAATAGAGATGAATCTTGGAGATGTACCCTAGCCATTAAAGTTGGGAGGTTTTTCAAAATTAACCTTAAAAACTTACACTATTTTTTTTAGAAGATATTTCAAAAATAAAAAAGCTCCCCAACAACAAAACTATACATTTTGATTCTTCTAGTTTACAAATTCTGTATTCACCCCTGCTTTCAAACCGATCTTATGCTCAAGTAATGTGTGTATATTTATATGTAATTTTAGACACAATATCCGGGTAACCTCTTCTATGGCATCGTTGCTGGCCATGAGATTAATTAAATTCATAAAAATAATATTTTAATATAAAAAACTATTAATTAAAATTTCAAGATATAATTTATATAATTTTTTAATATAACCTTTCAAATAAAAACTTTTATCAAATAAAAATTATTTAGACTTAAAATTTATACAGACCTATACTAGTTTATGTTTTTTTTTTTTATCAAATAGAATAAAATGATGAGATTCGAATTCAAGACCGCTTAGTAAAGTAGGTTTTGATATCATATCAAAAAATTTTCTCAATTAAAATCTCAAGCAATTAAATAAATAAGATCTTAAAATATGATTTATATAATTTTCTAACAAAAACAATATTATCCTTTCTAATCCCTTCTCAATGAATTACATTATCCACAATTTAATCAAAAGAATCAAAAAGTTACAAAAAATTAAAAAGAAAGAACAAACTCAGGGGCAATTGGGGAACATAATTCTTTATGATGGCCCAATATTAACATGCGGTCAAAGACTATGTTTACTTTTATATTTCAAAACTATTTAAAAAAAATTAGTTTTTATTTATTTTTTTATTTTAAATTAATTTTTTTAAAATTATTTTGATATGTTAATATCAAAAATAATTTTTAAAAATAAAAATTATTATTTTAATATATTTTTAAATAAAAAATACTTTAAAAAACAATCCATTAAAATATAATCTTGAATAACTTAAGATGATGACATTCTTTTAATTCATTTTTCCAATTGATACCCGCCTTGAAGAACCAAAAGGTATATTACTTTTCGAAAGCAACTTATCTGAAATCTCATTGGCTATAACCCCCCCTTTATACGGTATGCTTATTTTTTATGCTCCGTTTGTCAAACTCTTGAAGATGGTTGCAGGTAAAAGACCCTTCCCAATTTCAACTACTGCCGATCATCTATAGAGAGTGATAATTGATGAAATAATTAATAATTATTTTTTAATATATTTTTAGTTTGAAAATATATTAAAATAATATTTTTTATTTTTAAAAATTTATTTTTAATATTATCATATTAAAATGATATAGAATTATTAAAAAAAATTAAATAAATAAAATAATCTAATTTTAGACGAACATTATTGGGTCAGCAAGGCAACAATTTTGCAATAGTGGTTGGGAAAGGGTGAGTTGTCAAACTGAAGTTATGCCATCCATGTATTGAGTAAGTTTCAATTAAGTCCATTTCCAGTGATTGCACAAATGACACACTTAACCCTTCAAAATTATGCCTCTCTCTTCTCTTCGTTAGTGACATGTTAAATTACAACTCGAATTCTCATGTTTCAACTTCCTTGTAGCTGTTTCCTTGCCAATTTCAACTACCCCAATTCCTTTTTAGTGCAACTTCATTAGTAGTATTAAATAAACATTTACTTCTGAAACTAAAATCTTCCCAAGTTTTTTACTTGCATGGAACCAAAACTTGCAGGTTTATGTTCATGAAAACTTGAGGAGAATATTAGCGTCATGTGAGTTTCATGTTACTCTAGTTTGCTGGTATGAAAGTGTACTTGTAGTTTGCTGGTATCCATGAATAATTTATTGTTCTTTCGCAAATCAATACACACACACACACACACACACACAAAAAAAAAAAAAAAAGAGGAAGAAGAGGAAGAGGAAGCAGGAAGCAGATTTTCAAATTACCATCCCTTACATATATTTATATCCTCACACGGTCTCCGTGCTAAAGAATCACTCAAACCATTGTCATATTTGCATCCCATTTCTTTGCGTCATCATTTCATGTACAAATGGAAGGCAAGATTTGCACATCCAGGTGTGTGTATAACCACGAAGTGCATTGATGGTGTAGGATATGAGTGTCCCTTTTCAAATCTAAAAAAAAATGCTCAGGACCCTTAACTACTTAAGTGTATACTTCCTCAATTGTACTGGGCCGCTGGAAAGCTACTCCTCAGGATACACTGTCCTATTGACATTTACAGAAAATCAAGTCAACGCCACTTCTCAGTCTCCCCATATGCTTCCCCCATGAAAAGACATTTGAACAGATAAATCCACATCTCATCAGACTTCAACAGCACAGCACAGTTAGCACCAAACAGCGAAAACACACTCGACAGCCAATAATGCTAGTAGTAGGAGTAGTGAAGAAGGAGTGTAACCTTTACTGTGGGGTCCCCCAGCATATACTCAATAAAATGATATGATCCCGTGATCTTTCATATAAATCACACTGTTTATCGCTTCGTTTTATGTTTCAGGTTTCTAATGGCTTCTTTATGGAGTCCTGGCATTTTCCTTGCTCATGTTCTTGCTCTACTGTTGAAGGCTTTGCCTCCAGTGATTCTTGCTGAAACCAATGTTAGTTTCTCTACTTGAGTTCAGCTATGTGTATCGATTTGTTTCTTTCATGAATTTCTCCGTGTTTAATCTTTATCTTGGCAGGTTTACATTGTGTATATGGGAGACAAACTCCGTGACGAGCCTGAGCTGGTTCAAGAGTCCCATCATGAGCTTCTTGCTGATATTGTTGGAAGGTTTTATTTCTGGCTCTTTATAATCTTCATTTCCATTTTTTTTAATCTGTTGATTTTACCTTAAAAACGCCCAGTTTTGCTATTACTTTTACCTTAAACACGTTCAGTTTTTATCTTTCTTGGTATATATGTTCATAGGGATATCGAATGATTTTGTATGCCTTAGGCTTCTTTGATTTTGCTTTATCCAATTTCAGATGCATGAAATGTGTTTTTCACTGTTTTTAGCTCTGGATGCATTTACTTGTGAGGTTTGATTAAGCAGTAAAGAGAAATTAGCATCTTGTGGAATGGTTTTGACAGCAAAGACGCTGCAAAGGAATCGATTTTGTATAGCTACAAGCATGGATTTTCAGGATTCGCTGCCGTGTTAACCAAGTCCCAAGAGAAGCTTATTGCAGGTGTTACAATGTTGGTGAAATTTGAAATCCGTTTTCGTAATCTAATTTTTTAATCTTAACAAGTCCCTGAAATTATTTTATTCTTTGTTGGTGCACCAATACAGATTTCCCTGGAGTTGTTGGTGTTGTTCGAAACAGAATTATTAGTTCCCACACAACTAGGAGTTGGGATTTTCTACAAGTGCCTCAACTTGTGGGTCGAATTTCCACGGGACATTCCGGGGCTGGTGCCATCATTGGTGTCATGGACACAGGTGAGTGGCAAGACGAAGGCATCGTTGTTTCTTAGACAATTTACTTATTCTTGGTCTTACTTTCTTGTTGCATAGGTATATGGCCAGAGTCGAAAAGCTTCAGAGATGAGGGTATGGCAGAGGTGCCATCTCGTTGGAGAGGGATATGCCAAGAAGGAGAAGGATTTAATCGCTCGCATTGTAATAGGTTAGCTAGTTATAGTCTATTCATATTCACTTTCTATCCGGGTTTCTATACTTCTAAACAGATTTGAGATTTTTAGACATGTCAATTGTAAGTACATTCTCTTGTCTGATCTTAAATTCTGGTCATAAGGATACAGTTAACTCAAATTGAAGAGGAATTAAACACTAGTAAATGGCTTCTGCTTATGAGTTGTACTCTATCAAGGTTTCAGCAGGAATTTACTTGATGCTTACTGCTTGAATACTTTGGGTAGGAAAATCATTGGTGCTCGCTGGTATATCAAAGGTTATGAAGCTGAATTTGGAAAGCTAAATACGAGTGATGGGGATGAGTTCCTATCTCCTCGAGATGCTGGGGGCCATGGCACCCACACATCATCTACTGCAACTGGTGGTCTAGTGGAAAATGCAAGTTTTATGGGACTAGCTCAAGGATTGGCAAGAGGGGGTGCCCCGTCAGCTTGGCTGGCTGTCTACAAAGTTTGCTGGGCTACAGGTGGCTGCGCTGAGGCAGATCTTCTTGCTGCATTTGATGATGCAATCTTTGATGGTGTGGATGTGCTCTCAGTATCTCTTGGATCAGCACCTCCTCTTGCCACCTATGTTGAGGATGCAGTAGCTATTGGCTCCTTTTATGCTGTAGCTAAAGGAATTTCTGTAGTATGCTCTGCGGGGAATTCTGGTCCTTATCCTCAAACAATTACAAATACAGCTCCATGGGTTGTTACTGTAGCAGCAAGCACCATTGATCGAGCTTTCCCTACTATAATTACCCTGGGGAACAATCAAACCATAGTGGTACTTCCTAAATTCTTTGCAGTCTAGAGAACTTGTGCATAGTTTGTATGTGATATCGATTGGAACAAGCATGTCCAGCAAAAGCAAAGAATGTAGATGCACTTGCACATATATAGGCGACCAAATAAAGAACACAGATGCCAACTTTCTTTATGCGTGGCTGCATTCTTCACAATTTTTGTTGATTAGTTACACACAAGGGATATTTTCCATCTTAAGATGCCTGTTAAAGTTAAATGATATGTACAGCGTTGTCACTGCTGACTGTAAATACATGGCAGCAAGCCTTACAGACTAGAAATAAATTTTATTTTCTCAAACAGGGTCAGGCTTTGTATACGGGGAAGAATGGAGACACTTTCCACCCTATTGTTTATGGAGAAGAGATTGTAGCTGATGATTCTGATGAAGATAGTGCAAGGTATAATACCCTTTTATTACTGGCATATCAAAATCCCAATTATTCTGAGAAAATCCAGATTCTAATCGCTCGTACTTTTAACAGAAGTTGTGATTCAGGAAGCCTGAATGCTACTTTAGCAAGAGGAAGAGTGATTCTGTGTTTTGAGTCTCGGTCACAGAGGTCAAATATCATTGCTAGAAGAACTGTATTAGATGTCAAGGGTGTTGGCCTTATATTTGCACAGTCTCCCACCAAGGATGTTACTTTGTCCTTGGACATTCCCTGTATCCAGGTGGACTTCGCAATAGGAACATATCTACTGACATACATGGAGTCAAGCAGGTAAAGTCTAACTCACTGCATTCAGTGAGAGTTCTTGACCTATTGCATCATTTGCATGGGCAGTGTATCCTTGCGTGTGTCCGCGAGCTTTGGAAAGGTATACTCATGCATCTTTGAAGTACTTATTAAAGCCTTGCTGCTAAAATCTCTCTCCCTAAATACAAGAAGTTGCACAACTTGATTTTTACCTAAAGAAGTATATTTATGCGACAGAAATCCTGTAGTAAAGTTCAGCTTCACGAAAACAGTTATTGGACAGCAGATATCCCCGGAAGTTGCATTCTTCTCTTCTCGAGGACCCAGTTCCATCTCCGCTACTGTATTGAAGGTAATGGACCTTTTATTAGAGAAAGTCATCGTTTTTGCCGTTTTAGTGATCAATGTGTTTCAATGTCTTCTGCAGCCTGACATTGCTGCTCCAGGGGTTAACATCTTGGCCTCTTGGTCTCCTGCCGCTTCACCTGCCATAATTGACAATGAAGCACGGCCCTTGGACTTCAAAATTGAATCAGGAACATCCATGTCTTGCCCCCATATATCCGGTGTTGTTGCTCTACTTAAAGCTGCACATCCAAAATGGAGTCCTGCTGCAATCAAGTCTGCACTAATCACAACAGGTAAGAAACCATATACTTACTGCCAGTTTTCCCTCGATACTGATTATATATATGTTTCTCTATCCTACACAGCATCTATAGAGGACGAATATGGTCAAAAGACAGTCGCTGAAGGAGCTCCACACAAGCAGGCTGATCCATTTGATTATGGCGGTGGTCATGTTGATCCTGACAGAGCCATGCATCCTGGTCTCGTATTTGACATGGGCACCTCAGATTATATCCGCTTTCTTTGTGCCCTTGGCTACAATAATTCTGCAATCAGCCTAATGACCAGGACTCGCACCCGATGCAAGAAATCAACCACCTTTCTTGTAAATCTTAATTTGCCTTCTATTACCATTCCTGAACTGAAGCAGAACTTAACTGTGTCAAGAACGGTCACAAATGTTGGTCCTATTACATCTATCTACGTTGCTCGCGTTCTAGCTCCAGCCGGCACACGTGTGACAGTTGAGCCATCAGTTTTGTCGTTTGATTCGACAAGAAAGAAGATCAAGTTTAAGGTAACCTTTTGTTCCATGTTGAGGATTCAAGGAAGATACTCATTCGGAAATCTGTTTTTGGAAGATGGCTTTCATGTAGTGAGAATTCCTCTGATAGTTAGAACTGTAATTGATGATTTCTATGCAGAAATATGATCCAAAAGGGATTATCAGATTTTACAAGTAATTTGTCATTTGTTGATAATTCCTTGTAACAAAATGTTGTTTGACATGGGAAGAGTTCATTCAGCTTTAAAATTCTGATGTGTCAATAGCCTCAGCCTTCAATATTGTTTCCACTATAAATAAATGGAGGTTAATTATTTACTATAACCAGAAATGCAACAACACATTGATAGAATTTGTTTTAAGTGATTATTGATGAATATTGTATTAGTGAAAAAAACTAGAAAAACACAAGATTTAACATGGTTTGATAATATATTTTACTATATGTTGAATAGGGTTACATAATGTGTATTTATAGTAAACCCTAAACTGTCTAAAAAAAGACCTAACCACTTAAGAGTTATTTTGCTCCACTTCGCTTGGTGCGCTCCGCTTTTCTCACTCTACCTCCCTCCACTCCGGCATCTTCATATAAGCCACAAACTACAACAGAATTGGATCTTTTTTTACACAGTTGTTTATTTTTTATAACTTCGAGCTCTTTGCATCTGATGTTGATGGTTAAAGATTTAGCTATCTCCATGACCACCGTGATATAAATTTTAAATTAGATCATGTTGGTTGTGAGAATCTAAATTTTTATATATAAATCTTATTGTTCTAGAATGAATGACTTATCCTTTACCGGATCAATAAGTTGGACTTAATCTCGACTAATTAATGGGGACCATCTCTCTCTCGTAATGAATTGAGTCTGCATACGGGACGTGTTTTCCGGCGAGTTGACTTTGATTTAAGCAGACATGACTGCGTTAGGTGAACAACCTTAGCTAATTAAGCTGATGTGTGTGTGTTATAAGCGGAATCAAGAGCACAGGCCCTTTAAAAAATGACTCCTAATTAAGTTATTTAAATTTAAATTTGCCCATGTAGATTGTTTTGAACTACAAAATAGACATGTGAGTTTGATAACGACTCATCATCAGAAAAGACATGGCTAAATTTCTGATAATTTCTTGGAAGGGGTCTGTATTGAAGGACAAAAATCAGCTGCCAGGACTATAAGACATTATGTGGGTTTTGGAGTGAATTGCTTGGTCTACAGGTCAACTCCTACCCCCACATAAAAGATTTTTTTTTTTCTTGATAATTTGGCTGACATCCAGTCAAAGCTGTTAAATCTCAAGATATTACATTTTGGGTTGTCTTGATCAATTCCATGGTTTTTTTTTCTTTCTTTTTTTTCACCAATATATTTTCGGTTGTGTTGATTGATAATTTGGCTGGTATCCAGTCAAAGCTGTTAAATCTCAAGACATTATATCTACGGTTGTGTTGATTGGATCAATTCCATGGTTTTTTTTTCTTTTTTTTTTTTCACCAATATATTTTCGGTTGTGTTGAGTGATAATTTGGTTGGTATCCAGTCAAAGCTGTTAAATCTCAAGACATTATATTTTCGGTTGTGTTGATTGGATCAATTCCATGATTTTTTGTGCATGGTTAAAAATGTTTTTTTTCCTGTTAAAAACACATTAAGTTTATGGTTTCTGGGTTTTTTTTATATATATATAATTCTGGAATGAAGATAATAAAATTATGAAAAACACTGATAAAAAAAAAATGGTGCCGAGAAAATACTTCAGAAAAAACAATTCACTGAGCCAAGTGACAGGCTACAATGTAAGTGGTGGAAGTAATTGAATGTTTGGAGAAAAAAGCTGGATATAGAGAATAGGCATGCATGTGACCGCACCGGACCGTAGATGTAGAGGAATGTGGAGTTTGTGCCTCATTTATGATCGGGATTTAAAATATTTTTTATTTAAAAATATATTAAAATAATTTTTTTATTTTTAAAAAATTATTTTTAATATCAATATATTAAAACGATCTAAAAATATAAAATAATTTAAAATTTTAAAAAATATAATATTGCATTCCTAAACACACTCTTTATATATATTTGAAATTATGACTGTAATAGGAGTTTAAAATATTTTTTATTTAAAAATATATTTAAATAATTTTTTTTTATTTTTTTAAAAATTATTTTTAATATTAATACAATAAAATGATTTGAAAATATAAAAAAAAATATTATTTTAAATAAAAAATTAAAATTTTAAAAAACATAATTTGCACAGGAAGAGACTAATTCTCACTCACTGTTTGATTAGTGTTTCTTGTGTCCATGGTCGCTGGATTTTGCTTGCGGGAACACGAAACTACGGGCCATGGGGACAACAACGACAGTATTTGACTACTGTGATTACAAGTGGATTGTACGTTAAGTCTCAAGCGACAGCTGGAAAATACAAGGAAGCCGCACACAGACAAGCATGAGAGAGGGAACGATAAGAACGAAAGAAAAAGAAAAAGAAAAAGAAAAAGAAAAGAAAAAAAGGGCTGCTTAATCATGGGTGCCGGTCCTCAGCGTTGTTATCCTGGTTCACAAAAACCCAGACGTCACAGCACCAGGCTACGGGTCTAGTTCAATTTTGTGAATTATAAATAAATTTTCTTTTTTGAGGGTAGCATGGATTGTAGATCAAGCTAGTCTATTTCCACGGATGATAAGCAGTTCGATAACGATCTTACTTGCAAAAAAAAAAAAAGGTCTTCACTGTCAAAGTCAGCTTAAGTTTTTTTTTTTATATATATAGATATTCTGTAAAAAGAGAATAAGACTTTTTTTTATTGTTGTATAAGAGAGAATTAAGAATTCTGAATTCTCTCTTGTTAAAACCTTACATTTATATCCAGAAAAAACAAGAAAAGTTTTTGAATAATATCTAGAAAAAATCTTTTAGCTTTCTAGGGTAGCAACCCTATTACTAGGAGGAGAGAAAGAACTCGGTTGGGTCTACACCTAACCAATTTCACTTATTTTTTTTTATCTTCATCAATAGCTTTTTAGGTAAATTTTTAACATTGTTTTTTTAAAAAAAAATTACTTTATTAGAAAGCCATATACAATAAGGGAAAACAAACAATGATGATATCTATAAGAAAAAAAGTGAACATACCATGAAGACTGGTGATATCATGGCCAATATTTATGAAAATTAAAGTTTATGGCTATGTCAAGAATCATAAGACACATTTCACATGGCCGTGTACATAATAATGTTGAAAAATCTTGATCCACCATGATAATAGTAATTATCTCAAGAATCTTGACACTTCTCTTCATTATTTTAGGTGGGCATGCCATAATCATTTTAATGATTGTTGGCAAAATCACTACTATAAATAGCCATTACTTCTCATTCACTTCAACATTGCATACTTTTTTTCTTTCGAATTACTTGTGATAAACTTTTAGTGTGTAGAGGTAGAGGTGAGGAATCAGGTGGGAATGAAGGAGCTAATCCTTCTCATCATGCTAGTGGAAGTAGAGGTGCTAGATCTTCTTATGAGGTATATTTGTCCTCCACATCTATACCTAACTCACCTTAACCTCATAATCCATATAGGAGCCTTGTAGCTAATAATGTTATTACTTAGCTAATATGAGCGCGAGTATAATGCTATGACTTTACTTCCTCATAAAAGAATAAGTAAAACACTAGAGGCAAAAACCATAAATTTTAAGATTATAACCTCTGTGTGCATGTTTAAGTTTGGGTATTTATGTTTTTTGTTTGGTTTGTAAGAGATGTGTTTTCCTACTATAATCTATATGTGAGTTAGTTTTACCTAAATAGGTGGATGATTATAGCAATTTTTTACAAGTATTTGAGACTTGAAAGTCAAAATCCTATTGTTGGCTTATTTAAATATTGCTATAGTCTATCTAATTCTCCTGAAGATAAGAAATATATAGTATAGTTTTATATTTTTTATAAGAGACAAACATAAAATCCCTTAAAAGATATTTTTCAAGGTAAATTATTATCAATAATGAATTGGAGAAGTGACCGGGTAATAGTGTGTTATAGTAGTTTTACAACCTTTACTAAAAATATGTGGGGATGTTTTCCAGTTTAAAAAGTTTCTATTGTAGATAATGTTGCTTCTTTTTAGTCCAAATAAGCATAATATATTCCAGAATTTTGCTAATAATTTTCAATACTATCTCCTTTAGTTGGCCAAAAAGTGTTCTCTAGACGACAATATTTATAGTATAAGATATATTTTGTCATCTTCCTTGAATTTCTGGTATCATAATATTGTACTGATATTTATCTATGTTATTTACAGGTAGGCCCTATTCTTTGATACAATTAAAGAATAAGAAAAAATAAGCTTTAAATTCCTTATCGCCATCATCATCATCATTGTCCTCTAAAGAAACACAAAAGAAGAAGAAGAAAGAGTCTCATAAAAAATAATATCAAGAGGAGGGATCTTAGAATAAGAAAGCTTATAATAAGGAAGGGATTGTAGAAAAACCTAAAGTAGATGTAATAGAAGAAACTTAAATAGAAGAGTGGTGAAATGGACAACAATATTGACATGGAAATAGATAGAAACACATATGCTTTATGCCTAAGGAATAAGAAAATGAGTAGTTCACAGCCTGTAGTTCCTAACTCTCTCATGTCGATGACACCTTCTCCTAATTTATATCAAGCCCTAAACATGTATTACCTCAAATCTTATTGTTCTAAATCCTATGCATACCATGACAAGTCCCATCAATATCCCTGATGATATAAATTTAAGTAGTAGTATTGTTGTTGGCACTTTTTCTTCTTTACATCCTCTTTGATTTCATCGTCTTTTCGCCTAAACTTTTATAAATTATATGATTATTAATGGTTGTTGTCATATGCTTGGGGAACCTTTCTTTATAGGATTTTAACTTCATAAAGAGATGACAACACTAATAGAGTGAGAGAGAGAGAGAGACTTCATGACTTTTACATTTAGGGATAATATTTCAACTATTAATAACAATGGACAAAATACAGATATTATTGCTAAAATAACTCAGTTTCCATGAGATATTCAACAATTTAAAAGAGAAAGTGTGTCAAATCTTTTGACGAGTAACCTAACTGAAACTCTTCATGTGAGTAAAAGACAATTGATCTCTTATTATTATCCTTTATTATTTTTTACTACCGGTAACTAATTTTTTTTAGGATTCCCAAAGGTAAGTATTAGTTCTTTAAATATTGAAAGAAGAACTTGAGCAAATAATTGTCTTTGATATTAACTCATCAAGAGATTACAACTTGCAAGGAGAAACAAGCTCAAGTAAATTAGAGTTTTCATGAACTATAATCAATATATCGCTCATTGCGTATAGAAAGAGATACTTTCTATGCAAGGCTTACATCCCTTCATGCTGCCACGGTAGAATCCAAACAAGAAATGACTAATTATAAGAAGAGAATTAAAAAGCTTGAGAAGATATCATCTGATGCTCAAAAAGCACTAGTTGGTGTACAAGATAAAGTAGCAAAGGCTCAAGGTAAGGTGACTCAATTATAGGGAGAATGTTCATGTTAGAAATCACCGGGAGAAAATTACTTTGACTTTAAAACTACTTATGGTACTATTCTTGCACTAAAAACAACAATGAAGGGTAGATTGGTTGACATGATGAGAGACCTTGACTTCCATAATAGTTCTTAAAACATTAATGTAAACTTTTCCTGAATTTTTTTATGACAATGTACCTTTTTTTTATGAGCTTCAACCAAGGAGCTTAACCAAGGAGACTCGAGCAGCCTCTAAAGAATAATAATTATCTAAAAAGTCAGAGGAGTAAGAAACCACAAGAAGTCTGTCTAATAATATCTGTATTATGTTTGGTATGTTTGGAATTATGTTTATATGTAATATTGTGGTATGTATGATTTGAAGATAAAGTGAAATTTTTTTGATTTTTTTGTAGAATGATTTGGTATGATTTGAAGAATAATAGTTTAAGGGCTCAGTTAGGCCAAAGCCCAAACAAGTCCACTCACTCTTTTTTATCATCATCAATTGTTTATATAAAGTTTGTTTCAGAGAATTAGTATTTTTATGTGTGAAAATTAATATCTCGTTTAACAAACAGAGATTTTTACATTATTTTTTAAAAATTGAGATTTCTCCTCAGAACCAATTAAAAAAAGTGTAGGGTGAAATTATTAAACTATTTTGAAATTCAATGGGAAGTCAAAAATCACAAACTACATAATGAAGATTTAAACTTTTGATTATGTTGTAACGTCAAATCATTTTAACATTGCAAAGACCTTAAACATGGCCCTACAAGTTCATTGAGATCCCTCGTGAGGGAATGATTTGGTTTTGGTGAAGGAATGATTTCGTTGAGAAGAAGAGTGTAATATTGAAATATAAATTACTAGGCAATTTTCATGACGATAACAAGTTTATTGTTAAAATATAACGAAATTAACCACAAAGAATTAAATAAAGAAAGCAGATTGCCAATCCTGGGGGATAGTTCAACTAGTCAGATTTTAAGTTTGTTCCCTAATAATCACGAGTTTGAGTCTTTTCAGGGCTATTGAAAGCGTACATGATTGTTAATTTTAAGGTCTGTAAGATTAGTTAAAATACGTGTAAACTAGCTCAAACACTCATATATATATATATATATATATATATATATATAAAAAAAAGAAGACGGGACAATTATTTATCTAGAATTAAGAGAAACAATTATTTGTTATCATAGCCAATAAGTAAACCAAGATGATGGTACTTGTAAATATAATTCAACATTCAATGAAGCAACAATCATGTTTTTTAATTTTTCTCAAAAAATAATTTATTTCTATTAATTTAATTTACTCTTGTTAGATATACTTTTAATTAGTTTTGTGAGTTTCATATTATTTTCTAATATATAATTAGAATAAATAAATCACGGTCATTAATTAATTGCTTGACGTCAAACAATAATCAAATATTTTTATTACACAACCATAGTAGTTATGATAAATAACTTTAGCTAAAAGACACAACTTCTACTCATTTAAAACCTACTTGAAACTATCTTTGATTAAAAATAAAACAAAATAAAAATAGGGTTGATATATATAAGTAGGTAGAATATACCAAACCATCTAGTTTTTTCTTCAAGTCAATTTTTTTTTAGGAAAATCTTAAATTAATATTCAAAATTTAGAGAACATTTGGAATGCGGTGGTGCAAACCGTGTTCCATAAAAATTCAAATTTGTTTTTTCTTTTACTAAAAATTAATTTTTTTATATGTTTTGGATTGTTTTGATGCGTTCATCTCAAAAATAATTTTTTTTAAAAAAAAAAAATCATTTTGATATATTTCAGTATAAAAAATATTTTGAAAAACAACTCCAATCATACTTTCAAATAAACGTTATGAAACATTTGACTTGTAACTATTAGGTGTTTTCGGTTCTTTTAAAATCACTCAAAGGGAGTCGTTTTCATCATATAAACTTATGATTTCGATGGAATCGGTTAACAGTTAGTGGATGAGAGATTTAATTGATAACTTCTTAACATTTAAGAGTCCAATAAGATGAATTATAAAATATTGTCTGGGACTCTATCAAGCATTCTTACATATATGGGGGACTCATTCATAATTTTCCATTTTCTTTTATCCTTGCCCCATGGGCGAGGACTGAGGATGGTGACCGGAGTCCAATTTCCCGACAGGCCACCCGAGCCACTGGACCTACTGAAATTAAGGGTTAGTGACATTCTGGATAACGATATTTGAATTTGATGGCATCTTTCATGAAAATCTAATGGTTTGATCGATATTTCATTAATATCAATATTCCTGACTTGTTCTTAAATTATGTGGACATGATTTTGTGCAGTGTAAATTAGTTTTATGAATCCATGGACCTCGTGTGTGTTGTGTGTGTGTGTGTGTTATATAGTTTGGGTTATTTTGATCCATAGCTTCACTGTTGTTTTTTCACCTCGACTTTTGTTTTATGTTTTTAGCGAGTTAACTGTTGTTTTACATACCTCACAAAGAAAAATATCAGGTAAGGTAATAATGTTTTTTTAAATGTACTAAAATAATATATTTTATGTATTAAAAATTATTTTTAATATCTATATATCAAAACAATCTAAAAATATATAAAAAAAATATTTTAAAACTATAAAATTTATTTTTTTATAAAATATTATTTAAAACACAATTTCAAACTGTTTCTAAAATGATAAAGGAACAGGAAAAAAAAAATAATAATTAACAAGAAGATAAATATTGGTAAAACAGGCGCAATTATTGGAGGGAGAAAGAAGAACAGGAACAACAACCCATATTATGATGATGCAACATCCATCGGTCATTAATGGAGATGGACTCATATTTTTCTTATTGAAATTCTTTGTTTATATTTGGTAGGTGTCTTACAATATCATGAGTATACTAGACCGGTGTTCGTGTTATGCTATTAATCGGGCTAAATTTTTAAAAATATTAAAAAATATATTTAGATGACTTGGCATATATTATAAAAAAAAATTATAAAAAAGAATTATAAAGTTTAAGGTCTAATAACCTAATGTCAGAGATTAAAAAAAAAACATCAAAATATATAATACCAAAGAAAAAAACTCAAGTTAACTCGGGGTAATTTAACGAACCAACAACCAAATAAAAAATATAATATAAAAAAATAAAATAAGATAATTAGGGGCTAATTTGTAAAACTAAAAAAAAATAGAAAAAAAGTTACTGAAAAAATAAAGACCAAAACTGAATAAAAAACCAGATGAAGTTAAATATTGAAGAATAATTTTATTTTTTTAAAAAAAAAAGATAAATTAAGAAAATGATAAGACTATATCAATCAAAAGAATGAAGATAAAAATTGAATTAAAAAAATAAATGCAATAAAACAAAAAGGACAACATTGCAAGAAAAAATAATCAAGAAAAGTAGAAAACACAAAAATAGAGTAATTAAAAGTAGAGAGACCAAATCGGATAAAAAAACAAATTGAATAAAATGCCTAAGGACAAAATTAAAAAAATAAAACTTCAAAAAGATTCAAAAGCCAAATAAATAGTAATTAAAAGAAAAAGGATCAAAATCGATAAGATTACAAACCAGAGAACACAACAGTTTTTTTGGAAGTTCAAGCGTGATTTTCTCGGGAAAAGAGAGAAGAAAAAAAAACTTTCACCGCAACCCAACCAAATCTCCTCTGCGAGCGTGCGCGCCGCTCCTAACACTGTAGCGGAAGCAGGATTTTGGTTGCTGCACGAGCTCTCACGTGCTACATGAATGGTGTGAAGGTCATCACGCCAACAATGTTTTTTTAATAATATTCTTAAACCTAAAATTACCAAGAAAACCTTGTAAAAACTAGTTTAGAAAGATCAAAAAACCAGTTTAGAAAGATCAAAAAACCCTCACAATTAGCCTTTGGTTTTTCAAATTTTCCAAGGGTAACTCTTACTTTTAATTGTTTAAATGAAAAGAAAAGATGCATAAGCCCTTTTATGCATGTATATTTCTTTTCCCTCCCATTAGTATAACCATACTTTTATTGTTCTTTTTTTTTTATCTAAAAAGACAGAAAAGCCCCTTACATAATGATTAGGTTTTTGTATTTCTAAGGACAAAATAATATTTATATTGTAGCAAAAAGAAGTGTATGCATCATTTTCCTCCATCAAATATTCAATATCAAATGTATCCATGAAAAAGATATCTTTACCCCCAATTGCATGCCTATTCAGGTTTTTTAGCAAGGAAAAAATCATTTTTATACTGCTCAAATCCATAATAATACGTGTTTTGGTGAATAATAAAAGACTAATACCTTTTAGTTTTTTTATAATAAAAAAGATATAAATATATTTGATTGAAGAAACAAGAATATAAAATAAATTTGTTTTATGGTAGTTTTTTTAGTTATTTCTTACACTTACAAAACAAGAATTAAAGACAAATATATCTTCTTTATTTGACTGGTTTTGTCTTTTTTATTCCAAGATATATTGTTTTTTTTTTCAATTTTAAATCTGTGAACAAGTTATTAAAAAAAAAATATGTGAACAAATAATAATAAGATATTTATTTTAAAATCTCACTTAAAAAGATTTGAACTGAAATTAATTCACACATTTAAAATACTTTGGATGCAACGTATTAATAGTGAAGAGGTGGCTTTTTTTTTGTTAATTTTTTTTTAAATTACTCTTTAATATTTGTTTGATTTTAAATTTACCTTTATAAATTATTTAGTTTGCCTTTTAAGGTTATTGCAGTCTCAAACAAACATCTTAATATTTAGTTTGAGCTTGATTTTATGAGTGTTTATTTTTGTTATTGTATAATTAAGTAAGAAAATAGTTTTAAAAAATAATGTTCTTAAACCCAGTGAAGTTCATCACTCATACCACAAATTTGACATATGAAGCCGTGAAACCCAAGTTAATTTAATATATCATCGTCTCAGTAATAAAAAAATATTATCTTGATATTTTTTAAAAGAATATAAACTTTACTTTTTACTTAGTTATATGAGTTATTTTTAAACTCGTCAGTGATGAGTCATGGTTTCTTAAAATCAACCCACATTTAAAAGACAACGTGTGAAAGTCATAACCCAAGATGAGAGTTCTCGATGCACAATTCTAAGTGAGGGAGGGGATGATTGTGCCCAACCTTGTGTTAGGCCTGGACACGACTGTCCCTGATCATTTTTTGGTGAAGTCACAAGCTGGACTTATTTTTTCCTGGGCTCTGAGCATAAATTAAGCCCCACATCCCTTAGATTAGATGGGAAACTGAAGGGTCACTCTACACTGAGCCTCCTATAATTAACTCGAGCCTAAATTAATAATCATGATGCTCATCATAATCCCATTAAATACAAAAAACTTGTTCATACTTATATTAATTAGAAGTGATGGTACAAACAGTAAAATAATATTATTTTACTATTATGAGATTACATCTCTACCCCTCCTACATTGTATGAAACATCTCAAGTCAGATAATATAAAAAGGGAGTGGGATATATAGAAGGAGGTTCGAGACCTGATACTATGAAACAAAAACACACTCTTGCATCTTCTTCCTTCTCCTCTTCTTTATTTTCATAAAAGTGCATTAGTACTTTCATTAATGTCTTTCTTTACACAAATATTCATGGTATTGACTTAATCTTTGGAGAGTCTCCTATCAACACCCTAGAGGACTTTACAGATATTTGTTCTAGAAGAGTCGATATCCTCCATAGAAAGATTTGCCTAAGGAAAGCCTACGTGGACTTGAAGTGGAGGTCATTACATTCACCATAAATAATGTAAAAGATTTTTTAAAAGTAATTCATCCCATAACATTCTTTGTGATTTTTATAACCTCGTCAGTCAAGTCAAATAAATGACACAAAAATAATATTTATTATTTAATTTTAAACTCGGTCGGATAAAAAGTTAAGTTTCAATATTGATATGCTGTTGAGTGTGTTTGTTTTTTACGTAACTTTTGTGGTTGTGGTTTTAAAAAATAAATTTTAAAAAAATATGGTTAAGTTTGGTTAGTTGGATTTAAATACATATTTGATCAAAATTATTGTTGAGGTTTATGTGTAACAAAAAACATTTATAAAAGATTTTATTAGTTGTGTTTGAAAGTATGATTGCGGTTGTTTTTCAAAGTGCTTTTTACTTAGAAATGCATCAAAATAATTTTTTTAAAAAAAATATTTTGATATTAGCGCATCAAATTGATCTGGAAAAAAAAATGAAAGTAAAGAAAAAAATAAAAAAATTCTAAGTTTTTCAAAAGCGCTTGTGAAAATAAAAAAAAACAATGATTTATAAAACTCAGTTAAAAAACATGTAAAAATTATTTTATAAAAACTATATTTCAAACTTAATTTTTTAATCAACTTTATAATATAAAATATAATTTGATATATTACTAAATAACTTTTTGTGTTTTTTTTAACAGCAAACGCAGTAGGTAAATGTAAACAAACGCACCCATTAATTTTTAATAATTTCATTGATTTAAGCCGCGCCGTGTAAAGTGTGTAATCTAGTGGGAGCTAAATAATTAAGAAACAAATCAGAAAAGCATGCGGGTCCCAACAGACAGCTTAGAGACCATAATGCAACGCGCTTGCACTTTGCTTGACAATGTGGTCATGTGGTGCACTATCGTTTCACGCTTCAAAATAAAGAGCTCCCCCTCCACTCGCTCTCGCAGCGTGACCGTTAGATGCAAGCTTCCAAACACTATTGACCGTTAGATTTATACGCGTTAAGGATGCGAATGGTTGCTGAAGCAGAAGAGGACATGAAAAATCAGCCAGAGATGGTGGCGTGGTTAACGCGGCCAAGGAAGCTAATTTGGCAAATAATTTGAATCTGGAAGGACAATTTATGTAGACAGAAGGGCCAAAATGATTTAGTGGCTTTTTAGATGATTCGTCTCTGTTTTTCCCTTTCTTTTTGAATGTATTTGGCGCCATGTGCTACCATGACTTAATTTTGATCCTATCCCATTTGTTGATTTTGTGCTCTTTTTCACATTGTACAGTTTTTTTCTTACAAAAAAATAGTTTTTTTTTTTTTCAGAAAGCATTATACCATAATAATAAATAATTTTTACAAAATACTTTAACAAAATAAAATATAACTTTTTATCTTTTAATAAAAATAACATGTCATAAATATAGATTAAAACTGATCGAAACATGAGTTAAAAAATGTAACCTTATGATAGTCAAAAAAATTTAGATAACATTTAATTATTATTTCAGGATATAAGATTAAAAAAATAAAAGATAATTGAGATATATTTTTAAAAATATAAAAATTTATTTTAAAAACATATTTAATTTATATATCCTTCATTTCAACTAAATACATGTGAACGGAAAAATTTAATATTCAAAATGGGGAACAAGTACGAAGAAATGTGTGGATATTTTTTTGCAATTGAGAGAATCTTGTTACCAAAATTTGGGGTTGTCACATATGCACGCGTGCAATTTTCAGACTGTAAGTATTTGTTAGACAAACACGCATGTGCCATGCACCCTACATGACATAGACAAATATTGCAGCTATTTGTTTTTGTTTTTGTTCTTGTTTATTAAAAACTTTTAACAATATCAAAAATATAATATATTTAGAAGTATAGTTATGGTTATTTTTTAAAATATTTTTTATTTAGAAATATATTAAAATAATATATTTTTATTTTTTTAAAAATATTTTTTATATCAACGTATCAAAATGATTTAAAAATACTAAAAAATATATTAATTTAAATTAAAGAAAAAAATTAAAAAATTAAAAAATATTTATAAAACACAAAAATAAACAGGGTCGTGACAACTTGATAAGAACAAACTCTCTTAAAGTAATCCCTACGGAAAATATGTTTTTGAAAATTATTTTTAAATTATTTTTATGTTTGTTTATCATTAAAAAAATTAGTCAATGAAAAATAATTTATAATTAAAAAAAAATAGCTTGATTTCTAGAAAAGTGTTCTCCTTTTATTTTCAGCAAAAAACACTTTCTATAAGTTGTGAAAAATTTAAAAATATCATGCTATTTATTGATTACATTAAATTTGATCCTTAAACTTTTGATTGTTCTATATTTTATTTTGAATTTTTATTTCTTTCAATTTTATCCCTTAAAATTTGATTTAATTTGATTTATATATCAACTTTGATCCTTATTTTTATGATTGTTGTTTGTTTTTTTCTTATCATTTTCTTAATTAAATGTTTTTATTTATTAAATTTGCCCCTTATTTTTTTATCTGTTAGATTTGATTTCTATTATTTTAATTGTTATTTATTTTATTTGAGATAATTTATGAAATTAGTTTTTTTTTCAATTTTATTCTCATTCAACTTTTTAATTTGTAAGATTTGTTTCCTATTATTTTAATAAACTTGAAAAAAAATATTAACAATTTATTTTTCAGCTTATTTTTCATGACATAGCTAAATACTGGAAAATATTATAATATTATCAAACATAAAAAATTAATTTATTTTTTAAAAATCTAATTTTTAAAGAACTCACTTTTCAAAAAAAAAAAAACTAAACGGGATAAGTGTTATAAAAAGGATTATATCATAAATTATTTATTGATAGACAATAGCAGGATAAATCACTCATCAAATTAGTTTTTAATATTTCTACATGCAAAATTTCACTATGATATATTTCATTTTATTTGAGAAAAGGAGTATCCCTATAAATTTAATTTTATATGAGTAAAAAACATATATATCGAGAAGACATGATAATCTGTCCAGCCAAATCATTTTATTAATTGATTGACTTAATCTCCGTAACCCCAACTCATGTACAATCGATCCCCGTGTTCTTATCCTTCCATGGAGTTTCTTCTCTGTAATCTTCGTCAAGTTCTGTTAATGATAAAAATCTTTAGTGGAGTTGTCACGAGAGAAATAGAATCTCTCATTTCCTTAATATTTAAGGATCAACAGAGGTGTAACTTAGGATTTGAAAACCATGATTTCACAAAACGGCAGTGTTTTAATTGAAGTTTAAAAAAGAAAATTGATTTTTTTGAAATTAATTTTTTTAATTTTTTTAATATATTAATCTCGTAAATAATTTTTTTTAAAAAAATATTAAACACCGCCTTCAATCCACTGCAAAACAGTTGCTTTCTGAAATCTTTCTCAACATAAATCAAGTGCGAACGAGAGCAGCTGGACATAGGTAGAAAATCAAAGAATCGGGGCCTAACTAACCAAGAAAGTTCTTTGATTTTTTTTAATTTTTTTTCTGGCTTAGGTGGGTTCGTATGACCAAGGCTTGGTGGCTAAAGGCAAGAAATCTATACGGAAACTGTGGATTCGCATGGCCAGCCTATAAAGACCCAAGAATAGTCATCTCCTAAATTGACCACATATCACTCACAAAAATAATTCGCCACCATTAACTTTTACAGACAAACATTAAATTTTCAAAAAAAGAGAAAAAGAATTGCTAATAATAAGAGAGAGATATCTAAGAGAGGCAGACAAAGATAAGCCATTAACTCCGCACCAGTTTCGCCCAGTAAGAAGCCTTCATTTCAGTGCACAACTAACACCATCTATCCTTTCAGTTTCTTCCTTCCCCTCATCTTTGTCAGGTAATTTAGCCATTTACAGCACATAAGCAAGCAATTAGTCTATGAACAGAAAACTTGTTGTATATTTAGGGAATTTTGGTTAAAGTTTTTTTGGTTCTTGAATTTTGAATATAGGAAATGGAGTTCTGCATGGAGACAAGAGCCTTGAAGTCAAGTTTACGCAACGAACTAGCTACAAAATCAACCCAACATGCTATTTCCGAAGATTTCTTTGCTTTTAACACACCTGCTGTTGTTTCAAGTGACCAAGATTTCTCTGTTGATTGTTTCTTGGACTTCTCTAATGGTGAATTCAAAGATGGTTATGCACAAGAAGAGGAAGAGAAAGACTCTCTCTCTGTTTCCTCTCAAGACCGTGTTGATGATGATTTTTACTCAAACTCTAGCAGCTTCTCCGATTCATTTCTCTCAAGTGAACTTGCTGTACCAGTAAGTGAAGATGATTGAATTTTTGTCAATTATTGTTAATTCTTCTGATATTTTTTGTGTTCTTAATGAAACCCATGTTCTGTCTTTTGACAGACCGATGACATAGCAGAGCTTGAATGGGTATCTCACTTTGTCGATGATTCTTTGTCTGATGTCTCTCTTTTGGTTCCTGCCTATAAAGGAAAACCGGAAAGCCATGCAAAGAACCGGTTCGAACCAGAACCCAAACCCTCTCTCGCAAAAATTCCTGGTTTTTTCCCTTCACGGGTTCCCTCCAAGGCAAGAACCAAACGGTCTGGTCGCACTGGTCGCACCTGGTCGGGTAGGTCGAACCCAACCGAGACACCGTCATCCTCAGCATCCTCAACCTCGTCAATGCCGTGTCTTGTTTCAGCCAACACGGTTCAAACAATTGACTCGTTATCGTGGTTGAGTGAACCGCCAATGAAAAAACCAAAGAAAAGACCGGCGGTTCAAACTAGTGGGATAACGGCGTCGCCCCAATTCCAGCGTCGGTGCAGTCATTGCCAGGTTCAGAAGACCCCACAGTGGCGAACCGGGCCGCTCGGTGCGAAAACGCTATGTAATGCTTGTGGTGTTCGTTATAAATCCGGTCGACTTTTTCCGGAGTATAGACCAGCCTGCAGCCCTACCTTTTCGAGTGAAGTTCACTCGAATAGCCATCGAAAGGTGTTAGAGATGAGAAGGAAGAAGGAGATGGGCGGACCTGAATCCAGGTTGAACCAGATGGTTCCTAGTTTTTGAAGGTTTATCTGTAACATGTAGGTTTTTTCTGAACCAGAGTCAAACCCGGTTCAGTTAGTCCGGTTTTATTTTTAGGTTGCAGACATCGAATGTATCATAGGAAGGGCATCTCTTAGTTCTAATTACCGTAGTTTATAGGGAGATTCCTATCTCTATAGTCTTATCCTTTTACTTCGTTTTTCTTAGTCTTCCTTTTAGTTTAGTTTCTTTATCGTCTAATTTCTTATTTTTTATTTTGGGAGGGATTTTGAAATAGCGGAGGGGGAATATCAAGTCTCTGCCTGTTCTTAGAATTCCCAGCCTGTTTTTGTTCGTTAGTATTTGCTAGTAAAATGCCCATTTTTGTCAATGTCCTTTGAAATGTTCAAAACAATCCAGCCATCACCTTTGAAAATACAAAAAATAAAAAATAAAATAAAAATTAAACGGATGGAGACAATTTAAACAATAAAATATGGTGGTGTTAGATTTCGGACCACCAAAGCTAATTCAATTTTGGACAAATGGTGCTTTCCCGAGTGGGTGCACTATAAATTGTTTAGTGGTCTGCTGACTAAGAGCATGCCCCTGGTGTCATTATTAAGAATGACGTGTTTGAAATTGTATTTGAGATTGAGTTTTAATTTATTTTTTATTATAATTTAATTTAATTTTTTTACTATTTTTAGATATTTTTATATGTTAATATCAAAAATAAATTTTAAATAAATAAAATATACATATATATTATTTTAATACTTTTTCAAATAAAAAATATTTTAAAAAATAATTAACACTGCTCTATCAAACACAGGTCAAGAGTCATGGCCAGCTTTCAATATTAATATTTATTAACAAAACAACCTTGATTTTGCGGTGATGGATAAGCATGATCAATTGGTGCACTTACGTGTAAGGCGCATGAATCATTGGTGCAATTATATGTCAGGACTGTTTGGTACAGTGGTTTAGTGTTTTTGAAAAAATTTAAAAGTTTTTTTTATTTTAAATTATTTTTTTAATATATTTTTTTAAAAAATTAAAAATATTATTTTAATATATTTTTAAGTAAAAAATATTATAAATATTATTTTATATTTTATACTTAATAGCTGACCCTCCAGGGGCTGACAGGGGTGGCGATGTTTCCATGAACGTGAAATAATAAAGCAGCATCATTCTGATATGGGACAACATTATAATTCTCATCTTCTTACACGGGCATGATGTTATTTTAGGTGCGATCATTATTCATTGCAATTATTCAGGACAAAATAAATCATGAACATGATTGATTAAGAAAAAAAGAGTTTTATTTATTTATTTTCGTATTAAAAAATACTTTTAAAATTTTTACTTTAAATTAAATTTTTTATGATTTTGAATTGTATTGATGTTCAAAAATAATTTTTATTTTTAAAATTTTTTATTATAATATATTTTCAAACCATTTAAAAAGTAAGCATTGTTATAACATAAAGCACAACTGTAATCATTTGACTTTGAAATTTTTGAAGGATATATGCCTTCGATCAAAGCTTGTTTGTAGTAATTTTCTTTTTAGAATCATGTTGAAAATTGTTTTTAAGATAGTGTCTATTTTGAAGTATAATTATAGTTAATTTTTAATATGTTTATACTTAAAAATATTTTAAAATAATAACTATAAATTTTTTTTTAAAAAAATAAAAAACCAAGAAAAAACATGAAAACTTACTTTTTGCGGTGGCTTTTTATACATTTTAAAAAAGAAAAAAGATCAGCACACTCATAAAGTGAAAACATTTAAAGTGGACTTCAAAATGGAATCATGATCGTTGGTTCTTTTCTTCTAGATGGACTGGATGGACGGGTAGGATACCCAATCCCTCCAAACCCTCTTTGGAGCTACACCTTAGCTGTTGAAAGAGACTGGCTAATCATTATGGTTTTTTTTTTTTTAATCGGATTAAGATGGATTTGGAATGTGATTATCTTGGCATATAATGACAAACTAATTAATTGAAAACCCTTAAAGAGATTCATCCTAGGAAAAGAGATGAGCCCGTTTGGCTACGTGTTAGAAATTGTGTGTTTTTAAAAATACAAAAAGTAAATATTTGGTTAACAAAAAAAATTGTTTACTGTACATGATCCCACATCCAAATCATGTGAGAAACGCAGGAAGATAAAAAGCATAAAAATACTACTTTCGGGAAATCCAACCATGATACACTGTTCATTCACTGAACAGTATATCATGCACCTTCACTGTTTACTAAACAGTGGAGGCATGTGTCCACTGTTCACTGAACAGTGGAGTATGTAAACAGTGCAAGAATTTCACTGTTCACGTGAAATTTTATTTTTTTTCGTGTTAATTTTTTTAACATTTAAAAAAAGAACATTAGTATAAAGTGAATTTATCAACTGTAATATCAATTTTATACATGATAATATAATATTTTATCTTCGCATATAATGACAAACTAATTAATTGAAAACCCTTAAAGAGATTGATCCCTGGGAAAAGAGATTTAAATGCTTTCTTTGTTATATGAAAAAGAACTCCTAACTCATGTTGAGCACCGTTTACTTTACACACAACACATAAAATAACCCCCTTTTCAAATAATTTCTGGATGAGATTCTCACAATTAAATATCTTGTTGTTTTTTATTGATTACTTTATTTCTTATAAATCTGAATTAACTTGAAAAAAACTATAATATTCGAGCTGAATCCATTAGATAAAATTAGTTACAGTCACCTTTGTGTGTATAAGGACTGCAGAATAAGTTGTTAGTAATCTTCCAAGTGTTTCTTCAGTTTTCCTTCCTCACATGCATAGTGAAATTATGCTAGTGTTTAAAATAAATGTTTTTTATTTAAAAATATATTAAAATAATATATTTTTAAAATTTATTTTTAATATAACACATCAAAATGATTCAAAAATATATAAAAACTAATTTTAAACAATTTTTTTTAAAAAATTTAATTGACCTTATTTAGAACGCATTCTTAACTTTCATCTTCTACAATAAGACAAAAAAAATTTAATTAAAGTATCATATTTGATGGGTTTCTCAATCATTATTCTTCTTTGTATATAATATCTCCCAAGTTTTGAATTTTCTTGTTATTAGAATTAATTTGTCCCATATGACCGAGCCAAACCTAACAACTTTTGGCATAAAAACAGCAAAAACAACCCCTTTATGGTGTTACAGTGTGTTATCCATAGTGCAAATACTTTATGTCTACAGTATGGTCTATAATACAATAAATGTATGTTCATAGTACCTACACAATATATTTTTCCATGTATTTTAAAGTATAGTATAATTTGTCATATTAGTTGGTGTTTATGTGACAAAGTATATCCTATAAATCTAAATTTAACGAGCCTAAAAAAATCTTTTAAAATACTAAAATAAAACTCTCTTGTAAACATATGGATCCGGGTAGGAGTCTAGGTCCACGTGGGGCATACTGTCTAGCCAAGAGGAACGGGCCAAGGTAGTTGCGGGGCCTATACTAGGTGTGACACGCCCAACTGGGGTTTTGGGTGTCAGGCTAGTACTCTTACAAACTTGACCCCAGCTACCATGAGGCTAGATAGCGTGTTTGAGCCTATTTTTCACTACTATCAGGTTCAATAACCTCGTTTGAGCCTAACATTTCTTTGGAAATTTTTCCAAGACCCAATGCGAGTCCATTGCTAATCTTTCGGGACCCTCATGTGAGTCTTCCTAATATTTTATACTAATCCGATACATATTATTTTGAGTAGACTACAACTTAAAATACCACATTAGTTTATATGGGAGAAATTACTCTGTAATCCTTCTTTTCTATAAAAAGACAAGATTCATGGTTTATAAATACCATATGAATCCACCAAGTTCAGGGTTCACAATCTCTTAATTCTTAATATTTTTGATACATATATTTTCGAAACCTATCTCTATAAAATATCATTGAACTTTCTTCCTCTATAAAGTTACTGACACAAGCATCTAAAAGTCATTGCGTCCATTAAAGGAGACATTTTGCAGGTACTTGGCTTCCCATATCAATCTATAAGCCACCTTGACTTTTTACATCAAATTATCAACCACTTCGAGGATAAGATTACAAGAACTAAGTGATTAATAAATTATCTAACACATTAGATTTATTACTAAACTATTTGGATTTTTTAAGATATTATCAACATCTCTTCTTATAAAATAAGTTGAAAACATGATATTTAGAATATTAAAATTTAAAACTACCTTGTTTGAAAAAAAAAACTCGATGATATATAAAGGGAAATAAATTTATTAGAAAAATTTAAAGATTTAGAAGGAATGTGATATTTACTAATTTTCCATCATGACACAAAAATATGTTCATTTAATGGTAAAGAAAAAAAAATGGTTCACATGCAAAACATGTGCCAAGTACTACTGACGTGTAAGTTGTGCAAGCATAATTTTAGTCACGTGTAAAAACCAGCAAATGTCATCTCCTAACAACGACAAAGTTAGAAATTATGTGCTGGTGGCTAACAAATATATTAAGAACAAATTATTCCATATATAATATATACATATAAATTATGGATCGACTTCTTAAAATGCTATAATATAGATTAAATAAAATTTGGCCCAAATGACGAAATATCTTGTAACTTGTTTTGTTGAACTTGTATGTTTATTTAATTAAATGAAATGTTCAAAACATAATTTTTTAACATATATATCTAGCTAGTATTTCAATACAAAAATATAATATAAACATATTTGATTGAAGAAATAAATATATAAAATAAGTTTATTTCTTAAAAAAATTATGTGATTTTTTGTTGTAGATATAATTTTTATTTTAATTATAGCATTTGATTTTTATCTTAAAAGAGCAATAAAAAACTAACTAATTTTTTTTCAAAAAAGACAAAATGCAAAGATATCACTAGTATGTTATGATATATAAATTAATAATGAAAATACATAAATAAAAAATTTACTATTTAGAACCATCATGTAGGGGTGATGGAACTTATACAGACTTAAAACATATTTTCATAACAATTATAAATAAATAAAATTATCACAGATAGGATGAAATTAAAAACAAAAAATTTTAGATTCCCAATATATTTTATAACTTTCACGTTGAAAAGGCCAAAGTAGGAGACTTTAATTGCATGGCCATCAATTTACTATTTGAGTAAAGCTAATTTTGACCACTATTTTTCTCAAAATTATGCTAAGAAATAATCATCTCACAAGTTTTACGCAAGAATCTGACGTTGGACTCGCAAATTTAATGGTTGTGGTTTTTTAGGAAGTGATTCTGAGACAACCTTATCAAATAAAAAAAACAAAACAAAACAATAAGTGGGAATTGTTTTTATTCCATTTTGTACTCTGGCTCTTCACTCACTTCTGGCTCTTCACTCACTTCCTCCCTTAATCTGCTTACCAAACAGACCCTTGTCATTAGGACTATGGACTGAAAAACATAAAATAGGAATGTAGGCAAGTGGTGGCCGGTGACCGGTGACCGATGACCGATGACCGATGACAGTAGCAAATCAAATCTGGAATCTCCAAATGGAATTCTTCCACGTGCCATCTTGCTGTTGCCACTTATACAAGCAATTGCTTTGAACAACGGCGTTTTATAGACACGGCTAATTCACTAATCTCTCTATATAAATGCAGCCATGCAATGGTTATTGCCTGTTACCCCAAAAGTCACATTGTGCCAAACACAAACCCATGGATTCTCTCCAATCTCTTCAATTTTCTCCCATGCTTTTTTCGCATCTTGGTCTCTCTACCTGTCTCCATAATTTTACTGATTCCGATGCGTAAGAAGCTCCCATACCCTCCTGGACCAAGAGGGTATCCGATTATTGGCAACATGGGCATGATGGACCAACTGACCCACCATGGTTTAGCTAGACTCTCTAGACAATACGGTGGGCTCTGCCACCTTCAAATGGGAGGGCTTCATGTTGTGGTTGTGTCAACACCAGAAATAGCTCGTGAAGTCCTCCAAGTCCAAGATATTGTTTTTGCCAACAGGCCTGCAAATGTTGCAATTGTCTACTTGACCTATGATAGAGCAGATATGGCCTTTGCCAATTATGGTTCATTCTGACGTCAAATGAGAAAAATCTGTGTTATGAAGCTATTAATTTAGTCCAAAAAGGGCTGAATCTTGGGTCTTCGTAAGAGATGAAATGGAATTTACAATTAGACAGACGTTGAAAAAAACTGGTGAACCAGTTAATATTGGTGAGCTGGTGTTTGCATTAACGTATAAGGCTGCTTATGGCTCATCTCCGAATGAAGGGCAAGAAGAGTTTGTGTCAAATTTGCAAGAATTTTCAAAGCTTTTTGGAGCCTATAATGTTGCTGATTTCTTTCCTTGGTTGGGTTGGATTCATGCACGGGATTTCAATAAAAGGCTAGCTAAGGCAAGAAATCCTGAAGATGGACTGGGGACGAAGTTTGTAAACTATTTTGGTTCTTTAGATGGGTTCATTGAGACAATCATCGACGAACATTTAATCAAGAAAAAGACTAGCGAAAGTCTCAATTCCAAAGATGAAAATGAAGAGGTAGACACAGATATAGTGGATGAATTACTTGCCTTTTACAGTGAAGAAGCTTCGAAAAATAATTTTGACGAATCAAAGTCCACCATCAAGTTCAACAAAGATCATATCAAAGCTCTCATCATGGTAAATTAAGAACATTTACTCTATGATATTCCCTCATTTATTTATTTTTATTGATTATAGGGACATAAATTTAACATCAGAGCAAGCTAGAATCTCTCGCACTAATCAATACGTTTTTTTTTTACAATTATTTATCTCGTTTTGCCTCTTTTTTTTGTCTCTTTTTACCTCATTTTTCACTTTCGATCTTATCCATTAAAGATTCTTTGAAAATCAACACACGCTTTGGTGAACAAATGGCTATTTTTTAGTGATAGTTGAATTGTGATTCTTTCATGAAACTCCCATAATTTTAAGATTAAACTAAAAAAATTAGTTTTCGAAAAAGAGCATGCAAGCGAAATATGTTTTTGTGTAGAAAAAAATCATGGCCTCAAGCCATAATGATAGGATTTGTGTGTGCGCGCGTGTGTGCGCGTGTGTGTAAGGTGATGCATTTATGGTAAATATTCAATAACTGACATGAGATTATATATATATATATATATATATATATAGGAGGGAGAGAGAGAGAGAGAGAGAGAAAGAGAGTATACGAAGAAATAATATTAAATGGCATCACTCCACCTCTTAAAGGTTCACAAGTTTTTACTATTTCTTTGGTGACAATTTGTAGTTCATGCTCTTAGTTTAACTAAAAAATGGCTAAACTTTATATAAATTATTTAGATTTCAAATATAGAATCTTTAATTCAATAAACTATCCAATCTGTTCATTTAATTAAAATTAAAATAATCAATTAGAAATTGGTAAAAGCATTCAGAGTAATGTGGGCAAGAAAACTAGTTTTAAACACATGCGTTGTACTTCGCCTCTACAGATGTTTGGTGGAACTGAAACTGCGGCATCAGCAATAGAATGGGCAGTTGCAGAGTTAATGAAGAGCCCAGATGACCTCAAGAGAGTCCAGCAAGAACTTGAAGACGTGGTTGGCTTGAATCGGAAAGTCCATGAACCGGACCTTGAGACTTACCTATCTCAAATGCGCGAGGAAAGAAACCCTACGACGTCTCCACCCTCCAATCCCTCTCCTCCTCCATGAAACAGCTGAAGATCTACAGTATCCTTAACGGATATAGAGTCCCGGCGAGATCGCGTGTCATGATCAATGCATGGGCTATCGGGCGTGACCCGAATGCAAGGGCTGTTCGACTTGTTGCTGTGCCAACTTGTGGGTTGAATTGTTCCTTTTGAAGTAAAAAGAGGGAGGGAAGAGGAAAATGGCGGTCAATCTCTTCAGTATCTTATGGTTCCATTGTCTCAGAGTGTCGACATTATCCTGAGTACGTACTAAAGTATTTTTTCTTACTTTACCCGTCTTTCCGTCTCGTGTTCTGCTAGGTTCATGTGCGAGTAATGTTTGGTTCAAATTAAGCCTGAAAAACGATAGTCATGACTTGCTCTGTCTTTTCGATATTTTGGATGGAAGTATAAGGTAGTGTTTGGCTGTGTGTTTTAACTTGTGTTTAGTTAAATTTTGAATTTATTTTTTTTTTTTGTTAAAATTGAGTGTGATTTGTATTTTTTGAATCGTTTTGATATATTGATATTAAAATAATTTTTAAAAAATAAAAAAAATTATTAACATATATTTCAACACAAAAACCTATTTAAAAAGTAACCACTACCACACAATCAAACATACTCATAACTAGCAAACGAGATGTCTACAAGTTGGATTCTTGGTGTCTCCTGGATCTTCAAAGCTATTCTGCTACAACATATAACCAAAGAATAGACTTGGGGCTATGCTGTCAGCCCGCCTAATTTTTTTTTAATGTGAAAAAAAAAATCAAGGCAATACAAGTGTTAAAACCAAAAACTTTTTTTTTTTTGTTTTAAGATTCGAGTTATTAAATTGATTAAATTTAATAAGTTTAACTAATTTAAATAATACAAATAAAAAATACAATAATAATAAATAAACTAGAAAAAAAATTAACAATAATAAAAAAAAACATCTCAAATTTATAACTTGAAAACAATAAATAATCAAATTTTGAAATTTATTTTTATTTAAAATTTATTTTTTAAAAAATTTTAGATTTTTAATATATTGATATCAAAAATAATTTTTTAATTTTTTTTTTAATATATTTCTAAACAAAAAAATACTTTAAAAATTTCTCAAACCACCTCTAAATCTGAAGCATCAAAGCCACACCTTATGAGGGAATAAAAAAAGGAATTTTCAATTAGTTACAAATTAAGAGTTATGAATTTATTAAATTTAATGAATGTAATAGGTCGATATAAGTAGCGCACCTTTAAAATCGATTAATGTGCAGATTAACTTGAGAATACCTCTTTTTGGCTAACAAAAAGAAGTTGTGATAAAAAATCCTTGGATATTTTATGATAGACAGCCCATAAAAGCAGATGATCCGACGTCTAGAAAACTATACAACACAATCTTCACAAAATTGGCGTTTTTATGCACCCATGTGCTTCTGCCAAACAAATAACACCATTTTATATACTTAATTGTGTCACATCCCATTTATATGTGAAAAAAACAACAGTGAGTTCCTAAAGTACATCAATAATTGCCATTTTTTTTTCCGGTTTTTATATGGCATTAAGACTAAGGGTAGCACGAAATGAAACCTTGCGGATACCCATGGGAAAACCAATAACTGTTCTACCTATGACTATCAAACAATGCTCCTATACTGTTTGATTTTGTTGTGCTGACAGTTTCCATGAAAAAAAAGGAAATTTATAATCTTGGAAGAGTTTTGCAATTAATTGCCAAAGCACTACAACAAGATACGTACTGTTGCAATTCCAACTGCACATATGGATACGAGGGTACCTATGCAGTATTTAATCACATCATATTTGGCTGCTTCTAAATGGGCTCTTAATGCATGAATTTCCTGTAGACAAAATCAAATATTTCAAATTGAATCAGGTTTCTTTACCATTACAAAAAGCTAGAAAGCAAATATTATTTTCACTTGAAATCACTATATATGCTCACCCGGTCAAGCTTGTTTGTGAGACTGGTGGTTTCTGCATTTTGATTAGCTAGCTCATCACGTATGCGCCTGCACATAGTTAAAGCATACAATATGAAGCAGTTGTAAAGCTAGAAAGTGACAAATCTGGGGACAACAAGTAGGAACGAGAACTGCCATGGATATCCATGTCAGAGCCAAAAAAAAACCCTTGGATCAGCATGTTATAAATAATGTTTTATAACAGTTCTTTTCATTTCATTTTGTATTATAAAAAACAAAATATTAAAATTCAGTCATCTGTTTTCCATCTCACTCTCTCTTCTGTTGCATGTATGTAGCCTTACCAATCAAAGCAGCGAGGACCCTATTCAAATAGCTTAACCACATAACCTCCATATTTGGGTTCTTGCAGTTCAAAATGGAGGAAAGAATCAAGTAAGAAATTTTTTTGCTTTGGGGATTCTCGTTACTAATCCACGGACTGCATATTTAGACTCAATTGCTGGTGGGGTAGATTAGTAACAAAGTCGATTTTCCTTACCCTCTTTCGAGATTCAAATCCAAACGCTGTCCAGCAGTGACCTTGTCAATTTCATGCCTGTAGAGAGAAAAATATTAAACAGTGAGCATCAGCATTAAAAAAAAAAAATCATGCATCTGGCAGAAAACTGCTACCACAGACCTCAGTTCACTGCGCATTTTCTCGATGTCACCTCGTAATTTTTCAATCTCACGTTGCAACATAGAAAAATGATGCTCCTGCATTATGCAAAATTCTTCATAAATAATCAACACAACAAACACCAGGGATAACTGCACTAAGATCATCTAGTAAATCCTGTGTCAATCTATAATTATTGTATTTTATGCTCCTAATTACTTTGAGAAGCACAAAATTTAAATAAAACTGATGCAAGAATACATACATATAAGTCCATCACTTTTACTCTCTGCAAAAGAAATCCCAAACCACAAAAAGGCTCATGAAGCACTAAAACTAGAAATTCTTCAAGGTAACATGTAGAATGCTTTAAGAGAGAAAAAAATTCCACTTGACAAACAAATTTGTTAAGTTGATGCATAGCTGAGAGTATACGCTATCAACACTCTTATTGAAACATTTGATACTACTTATGGAGTAGCTCATATACAATAGCACTTGAACACTTGCTTACTCTATAACATGCCACATCTCACTCTCTCCTCCCGCATAGAGCGACTATCCTAGAGGCTTCAGAAAGGCTCGAAAAGTTCTTCCATAGTAATCACTCAAAGATCTAAACAGTCAATTTTACTTCCAACAACATCAAAATTGGTTGTAAGAACAACCATTTTTTCAGATAAAAGTGTGTTCTTCCAACCTCAACTCATAGAAAGTGCTCCTACAACTACATCCGAATATACATGCGATAATATCCTACATTTCCTGAATATTGTTGAAATCTCTTTGACCAACCGCCAAAGGAAAACATCGACATGCTACTTGACATTAGATATTGTTCAAGATCACATAATTACATCCATGAATCTATTAAAGAATATTACATTGCACACATAAAAGGAGAAAACAAACAATAAGCTATTGTTTGAACAATAATCCTGAACGCAAACTCCCAACCTTTGATAAATGCAAGAACTTAAACACTAGGATTATCCTAAACCTAATAATACACCGATAGAAACCCTGGAAATAAACACATAAACGGACATTATATCTAATAGAAATCGAAGAAATTCACAGTACCTGAGAACTCTGTACTTCAGATTTAAATTTGGACAGGTTCGATTCCTGAATCATTTCACTCTACAAAAATTCCAAAAATTAAAAGAAGCATCAAAATTCACAGTAAAAAGAAGTAAGAATATCAAACACTTGGCCCGCAGGAAAAATCAAACTCGAAAAGAATTACTACCTTCTGCATTCCAGCCTTGGAAACAAAACAATGAGCCACATTCTCCAAACTATCATTCAACACTTCAGTAATCGCAGCCGTTATCGCCTCCGCTTGCTTCGACGGCACGCCTTGAGCTTCCAATCCTCTCACCTTCAAGACAACAAAAAATCAGTTATTATTTTTCCACGTATTAAACTTCGAGACTTCTAAAATTAAAGTAATATATTTACCAGTGCTAACGTATCAACGAGAAATGCGCGTTTATTGTTAGGTTTAACGAGCTGCGAAACCTGGCGGTAATCAAATCTGTTCGACGAAGAAGATGACGTGTGAATCGCTTGAGATTTTGGAAAAAGAATTGCAGAATTAACGCCTGATTTAACCAGTCGATTGCAAAGAGCCATTAATTTTCTTTTCAAATCTGTTGACAAAAAAAAAAAGAGTCAAAAAAGACGAGGAATTAGACTTTGTTCATTTTTTGTTTGTTTGGATATAAGGAGAGTTGGATGAAAAATTGGAGGGAGGGAGGAGGGAGGCGGGGATTTGGGGTAATTATACTGGATGAAGTGGTATTCGTTGTTTTTAAATTTTTTAAAAATATATTAAAATAATATATTTTTTATTTTTTAAAAAATATTTTTAATATTAATATATAAAAGATTTAAAATTAAAAATTAATTTGATAAAAAAATTCAAAAGTTTTTAGAAATTTTTTTTTAACGCAAAAACAAATTCTTTAAAAAAAAAAACAAGGAAGAAAAGAGGAATTTGCGTCAGCGTTTTGTTTATTCATTTATTCAAGTGTTGCTCGCTCGCTTGTTGAGAATGTTTCCTTTGCTTCTATGGGTTCCCTTTACTACCAAGTGCTTTCCCATTCGAGGAATGCTCAAGTCTAGTTATCTCTCTCCTTTGTATATTTTCGTTGAGATTTTGTTCGTGTCCTTACCAATCTAAAGAGAGGCGAATGAATTAATTTGGACGTGTAAGGAAAGCCCAATTTTGGAACCCCAGATTAGCTAAATATTTGGTTAAACAGGGTTTAAAGGCGTGTTTGGAATTGATGGTATTGGATCTGAGTACTTTTAAATTGTGTTTGAAAAGTTATTATTTTAAAATATTTTTTATTTGAAAATATATTAAAATAATATTTTTTTTTATTTTTAATATTAATACAATGATCTGAAAATATAAAATAAAATATTAATAAAAAATAAAAAAATTTAATTTTTTTCAAAATATTTTTCAAATATAAAAATAAACCCGATTTAAAAAAAATGATCAATTGCGGACTGAATTAAAACTTAATAAATCAATAGACAATGGCTACCATGCACCCAATATATATTTTTTTCATCCAAATGTCTACTATACCCTCCAACCCCACCCCAACCCACCCAAGTACATCCGTTTACGTGGATTTGCTTCCCATGTCATGTGATTTACCACGTAATTCGAGTGCGAATCCTGTGAACAAATTGATATGATCAGTTACTGAGATAAAGAGAGAAGAAATAAAAAACCAGGTAATAATCTCAAGGCATTTCATCGTCAACCATAACTTAAACAAAGGCTGTAAACATAAATTATAACTCTTATCCATCACTCGATCAGCAACCTAAACGCATAAAATCAGAAGTGTCCTCCTAGCCTTCGATGGAAACGGGACATTTGATCCCTAGCAGCTGCCTCGACTATTCAAATAAACCGTTGACATAAAATGGAATAGCCGAGCATCTACGCAGACGAAAATCCAAGATGGGAAATGAACGAGCTGATGCAAGAGGTTTTTAGAAGTATAAAGCATCAATGGATGATTATTATAACATCAAACTTCTATCAAAGAACATAACTGTACAGGGATTAACTAATCTATGCTGCCCCAAAATTCCTAAAGCTCTCAATTATGCATATAATCACATGAAGCTCCTTTTTTGCAATGCCCATGTTCATGGTATTTGCAGATTCTCTGCCCTTTAAATGAAGGCCTGGGGGAGTCTCTGCTTCTGTTAAATGATGACTGCCTGTTCCATGGCTTGCCTCCACCATAACCAGAATCTCCACCATGAGAACCTCTATCCCTTTGGCTCGAAAACCTATCTCTATCTCCATTTTGATTTGCATCACTTCCCCATGTACCTGCATTCCCAGTAGGCACTGACCAATTTGTATTTGCATTCGGAGGAGGTGGCGGCGGCCCTTGACTGGGTGGTACCCAACCAGTGTTTGCATTTGTTGGTGCTGGCCCCTGACCAGATGGTCCCCAACCTGAAAATGCATTTCCAGGTGCTTGCCCCTGAACAGGAGCACCACCCCAAGCAGGATTTGCATTTCCAGGTGCTTGTCCCTGGACAGGAGCTCCCCAACCAGGGTTCACATTTCCAGCTGATGGGACCTGACCAGGCACAGCCCACCCCTGATTTGAATTTGGAGGTAAGGATACTCCCCAGCCCATGTTTTGATTTCCTGGAATTGGTCCCCAACTGGTATTTTGGTTTTCTGGCCCTTGCCTTGGAAAAGCACCTTGGTTGTCTGTAATACCCATGCCCCATGGTCCGCTGGATGGAACAGAAGGTTGAATATTTGATGGTCCTGGAACAGGAGCTCTCCAAGGATTGGTGCCCGTGCTTGGCACAGGGGAAACCCCACTTGGATTTCCTGTGGTCAAGGATGAAGAGGGGTTCCGGACAGCGGTTTGTGCATTGCCCCAGTTACTATAAGCACTGGGCTGTGAGGGCATCGAAACCAGATTATTTGACTCTGGCTTCTGGGATTGGGTACTTCCCCATGCTTGAGATCCAGTCCCAGTTATTGCATGTGAGGCATACATTTCTGGCCTTGGAATTGAACCTGCCCCCCATCCATGTGTCCCAACAAGAGAGTTACCACTAGTCCCTGGCTGAACCAGGTTCTGGAGACTTCTCATATCAACAGTTGCGTTAACTGAAGTTCCACTGGGATCAAGTACTGAATGCATATGGGAATTGACCTGTACCTTGGGTGATTCACCTGGCAAAGTTGATTGAGAATGCATTTGCGGACCATTTGAAGAAATTGAAAGCATGCCTGGTTCTAACTTGGGCAAGGGGCTCACTCCATGAGATATTTTTGATGGAGTCCCTGAGGTAACAGTAGCACCTTGCAGTTCTACATTGCCTACTGAGGATTGATTGGCTCCTAAGGCAGAACCCACTGGTTGAGCAGGAGTTGGTGACCATTGGCTTTCAAACACTTTCCCCTTTGTCAAACTTGGGGTTGTTTGGCCTGGAGTTGGAGAAGGGAGGTTTGTCCCAGAATCCCACCTATCCGTAGAGTACTTGGGGACCTCAACTGGAACCGGAGCAGCTTGGGCTATATTCCCTGTAAATGACGATGGTAGATGTGGACTCTGAACCAATTGAGTCTTTAGGAAACTATTGTCCACTGCTGGAGGGTCTCTCTGGAAATTTCCAGACAGTGCTTCAGTCAAAAGTATGGAGTCATCTTTCGTCCCAGTATTTCTCCATATCCTCAAATCAACAGGAAAATATCCAGTATTACTCCATTTCCGCAGCTGCACCATCGAAAATGGTCCTTGAATTTTTCCAGATGGATCCTGATAGTACCATATTTTTTCTGCTTCATTCACTTTGGCAGCAGATTGTGTGACCACTGTAGATGGAGTTGAAGGTGAAATCTCTAGGGCAATCCCAGGAACAGATTCTGATATTACCGTAGAATTAGTACTCTGGGACTGCTGTGTTTGTTTTTCTCTTCCTTGACCCCAGAAATTCTCATTCACAGACTCACCACCTCCAATGTCATCCCCTTTGCTTGAGAAACCTTTATCAGACAAGTTTCTGCTTAGCTCCCGATTAGTGCTTGAATAACTTTTTGATCCACCCCAGGTATCATTTGATGTAAAACCTCCTTTTCGGGGGGAAATTGGCTCCCTCCCTTTCCTGCTAAAGCCACCACCTCTAGGTCTGAGAGAGTTCTCTGCAACACCAAAATATATTTCATAAATAAGAAATAATAAAAGATGTAAATATAGTCAGTATAAGTTGGAAGATTAGGTTTGAAATGCACAAGAAAAAGAGAAAGGACCTTGTCTCTTATCTTCTGTCTCGCCTTCATCTTCATCAGATTCATGACTTGGATCCATATTTGGGTCTGCATGTATTTCTGGAATTTCTTCCAATCTGCGCTGCCGCTCCTCAGGTGTTTTTAGAAGCTGCAACTTCTCTACGCATTCTCTAAGCGTGAACAGAAGTCAAGGACTACTTAACTATCCAAAGGAATGCAACCATTTTCCATAGAAAAAATCCAATGATCATGATATAATAGAATAAAGAAAGGTGTTCTGGTCTTCTACTTGATCAGATTTCTCTTCTTTTCCATGGATGAGGATGCTTATATCAAATCCTAGATTGAAATAGGACATTCTAGCCTGCTTTAGAGAGGAGCTATTTAACTGGATAAGCTACCACAAAACAACATTTAAACTTCATATCAGATCATCAATAGCAATTTGTATATAATTATAAGTACATCTTAAATGCTTGCTTGCTCCATGCAAATGAATGCATATTTTTCACAAGGATGTGGATAAAGGGACAAATAACGTGTTCTGCATCTAGAGCAATATTCAAAACCGTTACAGGTTTTTTCAACAAAACAACCACGTGTAGAAGTTCTTAACAAACCTACTAGTCACTATCATATGTATAGAGCTCACACAATCTCCTTTCTTCAAGAAATATACTGAAAAGAGAAAAGGGCCAAATCCAGCAGATGGCAATTGTTGTTTAGATAATCACCAGGTTCTTCCCTTAAAGAAAGGGGAGTGGCAAGGTGAAGAGGGTTGAGCATGATGTCCATTTACATATTGTTTATTTTAAGTGAGAAACATTTTAATCCCGCAACCTAACCAAAGAGAAAATTAAAATGAATTGCAGCCCACGGGTTAAGTATCGTGACATTGAAAATAGAGAAGATTATCAGATCGTGTAAACTATCCATTTTCAGTATGGATTTAAGAGTTCATATCAAGCAGCACATTTATATCAACCAGCTTGCAAGACTTGAGGATTATTAAGCTGAGTCACAAATGGAATTAGATCACCCACTCAACAGCTATTGAGGCATCCAGAACGAGGCTACAGAAGTCAGAGAACACTCACAACTTCCATCATATGTTCAGAATGTAAAACAGGACATAAAATGTTAATGACTGCAAAAAACAGAAAAATGTAAAAATGATAAAATTGCCAATAAAATTTCACAAGCAAAGGATATTCCTTTCTGTGTCCCATATCACTAGCTCGATCACGGAGATGACTGAGACGTGTAATCTCTGACTCCAAGGACTGCATCAGAAGTAAGATCATTAACCACCATAGAAAACAAGCTTCATTGCATAGTTATCACATACCCACAGCATAACAAATGAAAAGAGCAAAAGCCACGGTTATGATGGGGTAAAAGAAACATATTCAAGATGCTTAGCAAAACAATTGAGTCTACATCAGAGGTAAATTCACAGAAAAAGATCTCAATAACATCTACTATAAGGGTTGAGCAAATGATCCTCAAAAAATAAAGTTGCTCTGAAAAAAAAGTGTTCATTTGGGGAAAACAGGATATACAGGCAAAAGTTATAGATTTTCATGTGTGCAAAAATATTTTGCATTACCACAAACACCCATCTAATTGAGTTCATTTATATAATCTTCTTTGCCATTTCCATCTGGACATCTGGAACAAAATGAATTCGAGAAGTTTTAAATCATATAGCACCTAGGGAGATTCCATATTTTAGAAGGAAACAGATACTATCAAAGAATCCAGGTCTACTAGTTTGCTTGAAAAACAGACTCGGAGATTAGGAGACATTCAATACCAAGTAATTTAGTACTTTAAGGTAGCATTTTATAGGGGAGGTCAATCACTGATATGGCTGGCACACTTATTCGTAGTTAATATATCAAAAGATTGTGATGAGAGAGGCCACTGTCCACAGAAAACTTCTTCTATTGCTCCCAGCCAGTTGACTATAAGTTGGGATGCAAGCCAAATGAGGTGAAAATTACATACTATACAACTTGATTTATTATACCTGTTGATTCCTCCAAACCTTAAACAGGATGCTTCATGATGCCAAAAAATGCACATCTTACAGGGCTTTTTTTTTAAAAAAAGAAGAAAATGTTCTATCGATTTTTTGCTAACCAGATATTATTTACCTTTACTGTCAAGTTTGGACCCGTATAGTCTTGGTCAACTTAGCTCTCTTTCAACTAGAAAGGAATTTATTTATCATATAAAGGCAGAATATGTCGACAAATTATTCATTCATTTCTTTGAAGCTTAGCTCCATCCATTTTTTGGTTGTCAATCATTTTTTTTTTGTGCTGTCAGCATTACATTTTGGCTCAACATTACTCATGATGAAATTGACCATATTCCAAATTTGTCAAGGAAGATCAATAGTGAAAAAGTGAAGTATGGCAACAATAGATCACATCAAGAAAACTTACATCCTGAACTCTGACTGCCTGGATTGCAATGGCCTTTTCCTGAATGTCGCCCTACAAGCAACAAATAGCCTTTTAGGACAGAATCCAGTAACCTAAAAAGATGAATAAAAAGAAAGGTACATTACCACAGTCAACCGATTGATAAGTCCACATTTTATGCTCTGGCGCAGACGCTTGCACTCATCCTGAAAAATATAAGAAGATCTAGTTTAATGAGGAGATATTCATATACAAAAAAGCATCACTGCTGATATGTAAACAGGACAAAATTTCATTAAAAAGCCGCTCAAAGCAAACATTGCAGATTAAAAAACAAAAACAAACATCAAGCATAAAAAATGACTTTGGCAGTTATAATGACTTTAAAGAAACATGTTTATGACTTCAATTATCATTGGCAGGTGTCAAAAGAAAAAAATCCTCTCATATTCACACATCAATTTTTCACTCCAAACTGGGACTGCTGAAAATTCACCTTGCAGTGAAACCATATTAACAGAAAAGGGCAAAAATAACCTGAAATAAAAGTGTGAACTCTACTCACCTCTGTGAATTCTTGATTTGAGATTATATCAATTGATACAAGCTCTGTCTTGTTTAAATTTAATATTTCCAGCATAAAGTTAGTCATCTTTTTGCCAACTCTGTAAGGCTCGGCAGCTTTGCTTGTACCTGCACACATCATATAAAGATTTTAAAATCTTTAACAATTTCTTCAGGCCCCCAGGTCAAAATTCATGCAGAGCACAGATAGTTATCTATAAATTCACCTATAACTTGGACCAACCGATATAAATCTTGCTTTTGAGCATTGCCGGATATTCTTATTCTCACAAAAGATCCGACAGCTTTATCATGAAAAGCTTCAGTATCTTCAATTAGATCTTCTAGAAGACTACGTCGCAAATAAATCAAATTGATATTGTGCATATTAATGGCTGCATAGTCGTCAATATTAGATTGCAGTCCTCTCCCCTCACCCTTTTTACGTGATTTTCGTCGCTTATCCTTACTTGCCTTCATAAGAGCATCAGAGTTCCCATCGGCCTCCAACTGACTAGATTCAGTGTCAACAACACTCCCTTGAAGATCATCTGCCTGAGAATCATCTTTCAAAAGAAAATGAGATTCAAGAAGCTTTAACATTTCAAAATGCCCCACGCGTGGTTTCCCAAACAAATTCTCAAGCCTAGAATCACAAATTATTTGACTTTTGCGACGAGGATCACGAAGTTTGTTCCTTTTTATGTAATCAAGCAGCAAAGCCTGTACATCAAATTGAGAACAAGCAGATTTATCGCCATTCTTCATGTGCATAACAAACTCCAAAAGTTCCTTTGATGCCCACTCAACACTTTCATCTGCAGATTCCCCTTCAGCCCATGATACTGAACCTGGTGAATCCTTCTCCTTTGCACGAGACCTCAACCGTTTTTTAGGCTTCCTTCTTCTAGAGGTGTTGACTTCTGCATCAGCAGAACTGTCTGATCCTGATCCTCCATCATTATGCACATCATAAAGCTCATCAGCCAATTCCTGCTTTCCAGTATGTGAATCAGAACCTTTCCATGGATTTTTAGCCTGAGCAAGTTCTTCTGGTGTTAGAGAGAGCCTCTCTTTTAAATCATTCCAATAATCCTTGAAGAGATACTCCCAGCTGCTTTTGTCATCAAAATCTACTTGAACCTGCAAAAATACAAAGGTATAGGCACACAGAAAAGCTTAAAAGGAATATATAAAAAAAAATATAACACTTCAACAACCAAGCAAGAGAAAACAAGAAAAATTGATGGAAAACTTACACTAAGTTTGGATAGGAGCAGTTAAGGGGGGGCGGAAAGAAATGCAGCAAATGATATTTCAAAGGCAAAGTGCTAAGTGCTAACTACTAAGGAAAAAAGGCAATTTGATGGATTAATTTCAAGATATAAGGCTTTCCTACAATAACAGGCTACTCAAAAGGATCTCCTGTACTTCAATCAAATATTCCCTCTTTCTGCTAAAAACAAAAGGCACCTTCTCAAAGGAAAGGCAGTCCAGCCCACCTCTGGACCATGGACAAGCTGCTTTTAGAACCGCTTAAGGAATAACAGATTGTTGGAATTCCCTAAGTGATCCATTCTTGAAGAGACACTGTATTGGAGTTGTGAGAGTTCCTATAACCCCCAATTCCCTCCTATTAAAAAAATCCAAAACACCAAATTGGGTTTTAAGGAGGGAAGGATTGAATTCAAAATCTCATTTACCCTAAGATAATGAAAGATTTATTTGTACTTTTTATTAGGCAAAAAAAAAACTCTACCTTCTAACTGAATACAAGAGTGGTACATTACTGATCTCTCCCCTCTCATTAAAAATGTAAGGCAAGGTAAAAACATTGGTGAAGCACCAATTTCAGGATGAAATAAAGCTTGTTTACAGTTAGTTGAGGCTGGAAAGGATGCATTAGTTCCTCAATTGGCAGAAGAGAAAACTGATCGCAGCAACATCTATACAATTATGCGTGTGCTGAACAGGAATGCTTCTCTTAAAAATGGGGAACAGTACCCTATAAAGCAAAAGCATGATTATATAATAACATGCATCTGCAAGATATGTAGAAGGAAAAAACCGCCTCCAAATTATAATAAGTGAGATTAAGAACATTTTTTTTTAAAAAAAAACTTCTTTTTCCTAAATCCCTCCAAAAGAAAATGAGAGGAGAGAGCTTAAAAAGTCAGAACAAAGATAATGCAGGAATAAAGTAGTGATGCTTTTAAATCTTTATTTTTTTTTTTTTTGTATATGCACTAGCCATTATAGGTACAGCTGTCAAATGATAAGATTTCATATTCAGCACTTATTTTCTATGGCCAGCATATTTGCTAATCTACATGCCTGTTGATATTCAAAGAGAGCATCAGGGAAACAGTCAAAGACAAACACAAAATGACACCAAAATTGTTGAGCTAATAGCTAGATGCTAACTAGAAAGAAAGAAAAAAAGAAAGGGAAAAAAACATAACATAAGTTTGGACATACCGTTTCCTTGCTTCCTTGCTCATTCCTTTCAATCAACATGATAGTTTTCATGCATGTCTCACAGAAGCCCTTGTTACCTCTTACACATAATATGACAGCATCTTTAATGCATCCCTTGCACAAGGAAAAGGTACACGTATAGCACATATAGTAGGCATTCTTCACACAGTTGCTACACAGATGCCAACCTAAATCAACAAAGAAACAAAACTCATATTAGATAGAACAAATGACCAAAGTTAACATAAATTCATATGCAGGAATTCAATGAAAACAAATGAATAGATGGTAACAGATCTTGTAAGAAAAATCATAGATTCCCAAAAGTATTCAGATCTGCATATCAAATGACAATAATTACCAGTAATGCCATATGTGAAAAAGCCATCAACAAATTTTATGCAAGAAAGACAAAAAGACGTTTCAATGTGCTTAGCACATCTGCCATGCAATGAAAGCATCATACAACAGTCAACCATCATTGTAACTAATGTTAACAAAGCAAGTGATTTACCATTCCATTTACAGAGAGGGAATTTTTGTTTCCCTGTATTATAATACTACCTCACATTCTTTCAAACTGAAATGATCTAGAATGCAATTCTGAGATACTAAAACAAGATCTCCAAATTCTCTTTCCCATAGAAAGTAATTTTCAGATGAACTAAGAGTCTCTAAAAGTGTGTTCTCCACATATCAAATCCCGGTGTTCTGCCCAGAACACTACGCTTATTACATTCAACATCTCTTGAAATTGATAATCTCACTGAACAAGAAGCTGCAAAGAAGTCAAGTATCTTGTGTTTTACATGGCTGTTCTGCTAAATACAACAATTACCACTTGTCAAGTTCAAGAAGCAAGGATCAGAAATCAGAAATCAGACAAAGGGCATCTATGTACTTGCAGGAAAAAGGGTCCTTGATAAAACGCAATCAGGAATCTTGCAGCTCAAAATGATACAATACTCCAGCTGTCATACCCTATAAGTATAACAAATTGGTTTGAATCCTCACCTCAAACTCCCCCCTTCTTTTAAAGTTTCCTTCACATGAATGACAAGACCCTTGACAATTTTTCCTCATGCTAGTACAATTCTAATATTTTTCCTTTGTTCTTCTACAAACAAGCTACTGTGAAAAAATAATAATTTAAAAAAAAAATCATATCCAAGCCCTTAAATATGTTGATTGCCATGAGTGAACAATCAACTAACGTTCTTTTTTCTTACAATTTTCCATAAATAAAATGATATGACGGAATGCAAACCATTTTGCATGATAAAATCTATTCCCTCTCAAACATTTTAAAAAGAATATACTCTCTAGTAAAAAAAAACAGAATACGTTGCTCTTAGCTTCAATGGTTACTTGAAAACTGACCCAAAATTGTATAAAGAGGCCAAAAGGACAGAGCTGAAGAACATGTATAACATAGTCCTTCACAGAAACATGTTTACAGAGCAATGGAATCATCGCATCGGCGTTAGTGCTAACAATTGTCCTTCAGCAATTAGTTTGGTTTTTCAACAATTCACACGCCCTAAACAATTCTCACCACACTTTGCCATCCTAATCAAACCCAAACATTGCAAATACCAGCAATTAGTTTGGTTTTTCAACAATTCACACGCCCTAAACAATTCTCACCACACTTTGCCATCCTAATCAAACCCAAACATTGCAAATACCAGCAATTAGTTTGGTTTTTCAACAATTCACACGCCCTAAACATTCAAGAAAATGTAACATGTCAAATGATGAACAACAACCCAACCAGGTGAGTTTGCAAAACTTAAATAATGTGATGGGCAAGAACTTCTGTCCCTTCACACAAATCTTCTGTGACAAACTTTGATGTTGTGTACATCAAACTCTTTTGCAAAGAAAGGAAAAATTAACAACTTAAATACTTGAAAGCAATTTCAATTAAAAAAGAGATGAAAAAAAAATGTCAGGATTATGATAACTATGGTTTGAGTTGTTTGGTTTCCTTTAAACTAGACACTACAAGTGGCTTTCTTCTTTCCAAGTGCTGTGAGGAAATTTGGACTATCTTTTGCAAAAAGAAACACTGCCCACACTAAGTAAACACACATTCTTGCTTTTTCCATGAAAAAATTTACTTTCACCTCTTGCAGTCATCTAAAAATATATGAAAGCAAATCACAAGTGAAAAGAGACAAAAGCAACATCATAATACTCCTGATCAGCAGAAACAAAAATATTAAACACAACACAGTAACAAATAATGAATAACCAAATCCAAATAAGCTCCATCAAATAAAACCTAGCAAAATGACTGGTAACAGCAAGGAAAAGTTTTAAAAAAGAGAAACAACTTACCACAATTCCATCGACCTTTTGCCCGAAAGAAAGCCTCATCTCGATTAACACAAGAAGGATGATAAGCCTTAGAGCAACCCCTGTACAAGCAATTATATATTAAAACCATTAAAAAAAAACAATAATAACACCTAACACAATAATGAGCATAGAACTAGAATTACAAAACACAGAGCAATGCTTCAACAGTTAGTTCATTATTTTTACCTGCGATCACACAGCACAAGTTCCCCTCCATCAAAACAAATGAAACAGACATCCTCCTCCATCTTTTTCTTCGATGTTGCTCTAGAGGGAGTTTTAGCATTCTTTCCCCGCTTCCTCTTCCCACCACCACTTCTACCCACTTCTTCAACTCCCTCCCCCACTCCTTCAGCTTCATCTACCATGTCATCTCCTTCATTCCCTTTCTCTGCCATTTCCATTTCTGTATCCTCTTCCTTATCACCTTCCTCTGCCACGTCAATCATTTTTGTCTCCATAGCTTCCCCTTCCTCGTTAATAGCCTGCTCTGTCCCTCCCGCAACATCAGTTGTTTCTAATTGCCCTGACACCATAATTTCCTCTGCAATGTCTGTCATTTCATTTTTCTCATCCTCTCCCATTTCCTCTGCAATGTCTGTCATTTCAACCTGCAATGCTGACTGATTTTCCTCATTAACTTCTATCTTCTCCGCCTTCTCTTCCTCCACAATCTCAGTCATTCCAACCCGCTCCACATCCTCCGTTTCCCTTGCAACATCAGCAACAACTTCTGTCTTCTCCACTTTCCCTTCCTCCACAACGTCAGTTATTTCCCTCTGCTCCACCGCCTCCATTTCATCCCCCACACCATATATTTCCGTATTCTCCACTCTCTCTTCTTCTTCTTCCTTCACCCTCACAGTTTTAGTTTCCTTCACCACACTATCCATCTCCACCTTGTCCACCACGTCCGCACCCTCTTTTTTCTCCTCCACTACATCCGCATTCTCCATATTCTCAGTATTCTCAGCTTCTGCCAACTCCTCTTTCACTTCAGCTACCTCCTCTTCCATTGTCTCTACTTCCTGACTCGATGTCTCGGTCTCTATTTCCGCTGCCACGTCAGCAACGCCCTCAGTTTCGGTCTCCAATTCGTTGTTTCCAGCATTCCCATAAGTGCTCACATCCTCATTCCTCTCCTTTTCAGCAACCAAATCTCTATTTTCCACTTCTTTCTCAACAACCTCTCGCGTTGCCTCAATCTCTCCACTCCCCTCTGTAGCCTCCGCGACCTCCTCGCTTTCGCGTCCCTCGATCACCAAATGTTGAGGAGAAACCGATCCAGAGTCGGCTACAACAAAATCCTGAGCATCGCTCATATCGACAACTGTTGTTTGTGTTTGAGATTGTGGCGGTTGTGATTGTTGTTGTAGTGAATCGGTATCAGTAATAACGAGTTGAGACGCATTCGACTCGTTCAACTCGGCCACAGACTCCGTGTCTGTTGTTGTTGTAGTAGTTGTTATTGTGGTTGTTAAATTAGATTCGTTTTCGAGTTCAATAGAACTTCTTGAAGGGTTTATTGAATTCTCTTCTTCTTCGGTTTCCATTTGGGAGAGATTGAAAAAAAAAATGAGAAACCCTAAAAACAATTAGGGTTTTGAGATTTTAGGTGAAATTCGTGTCGTTTTTTCCTAAAATGTATACACCAAGTAAATAACAAATTTGAGAGAGAAGAATTCGCGCAGGAGATAAATTGCGTTTGGAATTGAAGGCACCTTCAAAACACCGCATCTACCCCTAATATAAATGGGCCTTAACTTGTTAGGTGATTTTGGGGTCAAAGCACATCCACAATGAGCAAGTGCAAAGAACTGTAGCTGTCACATCGATGCCTTTCTTCCGCTGGACACCGTGTTGTTTAAATAGTCATTTAGATGTTTTTTTTTTCATGCGTTGTTGTTTAAAATATTTTTATTTTAAAAATATATTAAAATAATTTTTTTATTTTTTAAAATTTATTTTTGATATTAATATATTGAAATAATAAAAAATATATTTTAAAAAATTAAAAAAATATATATTTTTATAATATTTTAAAAATATATTTTTACCATAAAAATACACTCTAATTATATTTGTGGTTGACACTCTGCTATAAAACTAGAGGAACCTTCTAAACTTGATATAATCTCCAAAATTTACAATATATGAAATCTTGTACCCGGGTTTAATTAAAAAACTTAATTTTTAATTAATTTAGTGTTAAATGATAAAATCATGAAAAAATATACATATACTAGAAGAAAATGATGTTTTCTGTAAAAATGATATAATTATAAAATTTGCTAAAATTTTTTTACTATAGCGACTGTAGTAGTGGTAAAATTGTATTTTTTTCTTTTTTCTTTTTTCTTTTTTCTTTTTTATGAAAACAAGTTTTCCTTATATTTGTTTTCTCTTTATCCTTGGTATTTTTTTATCATTTTACACTTTTCTTCTTTATTACCATTTTTATCTTTATTTTTTTGTAATATTTTTTTGGTTTTTCTTTCTTTCTTTACATTTTTTTTAAAATATTATTTTTATTTTTTATACTTTGAATATTTATCACTATACACCTAACCTATTTATACCATTCTTTTTAATCTTATCTTTATTCTTTTGTAAATTGTTTTCCTTACATTTTATTTTTGAAAACTTATTATACAGAGATTAAGGAAATGGTGTTTCATGGTAATAATTATAACATTGTTCCAATCTTCTGCTACATTGAAAAATAGTTTGAGATCTTATATATTTTTATTAACATATGAGATATTTATTGTATTTTATTACATATAAACATCAAGTTTTTGATTCACGGTTATATTTCTTACTTGATGTCAGAAAACGCGCTAAAAACATCAACACATTAATTTTTTGCATTAGAACAAAATTATTCGACCAACAGCGAGGCGAGTTGAATAGATATGTTAGCACTTTAATTTTTTTCATTTATTGGTGCATATTTTTTTGTATTTATTGGCACATATAATTTTTTATTTAATTAATTAAATGCATGCATGAGCCTTTTGATTTATAATTAGAATTTGAAGGAAAAAAAACATTTGAGAAGCTTGTATATTTATTTACTTTTGCCAAAAGAATTTTCGTTGCGGATCACATAACTAGTACATAAAAAGAAATGGTGTTTTCCTATAGAAATGCTATAATTGTAAATTTTTCCAATTGTTTTTATTGTAGCGATGGAAAAATTATAATTTCCATATATTGTTTTTAGAAAATAAGTTTTTATTATATGTTTTTCTCTTTATACTTGGTGTCATAACCCAATTCTGGGTTATTCCCCAAAAATAACTTTTTTTTCAAAATAAAAATCAAAAAAATAAAATAAAGACTGGCAATATGGAGAAAGTAGGCCAGGGAATTAAGCTACAATTTTTGAAGGAAATTCAATGCCTAATTGTACCCCATTATGCCCAAAAAGGAGAAAACAATGCAAATTCAAGGTCAAATTAAATGATTATTAGATGAATTTGCATTAAAATTAAGTCCAATGACATAATTAAATTTTTAATAGGCCAATTTGATTCAATCATGGGCCAAATTGAATTTTTAATTATGTTTAAGAATTAATTTGGGTCCAATTAGAGGATTTAATTAAGTGCAAGGACTTAATTATACTTTAAATGGGTCAAATTAATTTTATTTTGGGTTTAATTAGTGAAAAATTAAGTCCAAGGACATAATTAAATTTTTAATAGGCCAATTGGATTTAATCATGGGCCAAATTGAATTTTTAATTATGTTTAAGAATTAATTTGGGTCCAATTAAATGATTTAGTTAAGTGCAAGGACTTAATTATACTTTAAATGGGTCAAATTAATTTTATTTTGGGTTTATTTAGTGAAAAATTAAGTCCAAGGACATAATTAAATTTTTAATGGGTCAATTTAATTTAATCATGGGCCAAATTGAATTTTTAATTATGTTTAAGAATTAATTTGGGCCCAATTAAATGATTTAGTAAAGTGCAAGGACTTAATTATACTTTAAATGGGTCAAATTAATTTTATTTGGGGCTTAATTGGTAAAAAATTAAGTTTGGGAGCCTAATTTAGGCTTAATTGAGAAGATTAGAATTTTAAGAGACCAAATTTAATTTTTACCAAGTTAATTGATTGAAATTAGGGGCTAAATTGCAAGAAAATTGAAGTTTTGGGGACAATTAGGGGTCAAATTGAAGAAATCTGAGACCAATGATCAATCTGCAACAGGCGGCAAACTATGGGGGTTCAATTGACAAAAACCGGGGGTGAAATTGAAAAAATTAAAAGTTTAATGATCAATTAGGGGTTAAATTGACAAAATCCGAGACCAAGGACCATTTTGTAAAAGGCGCTTAACTTCGGGGTTCCAATTGAAGTTCATCAGGGGCTTAATTGCATTAAATCAAAAGTTTAGAGTCCGTCGAGGGTCTAATTAAAATCAATTGAAAAATGAAGGACTAAATTGAAATTCAGTTTAAATCCCTAATTAAAACCAAAACGGCGCCGTTTTGAATTAAAAAAAAAAAGGACCAAACGACGCGTCGACTGGTCACTATTCATTGTCTTCCCCGTTTTACCCGAAAGAAACAGTGTGGGAGCCTACTTTGCAGGTGCATTTAATGCTTGAGTTCTCCATCAAATCGAACCAAACTTGCACAAAACGGATCCCCTGCAGTTTCTCTACAACCCCATGTGAACAGTTCAGGATGAATGACAGCACGGCGACACCAGCGACGGCGTTAAGAGGTCAACTCAGGCAGCCTTTACCTACAGATTTGACAACTCAGGGAGGCTACTTTGAACCGACGGTTGGGATCCTTCCCAACAAAATCAAGGGCTGAAATTTTACCTCGGTGTAGACGAGATTACCCTCTTCCACCGCCTATAAATAGAGGCTCCGTTGATGATCTGAGGGAGAAGAAAACTGAACCCAAAGTTGGCCGAGAACCAGCCTTCCCTGCCTAGTTTTCCTGCAACCAGCCCTTTCTTTTCTGTCTCTCTCCGCCGTGGCCCTCAGCCACCACCACCATCATCACTCGTCTTCTCACCATCGTCCCCACCTCAAGTAGCCCTCGAACCACCTCATGTGGTGGTTGCACCACTTCCCTCTCTCTCCTCTGTAAAAATCTTCTTCTCTGCACTGTAACCCTGATAGCAGCAGCAGTAGCAACCGTAGCAACCACCTCGACCAGAAGCTTCTGCCTTTCCCAAAGACCGCCAGGACAGCAGCTCTCTCTTCAGCCGCTCCAACAGTTGCAACCGTGAGCTTCCCTTCTCCTTTACCAGCGTCGTCTTCTTCTTCTTTTTCCAGCTACAACCAGAGCTAGCCGCCGACCTCTCCACTTCCAGTTGCACCAGGCGCCACCATCCAGACCGTCAGCTACTTCAGCGCCAGGTGAGTCTCTCCTCTCTTCTTCTTCTTCTTCTTCTTCTCTTCGTCACCATCGCTGCACGTGAACAGTGCAACGTGAATTATAATTCATGTTGCACTGTTCCTGCAGCTTAATCACTGGGCTGCCCAGTGACTAAATTGCTATGGGCTGGACCTGCCTTAGCCCAGCCCAGTTGGCTGGGCTAGGTCCAGCCCGTCTCTAAAATGCAGGAGGAAAAATACTTTGGGCCGAGTCCAGCCCAATAATTTTGGGCCTATAATTAGTACACTTGTTTTTTGGCCTATCTTGAGCCCAGCCCACATGCTTTAATATATTTAATTACTTAATATGTAATTAAAAATAAAAATAAAAAATAAAATAAAATAAATGAAAATTTTTCCAAAAAAAATTTTCAAAAATCCTTTCAAAAAAAATTTGTAATTTTGTCAAATATTTTTCTACCAATTTTTGTCAATATTGGATTGTATACTTACAATGTGAGATACAAATCCAGTATTAAAATACCCGGTTTTCTCCGGAAAAAAAAAATATATATTTTATTGCATACAGCTAAATCCTAAAATTTTTCCAAACATATTTTTCATAAAAAAAATAAAAAATAAATAAATAAATGGATATTATAACTGGTTTATGATTATCCATTAGGATTTGCCCAACATGTCAAAAATCTTTTTTTTTTCAATCTTTTTTCTAGGACCTAGATGTAGACTTTAATATTTGTGGGGTGTAAAATTACACGATAAAGTACACTCTCGGATATTAAAGATACAAAGTGTAAAAATGTAGACTTTAGAATGGTTAGGATTTAACCGAATAAGGTAGAGACTCTCTCATGAAGAGAGATCTGCCTAGAATTTTAGAAAAGACCAACTCGACTTAGAAAAAAACAATCAAACAACAATGCAGCTTATCTTAGGTAGGGTGTACTGGAGGTGATGTATTTTTCTCTTGCACAATTAGTCCCTTACCCAGACTCCTGCATACCATAGGTTCCTAGTAACCATAATACTAGGTGGCGACTCCTAAAAATTAATCATAATTTTATGATTAAATTCAAAAATCTTCCCAACACACCACACCTCACACCGGAGGCACGATAAAGCGCCTCCGCCGTCGCCAGACGACGTCGCGTTGGCACGCCCCCGTGACACTTGGCATTATTATCATTTTACACTTGGGCCTACTTATCACCATTTTTTCTTCTTATCTTTATTGTTTTGAAGTATTTTTTTAGTCTTTCCTCTCTCTTTTTACACTTTTTTTTGGAAAAAAAATATATTATTTTCTATTTTTTACACTTTGAATGTTTATAGCTCTACAATTGACCTATTTACACCCTTTTTTTTTCGTATCTTATTTCTTTTATAAACAAAAAAATTATTTTTTTCTCCCACTTTTTTTTAAATTATTAAAAAAAGATTAAGGAAATGGTGTTTCACTATAGCAATTGCAACATTGTTCCATTCTTCTGCTACGTTAAAAATTACCTTGAGATCTTATATGTTTTTATTAACACATGTGATATTTATTATATTTTATTATATATAAACATCAGCCTTTTGATTTATAGTTATATTTTTTACTCAATGTAAAAAAACGCTTATAAAACATGCACATTAATTCTTTTACGTTAAAAAAATTATTTAACATGCAGCAAGGTGAGTTAAATAGACGCTTTAACACTTTGTTTTTTGCATTTATTGGTATGGATGGTTCTTGATGTATTTAATTAAAAACATGTTTAGACCTTTTTGTTTATAATTAGCATATTTTAAAAAATACATTTAAAAAGCTTGCGTATGTGTTTTTTTTGTCAAAAACATTATCCGAACCTCGGCAAAGCGCATGTCAAATAATTAGTATAAATCTAAAAAACTTGTCAAAGCAAAAAAAACCTAACAATAAAAAAAAATAATGATCAAATTTGACAGAAAAAACTTAAAGAGGATGAAGTTGTAAAAAATCTAAAAAAGATCTCAAATAAAACAAATGACAATCAAAAAAATAAAGATCAAATTTTAAAGATTAAAAAATGGTAGGAGTTAATGAAACATTTTTAATTTTATAGATCATTCAAAAGTAAAAAAAATATAAATTAAAAAGGTAGGGAGCAAATGTGAAAGAAAAAATAATTGCAAGGGTTAGTTTGAAATTTTTAAGGAGTTTACACTAAATTTGAGGAGGAGAGAGAGAAGAAAAGGATGTTGACACCAAACCATAAATGTGTTTGTGACATGCATCGCCCCATCGCAAAGGGAACATTAAGATCATTCAAATATATTTGATGATTACATAACTCCACATGCACCACCTAAAGGGAGCGAAAGTTGTCTACTTATTGACGCATGTTAAACACATGTTAGAATGGTTTTTTAATAACACATATTATATAATTAATTACAATAATATCCCTGAGTAAACTTCACAATAACAATAGAAACAATGTAAAATGATAAAAAAAAAAAAAAAAAAAAGCCTTTTCGAGAAAGTTATATTGATTTTGTCCTTTAAGGCAATATAATACTTTCACTATTTAAAAAAATAAAAAAATCATAACACCCCTAATTGAAAGGCATTGTATTTTTTATTATAGGGATAAATAATTAATTTTATTTTCTAAGAAAAATAAAATTACTAACCTAGCCCTACACAAATTGTTAAAGACAATTGTTGTAAATCCTTAATCTAAAAATCAATAAATTGGTGTTAAATAGGGTAATTCTTAATTGAAAATGATAAATAATGAGGGAAATTATTGCAATTTGGGAAGAAAAATCCAAGTGAATTGATTTAGATTTCAGATGAGATAAAGTAATATAATGATATCTGAAATATCAGCCTAGTGACGAATCGTGTAAATTTCCTAATAGGATAAAATAATTATGCAAAGGAAAAATTTTATAAACTGAGATGAGAATATAATAATAATAATAACAATAATAATAGAGTGAAATTCTAAATAAAAGAAGGTATGACTTTTACATGTAAAAACTTTTGATCGCTAATATAAGCCGCACTACAATTGCACAATTTTGACCGGAAGTAGTGAAACTTTTGAAGGCAATTTTACAGTGATTATGAATGGGATCCCTCAATGGATTATTTTAAAAATCATGATGATTTAAGTAAATAAAATAATAAACGAAGTCATATTTTTGGAGTTAAATTAACTATTATCCAGTTTTACGGGATCAAGCATAACACTTAATTTGACTATTGGAGTAGACTAAAATTTTATGAGGAGTCTCATGACATATTATTTTATCTTGTATTATAATTCCAAGACAATCGGAGTTTAATAAGGTCTTGCGAGGGCGACCATAGTCAGAAAAAATACAAAAACAAATAGCATATGGACTCATTAATGACATTATCATAATTTTGGCCAAATCCTGCTTTCCTTTACTATTCTAGCCGAGAGCTCTTTAAAGAAGGGAGAGCTGGATATTTTTTTTTCTCACTCTCTCTTGAAGATGGGTGCTTATTCTTCCAAAATCATGGGTTAGAGAGTGTATGTGTGTGATTTTTTTTTTATTAAGGAGACTCATCCAATAAAGAAACACCAAAGAAAAACGGGTTAAGAGGAGAGAAGTTAGAGAGGGAAAGTGCTCAAAATGAAGGGAAAGTTTGGGTTTCGGAGAGAGGAGAAGCAAAATCCTTGGAGATATGGTGAAAAGCTTAGTAAATTGAGTTTGAAATTTATTGGTATGGTGTTCTTCCTTATGTATTTTTTTTATTTTATGGGTTTAATGGTGGAAGAATAGAAAAGTCTTGTATTCTCAAATTTAGGGTTCTTGAAACTAATTAGGGAAAAAAGGAGATTGTTATGAATTGTGTAATTTGACATGGAATGAATGTAATATAGGGTATAAATGATGGTTAAATTTTGATTTGGTGTGTTGTGTGTGTGTGGTGTTTTAGTAGGATGTATGATTTTTTATGTTGGATTTGTGTTGTAGAGAAATTAAAAAGAGGCAGATGGAAGCTTGTTGAATTTTGATATTGAATGTTTATGAAGGAATATGAAAGTCTAAGATATTGTTATTAAGGTAGAGTTTTGTTTGGGTGTGTGAATTATATGTATGGAAGTTTAGAAATTTGTTTGAGTTGTATAAAAACTTGTTCAATTGGATTGCATATAGTTTTTTGGTATTTATGGTATGGAAATTAGCATACTTGAAAAAAATAAATTGAGAAGACTATGAAAAAATCATATGTTTTATGGATGAAATGATAGGGTGAGAATGGCAAGAGTGATTGTGGAGTTGAGTTAGGATGTATTAAATTATTTTGGGAGTGTTTTGGAAAAATCAAGTGAAATATTGTGAAATTATATGTTAATTTAATGTGTATGTGTGAGAAACATGATATGGGATAATTTTGATAGGAGTACATGTTTAAGAAAGATTCCTGGTTGGATATGTGAATCTCATGTGATATGTGTGTTTGGGAGAAAGTTGTGGATTTTAAATTTGAATTAATTCATGATATTGAATACTTATAGTATAATGTGGAGGCCTTATAAATTGTAAATGAAGTGTATTTCTTGTTTTAATGAATACTTGACATGTTGTGATATATGTTTAGAAAGTGTAGAAATGAGGTTTGAATACCTTGATGTTGAAATGGTTAAATAAAATGTATATTTTGTTCCATAATTGGAAGAAATATGTTTGAGGTTGTGTTAAAAAAATTATAACAAATTATGAATGTTGTTTAAATTTGCCAAATTGTTAGTTACACGACCAAAAGATTGATGTCTTCTTCCAAGTGCAGGAGCATCGAAGTAATAAATAACCCGGCAAGACCAGAGTCGAACCATAAGGAGGTTAATTGTATAAATTATAGACAACAATATTACAACAACAATAATAACAATAATAGTAATAGTAATAGTAATAGTAATAATACTAATAATAATGATGATGAAGAAGAAGAAGTTGATGAGAACTTTGAGATGGAAGATTAATGTAAGGATTAAACAATGATAAAAACAAATATCAAGGTTATAGGATCCACTAATGGTATTTCAAACAAGTATAGTATAAACTCTTATTACTCAACTAGAAACCACACACAAAGGAGGTTCCAATCGGATGATTTGTCATTAACAGCTCATTATAAATTATTAACATGATCATATTAATTATCTTATTTAAGTAACACCAAACTTTTAAATATTGTCAGGAATTCATGATGCTAACTTATGTTAACAACAAATCAAGTTCCTTTCATAGCACAGGTGTAGGTAATACCATACGGTTGGGCTATGAGAGTGTCAAGCATTTGTTGTACCAAATGTTATACAACACAAATCTAGATTAACCATTTAACAAGCAAGGTATTAAAAATTAGTAAGATAAAAAGATAAGATATGTTAATATGAAACATTAAGGTCCATGTTGAGTTTACACCATACTTATTCTTACACCATTAGTGTAACCTTTTCACCTTGACATAATAAACTTAGCTAAATATAATGAAGAAGAGAAACATAAATAAACAAAATAATAACATAAATAAAATTCAAGTTAACTAAGTAAAGGAGAGGAAATGAAAAGCATAAACAAGATATTAATGAAAGCAAAACTCAAAAATTACAAAAAAAAAATATAAAAAGAGAGGGGAAGAGCAAGATCTTGATCTCAACAATCAAGCCCCCAAATGCATGGCAAATGCCTCTTTTTACAGGCCAAAATTTAGAACTGTTGATTTGATGACTAATTGTTGAGTGGGTGGCCAACTCTTGACTTGGTGAAAATCTTTATCTTCTTGTCTGAATAAAACGTCATTACTAGCATCAGAACTGGGTCCACCTATACTTATAAAAGTTATAGAAAATTATCTTAGCTTTCCAGGAAAAAAAATAGAGGTCATTTGGACTTCTAGAACTCGAGATATGGGTTGAACATTGAACAGTGTCTGGGCTGCAGGACAGATTCGGACTTCTCCATTGAATTTTTCTCACAAGATTCAAGAGTGGGTTTTTCAATAGCCTTACCACTATGAAAAGTGATGACTGATTTGACTTGATCCATGTGTTGGCTTTCGGAACTACTTGTATTTGCATTGTATTGTCCCTTTGGATTTTGCCTGTGGTTGAGATGGAAACTTACCTTTCTCTTGAAAACTGAGAGCAGATGTGAATTTTGCAAAAGCATTTTTAAAATTTTTCATGCTTTGAGCAAGTTGAGTGTTGATTGTCTCTTGCTTTTCAATGAATGCATGCAATGTTTCCTTGAGATTTCTTCTAGGAGGTGGAGCATAAGGAGATGCATATCCATGAGAATTTTAGAAATTATGGTGTGCTTGAAACAGTAGCTGTGAAGTTTGTGCATTATTGTTATCACTCTTCCAATTGAAATTTAGGTGATTTCTCCAACCAGGGTTGTATGTTTGCGAGTATGGGTTATGATTGGGCCTTTAAAAACTATTTAAAGCATGGGCTTGTTCATGGAGGCATTCCTTAAAAGAAGGCAAAGTTGGACAGTCATTGGTTGTATGTTCATTTATTTCACAAATTTAACACACAATGTCTTGAACATATTTTAATTTACCACTCTTTTTTAATTCTAGTGCCTTGACTTTTCTAGCCAACGATACAAACTTGGCTTGGAGGTCACGATCTTCCCTAAGGCTATACATACCTCCACTAGATGTATGAGTTTTACTTGGTGCCTCATAAGTACCTGTAGTGTCCTAATTTTGAGCATTTTCAGCTAGCAAGTCTAGGTACTTCATTGCTTCATTAGGGTCTTTATCTTCAAAAGTTCCATTGCACATCAATTCAACCATTTGCCTATCTTTAGGTGTTAACCCTTAATAAAATTATGAAACCAATCCCCATGCTTCAAAACCATAATGAGGGTAAGTATTAAGTAAGTCTCGATACCTATCCCAACATTAGTAAAATGTTTCACCTGATTTTTGAGTGAAAGTGGTAATTTGTCTTTTGAAAGAGTTGGTTCGGTGAAATGGAAAAAACTTCTTTAAAAATTATTGTTGCATTTCATCCCAAGCACAAATAGATCCTGGTCTTAAATTTTGTAGCCATGTTTTAGCTTTATCTTTTAATGAAAAAGGAAAAAAGCTTTAATCTAATGGTGTTTATGCTACAATTTAAGTCATTATGGGTGTTACAAACCTCTTCAAATTCTCTTAAATGCAAGTATGGATTTTCTAGGTCTAAGCCATGAAAAGAAGGTAAAAATTAGTTAATATTTGGCTTAAAATTAAAATGGGATACATCAAGAGGAAAAACTATGCACGAGGGTGCACTTGTTCTTGTGGGATTCATGTGGTCTCTAAGTGTTCTCATATGATTATTCTCATTATGAAGCGATTGATTATCTTTTTCGGTCATATTTTCTGAAAATGATGAGGATACCCTATAAAGTCTACCACTTAATGCACATGACCAAACTCTCATGTACATGTAAAAAGAGAATAAAAGGAAGAAAAGAAAAGAGAAGAACAAGAAACAAAACAACATAAAAGAAATAAGAGTTAGATAAAATGAAAAGTGAAAAGAGAAAATAAAATAAATACTATAATTTGTACAAGAACTTACCTCCCCGGCAACGGCATCAAAAACTTGACACGGTCAAAAGATTGATGTCTTCTCCCAAGTGCAGGAATGTCGAAGTAATAAAAAACCCGGCAAGACCGGGGTCGAACTACAAAGAGGTTAATTATAAAAATTATAAACAACAATATTACAACAACAATAATAATAGTAATAGTAGTAGTAGTAGTAGTAATGAAGAAGTTGATGAGAACTTTAAGATGGAACACTAATGTAAGGATTAAGCAATAATGAAAACAAATGTCAAGGTTATAGGATCCACTAATGGTATTTCAAACAAGTATAGTATAAGCTCTTATTACTCAACTAGAAACCACACACAAATGAGGTTCCAATCGAATGATTTGTCATTAACAGCTCATTATAAATTATTAACATGATCATATTAATTATCTTATTTAAATAACACCAAACTTTTAAATATTGTCAGGAATTCATGATGCTAACTTATGTTAACAACAAATCAAGTTCCTTTCATAGCACAGGTGTAGGTAATACCATACGATTGGTTTATGAGAGTGCCAAGCATTTGTTATACCAACTTTTATACAACACAAATCTAGATTAACCATTTAACAAGCAAGGTATTAAGAATTAGTAAGATAAAAAGATAAGACATGTTAATATTAAACATTAAGGTCCATGTTGAGTTTACACCATACTTATTCTTACACCATTAGTGTAACCTTTTCACCTTGACATAATAAACTTAGCTAAACATAATAAAGAAGAGAAACATAAATAAACAAAATAAAAACATAAATAAAATACAAGTTAACTAAGTAAAGGAGAGGAAATGAAAAGCATAAATAAGATATTAATGAAAGCAAAACTTAAAAATTACAAAAAAAAATATAAAGAGAGAGGGGAAGAGCAAGATCTTGATCTCAACAATCAAGCCCCCAAATGCATGGCAAATACCTCCTTTTATAAGCAAAAATTTAGAAATATTGATTTGATGACTAATTATTGAGTGGGTGGCCAACTCTTGACTTGGTGAAAATCCTTATCTTCTTTTCTGAATAAAACATCATTTCTAGCATCAGAACTGGGTCCACTTGTACTTATAAAAGTTATAGGAAATTTTCTTAGCTTTTCAGGAAAAAAAATAGAGGTCATTTGGAGTTCTAGAACTTGAGATATGGGTTGAACACTGAATAGTGTCTAGGCTGCAGGACAGATTCGGACTTCTCCGTTATTGCTATAATTTAGACTTGAAAACGGCCTTCTTAGATCTTTGCGTCCACATGAAAGTTGTAGGCCTATGTCTTACTTAATTTGTGTAAATATTTAAGATTATTTAGATGTCTAGAACTCGAGATATGACCCAATTACCAAACAGTGTTCCAGTTTGGACTGCACCAACATCTCTTTTCTAAGTTTGGCCCTCTCTTTGTCCTTTCAATTTCAATACTTGAACTCATCAATCAATCCTTTCATTTATGTGATAGGCCTGCATTTAAGATGAACATTTATCATATATTAAGGCATTTTATAGTATCAGACTTGTTATTATAAAACATGCTTTAGTTAAGGAGTTATTGATACTTCAAGTGCAAAATGATGATATAAAACCATAATAAACATGCACTTTTAAGTACTAATCAGTTGGGTTAGAGAATTTTAGAAAATTTGAGAAGTTAATCATGATAATTTGATTAATTTGTATTGTCTTAAATGCTAAACGTGTCGATGGTATGTTGGAATTATTTTGTGTATGATATGATGAAGATTTCCTTGTTTGGGTTATATGTGATGTTTATAGCGGTTATTTTGAATGTATAAGTGGTCGTTGATATGTTTAAGGGGATTGAGTATGTTCAAATACCAAGTATAAGATAGTTTAAAGTCAATGTTCACCTTGGATTTAGTAAAATGTTGGAGATTGAAACTTGCTGACGAAAAACTAAGTCATTAAGACATTAAAATTCATTGATAAAAATGAATAATAAAATGTTCAGGCGTTAATTGTTATAATAAAGACATGAGATACTGTAAATGAATTCAAGTGATAAACAAAAATATTATATCCATGAACTTGCTTATAAAAATATTTGATTATGTTAATTAGTAAATATGGTGAAAGGATTGAGTGCTAATTTGAGATGTTTTATTGGAATGTAAAAAAAGAGTTTAGAGTGGAACCCAACTTCTTACAAGCATATATTAAATAAAAAAGTTATCATAGCATTGATATGCCTATAGATACGTTTAAGATGTGAATATTTGATTGTTTGATTTAGTAAATATTAGTAACTATGATGGTATGAGTATTGATTTCGTGATCCTATGTGTTTTTACAACCACCTTCTCTCAAAATACTTAGACTTTGATAGAGTGTTATCAAAATATATTGCAATTTATATTGAACAATACCTTGTAATGTCAGACAAAAGTATGTAAGCAAATTTATATGTATGAAATTAAGAAAAAAGTTGCAACCTTACAAGTTTATATGTATAAGCATGTATCATAATACTTGATGATGAAAATGATGGATGATGAGTCTAAGATTACAAATAAGGCTATGGAAAAAAATTACCCCATTTAACAAGTACATGACAATTATTAAAGGTTAAAAAATACATTGAAAGTTCAAGTCATTACAATTGTATTGTGATGAAAAGATTAACTTGCCTCCAATATATAGTTTAAAAGTTTTTTGAACTACGAGCAATTTCTTCAATTTACTATTCCAATGCGTAACATCATTGTATAATTTTATTATTCAATATTTACATATATAATCTACACATATTTCAAGGAAATTATTATTATTATTATTATTACTACATATAAATATCAATTCTGATTCAATAAAAAATTTAACAGAGTTTCCTTTATAAATTGATATACCAAGTTATTAACCTTTTCACTTCCTTCTTTCTTGGCAAATTATCCATCCTTAATTTTGATCCAACCATCATAGATCATGTCTCATGTCTCATGTAACTTCACCATCATTGTCCATTATTTTAACAATTCAATGGTACATTTCAAACATAAATTGAAATATAACTAATTCCTAATATTAATACACATAATACAAATAAAATATTAACTCTACACAATATAATATACATCAAGATTAAATTTCAAGCCTCGAAATGATAATATAAACAATACATGTATCAAAGTCCTATATTAATTAATAGTATATAATTTTTTACAATTAAATACAATTCCCAAAGTGATGATATAGCATTAGATTAGCATTACATGTTTTCAATTACTACACTAATAGTTCTAATTATACAATCAAAAGATTTGAACATAACATATACAATAACTATACAATAATATGATATATTAATTATTCCTACTCTGGTTAGGACTATGAGGAACTTATAATTAAATATTTTATTCATTATATAAAATTTCAATATCAGTATCAAATAAATTAATATCTATAATTTCTCTTATTTATCTCCGATATATTCAGCGTACCAGTATTATTAATTTCTACAATTACAAATAATGCATATGGTGATTCAATTAATGTCACTACTCCAATAACCCTTCTCGGTTACCCAATAAATCAGCAAGTTACCCAAAATCCAGTAACCCCACATAGTTACCAATAATCTTGACAATCTTTTTGATTGTCATTCATTCGATAACCCTTTATCGTTACCAATTACAGCAATTCACATTATTGCCATTAATTTGATAACCCCTCATGGTTAATAATAATTCCAACAATCTATCTGATTGTCATTAATCCAGTAACTCCTCATTGTTACCACTAATTCTTATTCTGTTAGCTTATTTTTTTTGTATATAAGATACATATCTAAGTAACCAAATGATTTGAAGTTACAATTATAAACATTAAATTCTAAAATTTAAGTGAGGTGGGAAACACCTACCTCATGCTTGCGATAATTCGGCTCCTCCTAACTGAGCTTTTATCCTAGCAACTGCCTCTATAATAATAGCATTTTTCCATTTATTCATAAACCTAATATGCCTAATTTCAAGGCACGATAAGTTTTGTTTTAAATAAATTATCACATCAAATAATCCAATTATTTGCTAACCATATTTCTCAAAATATCAAGTATTATGTTTCATTATCAATCAACATACATTATTTCTCACACTTCTAGTAAATTTCAAAACATCATTAACATGTTTACACTAACATAATCAATATGATTTCACTATTCATGTATATTTTGTATAGCTAATGCATCATTCATCTTACAACAATTAACTTACAATGTCCTTACATACAATTTATATAAAATGTTTTTCTATTTTCCCCTGACATGGCCAACTCCTTCACCTTCCCAACAATCATAATTTTTTCTTCAATTTTATTTCTTGATTTACACATTAAAAAACACATTATTCCAATTCACCTTTAATTTTTTGTTCCATGGCTGGTCATGCATCATAAAACATTACCATGAATTTTGTCAAATTTTGTTATAATTTCACTAGTTTCATAATTATATGCAAACCAAGAATCCTAGTTCAAACTAATTTTTCAAGAGCCTCAATTCATCCATTTCAAACCCTAGGAACAACTTGAAAATCTCAACTCAATATATCTACTTCTCATGTAACCTTATTAAATTAAAAGGAGAATATCTTACCAAGTACTTCTACAAGCTTAGCTTTAAATGTGTTCCAAAAGACTTCCTATAATTCTCTTCCTTTTCTTGGCCAGCCCTCCCTCCACCTTTCTTTACCTCCTCTTGCTTGATATTTTTTTAATTTAGTGTGTAGCACATTTAATTTCTACTTGTCTTCAAGATTTTTCTTTTTAATTTTCACCTTTTTCCTAAGTTTTTTTTAGAACTCTCTAGAGTTCTCTCTTCTTTTCTATTTCCTTTATTGATCGGCCAAACATCCCCCCCCAACACACATACACCACAATTTAATTAATTTCTTTTTTGTCCCACTTTTGAACCTTTTATTTTTCCAGGTAAGTTTTTATATATTCCAGAGGTATGTTTCCACCAAATTTTGACAGGGTGAATTCAAAATTCATTCAACTCTATTTCCAAGTTTTTCTTTCCTATTAAGTTATTTTCATTTAGAATTTATTTGTATTCTTGACTTTTTATATTTTCTAGGTATTTTTTGACATTTATTTTTTAAAAATCCTTTTAAAATAACTTATATTTAATTTCTCCCATTAATAATCATTCCCATGGGTTAAATATTCATTCTCAACATTTAAATTAATATTTCCTTCCTTAATTTTTATAAGTTTGTTCATAAGGGGGGTTTACACAATGCATAGTGATTTGTTTTGAGGGCTAGGGTAACTTCTCCTTCTCTTTTAGGTTGTTTTTATATGATTAATTATTCAAGTCATTCAATAAGTCAAGTTCAATATAAGCCCACCAAAAAAAAATTAAAACATTTGGGTTCAATTCATATGGTGATCTAATGCAAACTTTGAGGAGCATGCTTGATGTTGAAGAAGTTTTTTTTATTTTTTTTCATTCAACTTTGAGGTCAATATTGGAGAGGATTTATTAATTTTTTTCAAAAACATCAAATCAATGTGAAGAGAACTTAATCTTGGTATGTCTTTAAGATAGTGTTTGACCATTCTTTAGAAACAAAAAAAAAATGGAGATAACAAGGGCAAAAACATGATGATTGAAGAGAAAGGGACATGCAAAGATATAAAAATAAATATGTTCCTAAAATAATTTTAAAGTTAATTTTTGTATTTTAAAAACAGGAGGTACAAAAGGTATTTTTTTTCAAAAACAATATATTTTTTTTATTTTTTATCCCTAAAATATTCATATAAAAAACTGTTAATTCCAAAATTATCCAATCAAGACATGTTAAGATAAAAGAGGTTATTATTATAGTCTTAAAACTCAATCTGAAAATTGACCCGAGTCATGGGATCAAGAGAGTTAGAGGATCAAGTTGTTATGACCATTTTTTTAAAAGTCGAAAGGTTTTTTATCGGGTCGACATGGTCAAATCAAGTCAATTATTCATTTGTTTTTTCTTTACTCCGACCGGTTCAAACCCCAAGACAATTAGGTCCCAATTCTACCTCTAAACTAATCTGAGTTTTATAACCAGAGTTATTATACTATTATTAATTTAAATACTCAATATAAACTAGTATGTGTGTGTGTCTATATATATATATATATTAAAACAAGCAAGTTTGTCGTGAATACATCTAAAAAGTAAAATATATTTTATTATTTTTATTATATCTTATCAACTATGAAACCAAACATGATACAAAGATAATTACTTTATTCTATATCAGTACCATCAAACCTAATTTTGTCTTTATTTCCTGCTTTATCTCGTCTCTTTTATTTCCATTGTTTTTGTCTCTTTTATTTCCATTGTTTTTTGTGTCACACAATAGTAATTAAATACTACCTAAAATTAACCTGAAAAAAAAGAACTTAAACTCGGTTAACACACCAGCTGAGCTCAACATACCCTGCGTTTAACTAGGAAAAAAAAATAAAAAAGGAGAAGAAGAAGAAGAAGGAACATTCAGGTGGAAATGCCAAAGCATGGGCTTGATTTTTTTATTTTTGTCAGGTTGATAGTCAGGCAGCAGTGTTATTTGATGATCTTATGCTTGATGATTTTGCACTATCGATGGTTATTTGCGTGTCCTGTCTTTTCAATACAAATGGATTTGCTTGATGAAAGTTGGATGATTTAATTTTGAATTTCATGGTGCTTGCAGTTTCTTGTTTAATTGAAAAAACTTCACCAGAGTGTTAAACAAAGGCTAACTTGTTACATCTCTTGGCATTAGAAGAAAGCTTAGTTGGTATTACCGTCTGCTACTGCATCTGCTTGTTTCTGACTAGATAACCATTATCAAGGCTTCCAGATGAGCTCATGGTACAGTGAAGAACTCAGGCTAAAAAACTGCACATGGAAAACTAGCCTCACCATCAGAAAACATAATTAGGACACTGCGTAAAGAATCCCTTATTCCAAACCAGAGCGATTATTAGGTGTACTGCTATAAAATAAATGCTCCGCATGAAACATCATCAAATCACAGCCTATCAAATAGTGAGTTTCAAATGCCCCCGCAAGCCTAGTGTTCAACACTCATAAAAAAAAAAATCTAATAACTAATTGAGCTACCTCCCTCAGCTAGAAATATTGCCAACACTCAGATCATTATTCAACGGTAGAACCTCTGAGGATAGCGGTCCATCATCCTCCCAGAAGGGCACTCAATTGCCCGGTGCCCTCGGCCCCCACAGTTGTGACAGATCATCAGGGGGCCCATGCAATCCCTGCTCATATGTCCATACTGGTGGCAGTTCCTGCATACAATGTCTTGGTAACCACTGCTGCGCATACCTCCCCGATCTCCAAGCATGTTTGATTTTGGGCACTGCCTAGCTACATGCCCAGCAACATTGCACATGTTGCAAATAGGCTCATTGGGGCACTCACGTGCAAGGTGACCTGTTTTCCTACAGTTGTTGCATGCTTTGTCATTTGTACAGTCAGCTGCAATATGGCCTTGCTTATAGCAGTTGTTGCATAACCTCAAGTCCCCAGGTGGCATGGGTGGAGCTGTGCACTCTTTAGCTCGATGCCCAGCCTTTCCACAGGTGTGGCATATTCCCTCATTTGGACAATTGCTGGCCATGTGCCCAGGTTCCCGACAGTTCCAACATAAAGATTTTGTGGTGCATTCTGAAGCAATATGCCTGCCAGACATTTTTATGCATGGATTTAGTCAGCTTAGTAGTAACTGGAAGGTCAATTTGGTTTGCAAGGGAAACTAAAATCAAAACTTGAAATAACATTAACACTGGTGTACTTGCAGTGCTACGACCAAAACTTGAGATTTTTATGCATGGACTTGGACACCATTTGGGAACGCGGTTTCTTCAAAATTCAATTATTATTTTTTTGTTTTTAGATCGTTTTGATATGCTGATCTCAAGAATGATTTTAAAAAAATTAAAAAACATCATTTTAATACATTTCTAAGCGAAAAGCACTTTGAACCGCAACCACCACCACAATCCCAAACAGAACCGCTTGGTGGTAATTGGAAGGTCCATTTGGTTTGCAAGGGAAACTAAAATCGAAACTCGAAATACCATTAACACTGGTGTACTTGCAGTGCTATGACCAAAACTTGAGATTTCTCAGGACAATTTTCTCCAGTCAAACACAGCTTGCTTTTAAGTCCCACACTTCCAGGATTTCAGTACCAGTACAAAGATAGAAGGCTAAAATAGTATTTTGGTAATGCCAAGATGCAGCTAAAAAGGTGATGGAATGGATGCTAGACTACTATAATGACAAAACACATGTTGCAGGTGCCAGCAGTAGAGTCAAGTATCTTTTTCGTGTTTATAGGTGGATCAGGTGAGGAAGAAATAAATAGATTTGCATAGAAATAGGAGAAAAGGGAAGAAGTAAACCAAAAATGACATGGAAGAAGCTTCAAAGAAATTTTCAGAAATCTCAATTCTACGTGTGATGCTTAGAAAAAAAATTCAAAACACAACAGGCCAAAGCCAAACATCCTTTAGCGGATAACCATAGATGTTGAGTTTGCAAAATGTCGTCCAGTGAAGCATATATTCTTCCATTTACCCTGAAAGTAGAACAAGATTCCAACAATAGAGCCTATTATTCTAGAATGTCATTTAGCCATGTGAGGTCAGGTAGATGTCCTAGTGGATCATTCTAGAATGTCATTTAGCCATGTGAGGTCAAGTAAATGTTGTAGTGGAGCCTATCATTCTAGAATATCATTTAACCATGTGAGATTGAGCACATGTCATAAATTGTAAATCTAAACCAAGAAGCCTGCACAGTTTTGCTCATGAATAAATGCAGATTTGCATTATAATGAACATGATGCTCCAATTCACAGTCTCTAGAATAAAAGTCCATACCCGGGAAGGCCACAGTTGTGACAAATTGCCACATTGGGGCACTCTCTAGCATAATGACCTGGTCGTTTGCAGTTCTTGCACAGATTGCTTTGGCTGGTTGCAAAATCACAGAAAACTAAACTTTAGCAGAGTATAACAGCACAGAGAGCATTGAATTTATATAAGAAAAGGAATACGAGAATCAGTGATTCTTTAACAAGCCTTCACAAAGAGAGATGTAGGTACAACATCAAGGAAAAGAATTGGGCAGACATCTATCATAAAGGAGCCCTTGTTCTTCCACACAAATAAACGGCATAGAGAAAGAGAGAGAGTTGATTCCATACTTCTCCACGCAAATTGTTGTCTAACCAAATACCACAACAAAGAAGGAAATGGAACAGCACCCAACAGCACCACTTATCAAAAAATAAAGTACATAATTTCTAAAAAAAAAAAAAGGTATGACCACATCCTTATTCCATGAATGAAAGCAAGCATTCAATCCCAATCTAGAAGAAGCAGAAGAAACACCAGTGCTGTGCATTTCTTTGACTTGGAACACAAAGTTGTTACAATTGCACAACCTGGCAATAGCAAAACTTTAAGAATCTCCAGTCGCATAACCACAGAGTTTCACTCTCCACGACACCATCAGATGAAATGAAATTCTTTACTAAATTCTAACACTGTTAGTTTGCTCATCTAGGCCACTTGCAAAGCACATAAAAAGGAAAAGAAACTAAACAGAAACCTGTAACCCCGACGTGACTCTCGTCTGTAAGGTGCACCACGATAGGAAAAGCGATCGGAGCGGATCCTACGATCCATTGGGCTCCTGCTCCTGCTCCTGCTCCTGCTCCTGCTTTGGCTCCTAGTGTCAGAACTCATCTTCAAACTTACCCTTATTAACACCTACCAACACTGATCTGCAAAACAACACAACACCAACACCCACCGCTGCTGCCTCCTTCCTGTCCACATCAGAACCACACACCCATCATCATCCATTAACTCAAACCCAAACCGCTAACTACCCCTCCAAAACAAAAACACCAAATCCCAACAGTACAAAACAAAACGTTTTTCAACAAGCATCCATCCTACTAAGAGTACATAACAATGATACCACTCAACTCAGCACCAGGAACACGTAACCCCGTTCCTCAATTATATCCTTTGATGAAAATTGTACATCTCTTGCAAACAATCACTGCCCCCAACAGAGTCAAATCTACATAATTATTAATGACACTACATAACTCCATCTTCTTCACTGACCATTCACACCAAACCAGCCACTACAGAAAGAGGCAAATTAAAAGAACATGATACGAGGTGAGAAAAAATTAAGTTATTAATTAGTAAAATTTTCTCCCTGCAACAGAAGAAGTCCATCAATAATTAGGCAAACGCTCAAAAAATAGTTTCAAGAGGAAAGGGTGGGTATTTAAGCAAGCTGGATATTTCTTTCTGTTACGGAATCAACCATATCTAGAGATACAATCCTGAACTAAGCTAGGAGGTCCTGACCAATACTGCAAAAGAAGATTACCAACAAGCATTCCGAGCTTTTTCATAGTTCTGTTGAGAGTTTCCAAAAATTTTGGGAAAAGGGCCAGAATCTAGATATGTAAGCCCTCGGAAACCTCTGGCAAGAATTTTAACATTTGACCGTAATATACACCACAATGCACAACATATAATTACATTTCCATCCCCTGCCTTCAAAAACGCTGCTGTTTGGTTCTGCCTCACCGTCTCATCTGTAATATCGGAAAAGTCAAACTTTTTAACCTATTTTCCTAATCAACCTCTTCCACAAAGCATAACAGAGACCTGACAATTCATTCATCGCCTAATTGTTATCTAGACATTCAAAAGAGGACGCATCCAGGTCAGTCTAACAAAATTATCTGGGTCATCTGAATAATGGAAAGCCACTGCAATTTACAGCCAAAAACCCATTTTAAACACAGTGTAAACATGAATACCAGAACTTTTAGACCTTAAATAATATTACAATTCCAAGCAAAAATCACAGATTAACAAGCACAAAAGGCAAAAAAATAACACGAAAAACTCTAATGACAAGTTGTGAGATAAATTATACCAAAAAAAAGAACCAGTTTTGCACCAAAATTTGAAACATATAAAGATAGTTATCGCTAACCCTAATATCTTGAAATCAAATAATTTTTTTGAGAATTGAAGAGGCAAACCTGAAGCTAACAATACAGTAACGGGATGAGGCGACCCAGTAAGAGAGAGAGTTGAAGTAACAAATAGCTGTACGAACCGAGAAAATGAAGGGGTTCGATTTGGGGATTTTGTGAGGTCGGTAAGCTAGCGAGCGGCGAGTGCGCGTTTGTTTATCAAGGCCTAGGGCACGACTGGTGTCGCCTCTTGTTTTAGAGAAGGTTTGGAATGGGTTATAAGGCCCACTAACCATGGCCAAATACAGCCCATAATAAAGAGGATTGCTTCGGGCTAATAGCCTGTTTATTTTTATATTTCGAATGTAATTTTAAAAAAATTTAATTTTTTTTTGTTTTAAATTATATTTTTTTATATTTTTAAATTATTTTAATTTATTGATATTAAAAATAATTTTTTATAATTAATAAAAAATATATTATTTTAATATATTTTTAAACAAAAAACATTTTAAAAAAAAATTGCTATCACATTTTTAAATACAACTTTAAATCATTTGGAGTGTTGGAATTTAGTGCAAAATACAGCATGTTGGTACATTTATTAGGAGGCAACATCGCTATAATTATTTTCTAAGATTCTTTTTTATTTTTTGCTTTAAAGATTTTAAAAAATATTTTTTTATTTTAAATTAATATTTTTTTATATATTTTTAGATTATTTTAATACGTTGATGTAAAAAATAATTTTAAAAAAATATATATATTATTTTAATATATTTTTAAATAAAAAAATATTTTAAAAAATAAGTATAACATACTTCTAAATATTTCTAAACACTTAGAAGAAACCCCGTCCTGTTAATTTGCAGATATTCATCATAAATTTCCCTCTCGTGACCATTTATATCTGGCCCGGGATGAAAGTTGTCCTGTTTTGTTTTAAGCACTGGTCTAATAAATGTATGGATTTAGAAAAGCTATTTGTGGGTACAGTCACCTGTTGTTGTTGGTTTTTTTTTTTTTTTTTCCTGTCAAGAAATCATATGTTCTATTCATTTCTAAAGTTTTGGGCTTCCTTATGTTAGTGCCAAATCTTGATTTAAACAGGTCAAGAATATTTTAAAAAAAATCTAAGTTCGGATTTTTAAAATTAATATTCAGAAGAATTTACGATGTTGAACATAAGATATGCATTCAAAAAATGCTTAATATGAATTGACCACTGCGTAAACCTTATAGTTGAAAAGAAAAGGGAAAGAAAATTAACTAATTTTTGAAATTGTTTTAATATACTAATATAAAAAAATATTATTTAAATATATTTTTAAATAAAAAAAATTAACATTTCTGTATTCTCAACCATCCTATTAACAAGGTAAAGAGGAAGAAGCGAGAAAATACTCATCAGTGCGAGCACGTCCCCCAGTAGGCAAAAGCTCGTGACAAGGGGATAAGAATCTGAATAATACAGACAAGCCCTCCTGCTCCTTGTCTCTCGGCTTTTCAACATGCTCGGAATCCTCAGCCTCTCAAATTATTGCATCCATCTCGATTCAAAACACAACTACTACCTCTCAACTTGCGTGTGCACAAAAGCAAAGAAGGCAACGAGTTTGGTTTCTCTCTTTTGGAAATCAAACTTGCCATTTAACTTTAAAAAAAACAACATATTTGTTAATTTTAAAATCATTAAAAATTTATATAATTATTAATTTTAAAATCTATAAAATTAATAAAAATACACAAGTGTACTCGAATATTTATATTAATTAAAAAATAAAAGTTACAGGAAAACTAGTGCATTAATCTCAAAACTGTTTCCTGTCACACGCCTAAAAGTTTTAGGGTTTTTACGAATTTGTGTTTCCCTGTCATTGAAATTTGGTTTGCCTGTCATTTGTCATCAGGTACAGCACGGTATTGTTGCTTTCCACTTACCATTTTGAGTACACGTTCAAAATAGTTTCTTCTAGCCTGTTTTTTTTTTTTGTCTTTTAAAATTATTTAAAAAATAAATAATTTTTTTTTATTTATTTTAAATTAATATATTTTTAATGTTTTCTAATTATTTTGATGTACTAATGTCAAAATTAAATTTTAAAAAATATAAAAAAAATCATTGACATGTATTGTGGCACACAAATTTATTTGAAAAACAATCGCAACTACACTATCAAACAAACTTTAAGTAAATACTAACTTTGGCTATTTAATCCGTGAAACATTGTGGGCTGTAATTTTTTTAATAAAAAATTATTAATACTAATTAGAAGAGAAATTAAAAAAATTAAAAGATGAGTATGGATCAAGATATTCAATCACACAAAATAAAATATCTATCCATTTATGCTTGTTGAACTTGTTTATTTAAATCAATAAAATATAATAAATAAATAAATAAAATTGATTGAATAAACTCATACCCTAGAAAATATATTCCACAAGGCCATATATAACATAAATATTATTTTTAAAAAAAATTTATTTTAAAAAATAAATTTCATTTGTATAAAACAAAAAACAAATCATGGATGAATTAGAATAATATTTTCAAAATCAAACACAAATAATTTTTTTAAAAAAAACCTTGTATTAAAAAAAAACTTGTAAAAGCTGTGATCTAAATCATAAGACTGTGATAAACTTCTAGAAAACAAATTTGAAGATAATCACAAAAATAATCTTAAAAAAAAAAAACCAATATAGAACATTAAGATAGCAAAAGAAAATGTGAAGAAAAAAAGATGTTGAACGGCATTAATTTCTCAAACACGTGGCCCGGGTTATTAAATAGGAAGCACTATAAATAAAAAAATTATGAAACTTAATCCTCAATAAATCAAAAGTCTAAAAATAAACCTAGGAAAAAAATCAGCTCCACAAAAAAATCTAAAAAATATATAATTAAAAAAATAAAGATGAAAATTAAAATAAAAAAATAAATTAGAGGGAAAACAAAAAACTACAATCAAAGAGTTACTAAATTGAAAAATAACTTTAACAAGAGAAAAAAACAAATCAAGAGAATTAAGGTCAAATTAAAAAAAAAAAACAATACAATATAAACTTTGATTGGAGGATGAAATTGAAAGCCACCAAAAACACCAGTAAAAGGATTGGGGGAAAATATAAAATAAAATAAGAATTGAAATGAAAAAAATAATATATGAGAAATTGTAATTGAAAAATTAAATTGAAAATAAACAATATTTTTATAAAAGAAATAGGAACAAAAATAAAAAGAAAAAAACGAGAATTGAAATTGAAATACCAAAAACAAAAAGGACTATTATATAGCTTTTTTAGCATGAGAAAGCGAGAAATAAAAACAACTCTAGAGACACTCTAACAATCATATGTCGTCATGTGCCGCACTAAAAGAAAAATGACATAATGATACCTTCAAAAAAAGAGTGGAAGGTCAGGTTAGACCACTGAATGGCGCAGTACATGTCGCTTGAATGACTCTAAAAATTAAAAAAACCCTGTAAAAAGACAAAAGAACTCCAAACACATACCTTATTTATTGTATTTTCTAAGATCAAATGTGTATTTTTACTATATACTAAGAAGGTAAAAACTTAAAAAAACCATTGGCAATAAGCTTTATAATTTTATGACCTTGTGATAAAAAAAATATTTCTATTATTTTAAAATTTATGAAAAGATAGAAAAAAAAAACACCTAGTTAAACGGTTTTATATTTTGTCAAACTTAAGGGTGAAAGCTTATTTTACTACATAAATTTTTTTGAAAAAATAAATAAATTCCCGAATAATATTTTAATAATCAAGAATATATATATATATATATATATATATATATATATATATATATATATATATATAAACCAAACTACTCTGAGTACAAAACCTCCCATTTTCTTAACTGGATAATATAACGATAATTTTATTATAGCAATCTTAGTACTTTGTTTAATGATAAAGTGAAAAACTCACGTATATATTTTTCCCGTGAATATTCAATTATATGGAAGATAAGTAAGAGGGATATATATCCAATATTCTATTATATAGACCAACAGAATCATAATTAACGAGATGATGACATAATTGGATAAATTTCATAATCCACCCACTTCTCTATTGATTCCAATCCATATTCTAAAAAATAGAAAACTATAGACTATTGTTTTATACACACACACATAACCATAGACTAGTTAACTAATCTTAACACCAACCTTAATTCATCAACCCTTTTCAGTTAACATTCAAGAACAACCTCAATTGCTACATAAATTAGTATTAATGGTTTTACGCCCGGAAGAAGTGTGGTTGTGATTTTATTTTCAAAGTATTTTTTATTTAAAAATATATTAAAATAATATTTTTTTATTTTTTAAAAATTATTTTTAATACTAACACATTAAAATAATTAGATAACACTAAAAAAATATTAATTTAAAATAAATAAATAAATAAATAAAATTTATTTATTTTTTTTAAAATTTTGAAATAAAAAATAGACAGATCTGAATCACTTTATATGCAAAATCGCATAAAAGCAGACAAATTATAAAGTTGGAATTTCAATTTCAGCACAATCTCGCCCGAGCTTCCAAACCAGCCTTTAGCTCTCCACTTTTTTCCGACCACTGCACGGAGAGTGCCCTCAACTTCCGGTTGACTGAAGGTATAGATGAATCCATGTACTTCCCTCATTTCACAGCTCTTCTTTAATTATTTCAGGGGCCCATGAAAATAAAAGGAAAAGAAAAGAAAAAAGCCAAGATAATTAATTTTGTCCATGCATTCTGCACTGACATTGCGTATACCTGTGAAGTAAACTGACAGACACAGGAAGTGTCGGCGCTTATACTCATCCCATCCCCTTGTCTCGTGACAGCACCTCCCTTTACTCTCCGGCGGGTTAATGGTGGGCCTTTAGCCCTTTACTCTCATCTTCGATATTCCTACTTTTGCTCATCTTAATGACATCCTCCTACTCTGTTTATTAATCAAGTGGTCTTTCCATCAACTACTTTTTGAGCTCGGAGCTCTCAAGTGAAGAAATTATAATAAGAAAGTTTTTGTCTTCCGTGTTGAAATTGTATTTTTAATAAAAATTTTTTTAGTATTTTTGAATTATTTTGATATATTAATATTATTTTTTTAAAAAAATAATATTATTTATTGTATTTCTAAATAAATATTTTTTTAAAAAATAAATATTATCATAATAATAAATACTGTCTAAATAGAGTCAAGTTTCAGATTACATGTAGCTTAGATAACTTAGGGTAGAGATTTAATTAAATATAATTATTTATAGAATGATTAGTTGAATATAAAATGAAGACTAAAATAGAGACATAATGATTGAAATTATAAATACAGACATAGTGATTGAAATTACAATCACACGACATTTGTCGTTAATAAATAATATCTATATAATTATTTAATAGATGATTCAATAGTAAAAATTTGATATAAAAAAATTTATTTTTTTTATGATTACAAGTTCAAACTCTGTAATTATTAATATGATAATCACTTGAAATTTATATAGTTATTAATTTTAGGACTTATAAAATTAATTAAAATATACAAATTAGTTCAAACATTCATATTAATAAAAATAAATAAATAAATAACATTCACGATTGGTCGTGTTGAAAAATAATTCGTTTCTAAACAAACATGATTATAGAACGTGGGCCTAGACGAAACAACTTGTTTTGTAAAAATACACCGTAAATATGAATTAAACTCGGATGACACGACCCACTTTACATGTCCACAGTCAAGGCAAATCGATTACGAGGACCAGCCTAAGATAAGTTGAGAAATAAAGGGATTAAATTCACCATTAAATAACAACAAATAAATAAAAAAAAACCAAAACCTCAACAAAACACTACACTTTACATTTGCATAAACTAAAAGAAGAAGCCACCACCACAACCCATCTTCAGCACCATGAAGAACCTCTCTCCTCACCACTACGCTCTTCTTTTCACTGCACTGCTCGCTCAATTACCCCTGTTTCAGTCAAGCTACCACGAGTACCAAGATGCATTATCAAAGTCCATTCTTTTCTTCGAGGGTCAAAGGTCAGGCTATTTGCCACAAGACCAACGCGTAACTTGGCGTGCTAATTCAGGCCTAAGTGACGGGTGGACATATAATACAGACCTGACAGGTGGCTACTACGATGCCGGTGATAATGTCAAGTTTGGCTTCCCCATGGCATTTACAACTACAATGTTGGCGTGGAGTGTTGATGAATTTGGAGACTTAATGCCTCCAAATGAGTTGAGAAATAGCTTAGTTGCCATTCGTTGGGCCACCGATTATCTGCTCAAGACTGTTTCTCAGCCTAACCGGATTTTTGTTCAGGTAAGTCATAAGTGGCCGCAGGGACACTAGTTTTCTCTCTCTCTTTTTGGTAAATGCCAGGGGGTAGTTTTGTGATTTTCGGGATGGGGTAGGGGTAGTCTGGGGAGTTGGGGTATGTGAGGTGCTTCCGGCGAGGTTGAACTAATCAGGGAGTGAGTGAAGAAATGTAGATATGTGGCCAATTGTGTAAAACTTGCTCGACAGATTGTCCTGTACCGACCTTTTTGGCCCCCACAAGTCATCACCTGGTGAAATATTAGGTTTGACCAGATTAAGATTTCACCTGCTTGCTCTGCCTTTAAGGGTATGTTTGTCATCGTGTTTTCTTTAAAAATGATTTTTTATTTAAAACTAATTTTTTTTATATTGTTAAATTGGTGTAATATATTAATAAATAAAAATATATTATTTTAATGTAAATAAGTATTATCACATTTCTAAACCCATCCTAAATGTATATCTATCTATTTTGGCTGTGTTTATTTTACTTTTTTAAGAATTTTTTTTTTGAATTTTTTCTATTCAAATTAATTTTGTTTTATAAGTTTAGATTGTTTTAATATATCATATTAAAAATAAATTAAAAAAAATAATATGAGCTAGGGAGGGGCCTTTTCCTTTTCAGTTTTCATTGCCATCACCGGTTCTGCAATGATGCATGACAGTACTCTGTTAATTTCAAGGACTAATTAAGCCCATAGTGATAATTAATAAGAATCAAAACATAAATACATTTTGTTTGATGTTTTATTTTGACCATAATAATTTGATTTGGCTGTTTAATTAATACTAAATTTCTTATGCTGCAGGTGGGGGATCCAAATGCAGACCATATTTGCTGGGAAAGACCAGAGGACATGGATACTCCTAGGATTGTTTATGCTGTGGATGCACCTAACCCGGCATCTGATGTTGCCGGTGAGACTGCGGCAGCCTTGGCAGCTTCATCCATGGCATTTCGATCGTCGGACCCGGGGTATGCAGAAACATTACTAAGAAACGCCATTAATGCCTTCCAATTTGCTGATAGCTACAGAGGAGCTTATAGTGACAACTCCAATATTAAAGATGGTGCATGCCCATTCTATTGCGATTTTGATGGTTATCAAGTGAGTAGACATCTCTTTGATGATTTCATCAATTTGCAATGCTGTCTGCGTGCTAATTTCTTACCATTTGTAGGAATCAGACTCTTTTAGAGTTTGTTTATTTTTAAGGTAGTTTTATGATTTTAGTTTTTTAAAAAATAAGTTTTAAAAAAATATGATTAGGTGTGTTTAGTTAAATTTAGATACTTGTTTGATAAAAATTATGATTGAAGTTTATGTGTAATAAAAAATATATATATAATATTTGGGTTACTTTTTAAAAGTGCTTTTTATTTTGGAAATGCATTAATTTTTTTTTTTTAAAAAATTATTTTTGATATCAGCGCATTAAAATAATTTAAAAATACAAAAAAAAAAATTTAAAGTAAAAAAAAATAAAAAAATTTAAATTTTGAAAAAATTGCTTTTGAAATACAAAAATAAATAGAGTTTTATGAAACTCAATTTAAAAAACTGTTTTATAAAAACTGTGTTTCAAACTCAATTTTTTAATGAATTTCACAGTATAAAACATAATTTAATATATTACCAAAAAAATAATCAAATATCTAACTATGTTTTTTACACGCAAATACAAAAATTATAACTAAAAAGAAAGGACCTAAGTAGTCTGGATAAAGGATGTGTTAAATTATTAGATTCAGACTGATCTGATCTATTTTGACTGGTTTCGTCAGGATGAGTTGCTATGGGGAGCAGCATGGCTTAGGAGGGCATCTTACGATGACACTTACCTTAGTTTCTTACAAAACAATGGGGAGACCCTGGGAGCTGATGAAAATATTAATGAATTTGGGTGGGACAACAAGCATGCTGGCCTTAATGTTCTTGTCTCAAAGGTTAGTGGTAAATTTGAACAAGCTTGCACACCTGATTCTTTGCACCAGTCTTGAATCAATTCTATACTATAATTGATTTCAAAGTTTGTTATTTGAATTCTTTTATTTGAAATGGGTTTTAAAAATATGAAATTCATTTTATTTGACACAGTGAAAACATATTATATATAACAAAATTAACTTAAGGCATACGTGTGAGAGGAAGAGGAGAGAAAATGGTGCTGAGATACACGCTCCTGTTTTTTTTTTAAAAAAAAACATTTAATTAAATATTAAATTACTTTTGAGCTAAGTAATAACAAAAATACTATGTAAAAAGAAGAAAAAGCTCATCGACTCTACTTTTAAAATTTTTGTTTTTAAAAATGTTTTGATTGCTTCACCATGTTTTTTAATTATTTATTATTTTTATATTTGATTAAATGTTAAATTATTCCTCGATTGATATTAGAATAACAAATAAATTATTGTGGATATATGAAAATGACGCATAATACTAGTTTTAAATTCCTTGCTTTGAAAAATGTTTTTTCCATTTTATTACGAAAATAAAATAATAAAAATTTATTTATTTTTAATCAATTTAATAATAATTAATGTACTCTGTTAGAAGACTTTAATGTTTTTAAAAGCTAGTATTAAGTTTTTTAATTGCATCTATAGTTTTTTCCCAAGGCTATTTATGTTAATTTGATTATTGTGTCATAGGAAGTTCTAGAAGGAAACCTGTACTCTCTCCAGTCATACAAGGAATCAGCTGATAGGTTCATGTGCACCCTCATACCTGAATCATCATCCTCTCACGTAGAATACACTCCCGGCGGCCTAATCTACAAGCCAGGAGGCAGCAACCTGCAGCACGCAACGACGATTTCATTTTTGCTACTTGCTTATGCAAATTACCTGGAAAGAACATCGCAATCTGTCAATTGTGGAAATGTAAATGTCGGTCCATATTCACTTCGGCAGCAGGCTAAGAGGCAAGTTGATTACATTTTAGGAGATAACCCTCTGGGATTGTCTTATATGGTCGGATATAGCGACCATTATCCTCAACGGATTCATCACCGTGGATCATCGTTGCCGTCGGTTAAGGATCATCCTGATCTTATAGCTTGCAAAGAAGGCTCAATCTACTGCAATTCATCAAACCCTAACCCTAACGTTCATGTTGGGGCTATTGTGGGTGGACCTAGCGAAGATGATTCATACGAAGATAGTCGAGATGATTTTAGAAAATCCGAGCCAACAACGTATATTAATGCACCATTTGTTGGCGTGCTTGCTTATTTTGCAGCAAATCCCAGTTTTAGTTGAGACAAACAGAGCTCAATTTTGCACATAAACCAGTGTTTTTATTTTGAGAAGCAAAATCCCATTCTGGCTTTAATTAATCTGATACAAGGAAATGAAATCTTCCATTTTCTTGCAAGTTGCCTCATCTTCCATTTTCTTGATATTTCATTTTCAATTTAGTTGTAAGAACAGAGCATTCGCTGGCTAGCTTTCAATCAATTGAAAGACATGTGATGTGTTTCGTGACTTTATAGGCATCCCCTTTACAGATTCCTGCCTGTGAAAATTTAATTCCGCTCTTGAAAAGCTTCCGTTCAATTTACCGCTTTTTTAGTGGGCTCTTGAGTCAAAAGCCACTTAGCTTCTCTTTAATTTTTGTGTGTTCGTAGGTCAGCTTTTGAGATTAACTGGATTTGATGCCCGTTATCCACTCCAGGTGGACAAAAACAGTTTCAATGTAAAAGATAGAAAAATTTGAGATACGAGTTTATGATTTAATTGATAATTTAAATAATATGAATAAAAAAATAAAATAACAAAAAAAATTAATAAAAATATATTAAAGAAAAAAAATTGACATGAGTCCATTTGAGTTATCAAACAGCCTAATATTAAAAGATAAAATTATAAAAAAATATATTTTTTTTAAAAAAACAAAAAAAACCTTGCTAAAACTAGGTGAATTCATAAATTTTACGATTATGGATACAAGATTGAGCTAATCTCATGTAAAGAGAAGCAAGAAAAAAAAAATTAAAATTTGAAAAATAAAATTAAAATAAATTAATTTTTTTAAAAAATCAACTCATATTAACATTTGAAACTAGTGAACCTCTTAAACTTATTTTAATCTCTAAACTTAGCAACTCATGAAATCTTGGACTATAATTCAATTAATAAATTTAATTCCCAACTAATTTAATTTTGAAGGATGAAATCATAAAAAAAAAAACTTTCAAAGCGAAAAAGATAGCAATGAAAAAAATAGAGATAAAATTTGATAGAAAAAAATTTAAAAAGGTTAAAATTGTAAAAACAAAAAATCAATTTAAAAACGATTCCAAGTAAAATAAATAATAAATAACAAATAAAAAAATGATGACCTGAATTTTATCTTCGGCTAATTGGGTCATGGATTGACATGAGTTTTTAATCAAGTGAGGTTGGATGAATTATTTTTTTATTTTTTTAAACTTGGATCACCCCAGATCTCGAATTTACAAAAAAAAGAAAAAGAAAACAAATTGTGTAGTCAATGCAAAATATACTAAACATAGGATAAGACAATTACCTGTTCAGTCCAGTATTATTCTGTCCAATCCAATCAATACTCTTCAGCTTAATCTTATTCATTACTGTATTTTTTTTTCTTATCCTACTAATTAAACCGCGTAGTATGAATCTTATTCATATCTCTAATACTTTATAATTAATTTTATATATTTTGTGCTCCAGATACTAGGATAAATATATGACAAAGTAAAAAACGTGGGGGTGTGAGAAATGTTTCCTAGAGTAGGCAAAATTGGGCAAATGGCCAGATGTTCATTGGCTAAAGATCGTATGGAGAAAGGCTGAAAGAGTAATGACATTGACACCTACAGAACATGGCTGGCTTATTTCACGTTACGAACCAAGTTTCTCTTTTATGAATGGTTAGACATTGATTTCTTGGATCATCTAACGTTAGTAAAGTTCATTTATTGGCCGAACACCGGTCATTTTGTTCCCTATCTACCGTATTCAACTGGTGGTTTCACCATTATAATCAAAACTCGCCATTATATCAAGAAAATGGAAGATGAGGCAACTTGCAAGTTTATCAAAACAATGAGGTGTGGTTGCCAAAAATTGATGGACTGTGAAAACCAGAACAGGTTCTTTTATTTTGATCTGGTAAACAAGTTAATGGGATTCTCGAGGTGTTAACGCTGGATGGTTTGTAGATTTACTTACTCATTTGCTTATCATTTTGGTTAAGATTTAGAAGATAAATAAAAGGAGGAATTTTTATATATATAAATAAATCAATTTGGACATGTATGTAAGAGAAGCTGGTCCAAGAAAGCTTCACGAGAGAGAGCTATCCTTCTGCTCTCCTCTCTCAGGAACTTCAGGTCTTCAACAGACGTTTGCCGGGTAGCTGAGTAAAAATGGAGTTGGATTACTGGGCCTAAAAAAGGTTTTATGGGCTTTTTTGAACCGCTCAATTAACTGGGCTCAATACAGGATCTATTCCGAAAGCTGGAAAGGAAATGTCCATTTCGCTAAACATCAATGAATAGGAACAATTTCTTAATAAATAAATTTACTTGCCATCAACTTGTCAACAATCCGTTGTAGTCTAGTTGGTTAGGATACTCGGCTCTCACCCGAGCGACCCGGGTTCAAGTCCCGGCAACGGAAATAATTTTTTTTTCCGGGCAAACAACAAACATGCAGCCTTCTATTCTTATATACGCCCTAAAAACAGAGGGCAAAGAGAATAAACTAAAAAATTGGCTCGCATTTTTTGACAAACAAGAAAATGAGCAGATCCCGTTGGAGCTGCCACACGAAGAGCTATCTGTACTATAGCTTTTATTTTTTTACTTTAAATATTTCAACGGCAAAGATAAAATGACAGTTAAAATAGTTTTTTTATTTTGTGAAGAGCAATTTCTATATTTAACTGTAGAAATGATTAAAATTGTCAATGGCTATTTTTATAGCCGTTAGCCAACAACTTTTTTTTTTTTTTAAAACATAGAAAATTTTGTCTATAAATACATGAAGAAAAAACTTGTAGTTTTAAATTTTTGTATTGTGCCTCACCCTTCTTTCAAATTTTAAAAAACAAGAATCGATTATTCCATTAAATTTTAAGTTTAATTTTAAATTATATCTTTTAACTTTCATATTATTTCATTAAATTTTATATTATTTTTATAAATTACTAATATTAATTATATAATTAATAACATCATAATTATATTATATATAAAATATCTAAATTAGTTACATAATTATATAAAAATGAATTTAACATGAAATATATTAAAATATAAATAACTTTTTTAAATAGTTTTTTATCATTGGAATGCACATAATCAAAAAAACTATATTTCTACTATTCAAAAAGCTATTTTATCAATTTAGCTTTTTAATTTGACTTTTTGCATTGAAGATGCTCTAACAAATACACGAAAATAACCCAAGAGCCCAAATTGATCAAGAACACCCACAAGGCTTCTTCAGGCGCTACTGCTAAGTGTGCATATCTCAGCTTTCAATTCTTCGGTGTAAATATCTCTATAATAACTTTCTTCCATAGAAGCCCTAAATTTCTTGCTCTTGGGGAATCTAGTGCAAAAGATCCTCCCTTTTCATAGACTAGAACACTAGTGTACTCATATGTAACTGCATTTTATGTGCCGAACACCATTATCTTGACAAGAGCAAAACAACCCTTTACACGAATTGCTTAAAGTCAGCGAATTGGGCCAGCAATTGAGCTCTCGCAGCGAGATTAAAATCGTGGGTTTCTCCCTGAAATTCGTGTCAATAAAACATATATATATATTTTTAAAATATATTAAAATAATATTTTTTTATTTTTAAAATTAACTAATCAAAATAATTTAAAAATATATAAAAAAATTATTTTGAAGTAAATAAAAAAATTAATTTTTTTAAAAAATACTTTTTAAATATAAAAACAAACAGACTCTAAAAAAAAATTTAGTTTTTATTCTATTATTGCAAGGACGTGTTATTTTTTTATATTTGCTATTGGCCGGTTTTTTTTTATATATTTAAGTTGTTATTAGGCTATTGGCCCAATATAATAAATATAAGGTTTTGTTATTGGGCTAATGGATCATTGGCCTAAAAATACTATTGGAACATACTTGCAAGTTCTAACTAAAGCTACTAAGTGTGTTTGAGAGTATGGTTGTGGTTATTTTTAAAGTGTTTTTCACTCTAAAATGCATCAAAATAATATCTTTTTTCATTTTAAAAAAATTATTTTTGATATCAACGCATCAAAACTATTTAAAAACACTAAAAAATATTAATTTTAAGAAAAAAATTAGAAGTTTTTTGGAACGCGAGTTGGATCACATTCCTAAACAGTTCCTAAACCAATAAACCAAATGACGACACATTATAGGTGTTACAACAACAGAATCAAGCATTGTCTCTCTCACCTTCTTCCTTTTAGAAACTTCAATTGCAATAACCAATTTTATCAGCTAAGAATTAAGGTTTTTTCTTTAAAACAATACGTTTCACAACTCACTCTCTCTCTCTCTCTCTCTTCACCTCTCTCATGTATTAGGCATTTGATGGATTCAAATAAAATAAACTTAAAAAATCCTCCAAAATAGATTTAAAAAATTCCTTAAAAAAACAAAAAAAGTCAATCCAACAAATATGGGCTCGGGCATGGTAGCTTGAGTCCAGCTCCCAAAAAGCATAGGCTCAGGTAAGGAGCCCAAACCCACGCACCAAGAACATGGGATTGGGCAAGTAGCCTGAGCCAATGACCCCTTCATGGGCGCATAAATGCCTAGTGCATGGGCACTACATAGTGTACTGGGCATCCGCCCAATGCACCCCAATGAGCATACACCCATATAGGGTGTACACATAGCTGGTGCTGGGTGTGCGCCCCTAACACCCTTGTGGACTTAGGCTATCACACCCGAGCCCAGCATGTTTGGGTCCAAACAAAACGTCTAGGTCCACTTTCTCTTCTAATGGACTCCAGTATTTTGCTCGAATCCAACACTCGCTAGAAAATTATTTTCGGACCCATGCTGGTTTTTCAGCATTTTATATTGATCAAATACATATTATTTTGACTATAATACAACTCAAAATATCACAAAGGTAAAATTACACTTCAGCCATTCCTCTCCATAAAAAAATAAAATTTATAAATTATAAATATACCATAAATCCTTTTAAGTCAAAGATTCACAATCTCTATATTTTCAATATTTTTAGCATTCATATTTTCACAATCTATTTTTCTAAAATATCATTTTATTTTCTCTTTTTACAAAGTTATTGACTTTATAATTAGAGAGTCCCCATGTCTATCAAAGATAACTTTTTATAGATATCAGTTATTAATCACCTAACTTAACTTAATATGCACCACCTGCTACTACTATAATTACTGGTCACTTGCTTTATCAGGTATCATTTATTGCCACTTACTAATCCTTTAGACTTGTCATGTCAAGTTATCAGATACCTTAATTATAGAAAATAAATTAGATTATTTGAATTAAAAAATTAACTAATTATTAAATACATTAACCTTATTCTTAAATATCATGAAATTTGAAACTCATTAGCATCCATCCTTGATAGGTTTTTACTTCAAAATTGCTGCATTGGAAACCTCTAGTTGATTTCTAGTAAGAGACAGCAACTTTAATCGTCGAGCATAGTTAGTAACGATGCTAAAATCTTGCGTCTAGTTTGTTAGAAATTCAACAAATTTCATGTTATTATATATATATATATATATATATATATATATATATATATTTTGTTAGTAGCATATCCTTGCTAACTAGGAATGGGAATTGCTGTCTGATATGACTGAATGATAATGATTGTAATAGTCTGATGATGAGTTTCATTGCAAGGGGGCTGAATGCATGTTATGATTAACATAGGTAAAGGTATATATGGTTACGGTTCTAGATAATTATATTGCTGGAATGGTAGGATTCCAAGTGGCTTTATGTCTGTCTTGGCTTCTGTATTCTTTGATATTGGACAAATGTTGGGATTTGAGTATTTTCCGTGGCTGCTGTGGGTTGTGATGCCTTGCCGCATACTCTCATCGTAGGACAAGATAATTAGAAAGCTCCCCTTTTGCAATAATTTTTTTTTAGGACATCCGTTTCTCTCAGCATGTGAGCTGGCCTCTGTTCTTGGGAAAGTTGGTTTTATTCGAAGGAAATGCAGTACGCTTATCATTAATAGAAAGAGAAAATGAGTTTTCTGCCTCTGGTGGATTAGATGTCTTATTTCAGCCATATTTTGAACTGTTATGGAAGCGCTCTTCGACTAGATAATTGTGCAGGGCAATTAATGCCACCTTGGAGGCCTCATTGCTCAGGACAAAATGTAATTTGCATGTCCTCACTAGAAAATCAATTTATCTCTGCCTCTTGAGTTTTTATGGCTGTGGATTAACCTGTCTTCCTTCTTGTTTATTGACGTTGCTTCCTACGTATCCTTAGCCATGACTGCTGGTGATAGTGAGATGGTACGAGGCTCTATATCTTCTGTTCTTGTTCATTCTTTGGAGTCTAATTAATGAGAACGGAGATGCTCTTTCACCTGAAGATGTAGCTTGGGTTGATTCTTGCTTTGTTAAAGATCCTGAAATTTCAGATGGTGACTGGAGTTCTCTGAAAGATGTTTTGCTAGAATTTCTTAGTCTGCAGCCAGAGTCACATGACTCTTCTGAACCTGGAAATGATGACTTGCCTAGAGGAACAGGCATTCTGATGCATCCTTCCAATGCATGCTCTTTCACCTGAAGACGTAGCTTGGGTTGATTCTTGCTTTGTTAAAGATCCTGAAATTTCAGATGGTGACTGGAGTTCTCTGAAAGATGTTTTGCTAGAATTTCTTAGTCTGCAGCCAGAGTCACATGACTCTTCTGAACCTGGAAATGATGACTTGCCTAGAGGAACAGGCATTCTGATGCATCCTTCCAATGCAGCAGAAAATTTACAGTCACGTGTAGTAACAGATGATGAGGTCTCTGCAATTGATAAAGAAATACAAACAAGAAGCAACGGTTTTCCAATCAACGAGGAGGTTGATGTTTCATCATCACAACTCTTTCAGGGAGATCTCTCAGAAACTTCTCTCGAACATGCCTTCTCGCCTAATTACAAGGAAGATGATGACTCAACGATGTGTCTGCCAGCAGGTTCAGGACTTGATATGGGTTTTACAGCATCTGATATTGAGCCATCAACTGAGGATATCTTTAAGGTTTGGGGTTCGGGCATGGAAGATGAGTTTATCAAACAGTTGAACAAGGCGCTTGCTGCAAATCCTGTTCAATCCACTCCATCATCATCTGATGTTTCCGGAGCATGGAAAGATTTGAAAGAGGAGTCCCTTGATACTTTGATTCATGGCATTGCTGACCTGTCTTTGGATCAACATTCTTGATTTTACTTGAGAACATTGTACATTCTATAATTTCAACTTCGTTGCACATCTCCTGCTTCTAGCAACCGCTTTTAATTGTGATGGACGTAGGGTTTAGAGTTCTGCGTAAGTGTGAAATATTTTTACATAAGCACTCTATTCAACCGGATGAATGATGGACCGGACAACCTTAAATTTAGTTGTTGTCTCTGAAATACTGACATGTACATTAAAGATTTTATATCTACTTCTGATGTTCATATTATACAGTGCATTACCGTCCCAATGAACTTGACAGGGGCTTTCCATGACTGAAATCTCACGTCCAATTGAATCCTGTACTAATTGTGAGGAGCCGCAGCCCTACTCACATGATTCTCAGTTCTCGTTCTTCAGGCTTCTGCAACTGATGTTCAGAACCACCGGTTTGACCATCGACCACGTTGTGACGTTGAGGCAAGGAATCAAGAATTAAGGCTCTAATTTGTCTAAAGCCGTACTGGGGATCCTTTAACCAAAAAACGTTGGTAATTTGGTGCCTCTGCCATGAATCTATGCTATTTTAGTGGGTCCTTCAAGTGGAACCACCCAGTGATATTTAGACCCACTATGGGGCATAGAAACTCGAGCCCATCACATAGAAAGCTGATATGGCAAGCTATCTACCGTTGAGAGGGGAATCATAGACCATCAAATCTGGCTATTAAACAATGGCCATTAATCAAATGAAGCTAAGAAACAAAACAGGAGAGATTACAACCTCATATTTACTCTCCAGAGAAATCTCCCAAGCGACACTGATTTGGAATCCGTAACGTAGTGAATGGGATGCAGTTGCCTGTTCTTCTTGACATAGAAGAGAAAATATCAGCTTTATGACTCCATAATTTCATTAATTTACGAGGTGGGAATAAAACCATCTATTTCAACCACGCATACACAAAACAAACTGTACCGTGCTTTATATCATCCACGTGGCAAATTGTTATTTGTCGATGAAGGACAGCCTCAAATGTGACATCTTGTGATAACATGGAAGCGAAATATAAATTCGTGGAAGTGCATGCATGTGTGGTAAAGAGGCACAAGATAGAGAGGAGATAAGATATAGACACTTGTTAGAGGCTATCTTGCACTGGTAGTGTAGTCTCCTATCATCAAAAACAGAAAAAAGAAAGATGGCCTCCGCATCATTTCTCAAGTCATCACCAGTTCTAGACAAGTCTGAGTTTGTTAAGGGTCAGACCCTCCGCTTGCCTTCTGCCTCCATTGTCCGATGCCGCTCCACCGCCCCTTCTGCTCTTACCGTTCGCGCTGGTTCCTATGCGGAGGAGCTTGTCAAAACCGCGGTATGTAATATTGTTACATCTTTCAATCACTTTAACTGGAGTTAGACTCGACACTTGCAAAAAAATATGACATGCAATGACTGTCTCATACATGATATATAGTGTGAAGCATAGGCTTTAAGTAGAAAGTGATAGTACTTCTCTTGCCAGCTTTAAGTCCATGATATATGACACTGCCCTTTTAGTTTTTTTGGGTAAATGAGACCGCACTTATCTGTTCTTGTTTCTGGATATTGTAGAAAACTATTGCATCTCCTGGCCGAGGTATTTTGGCCATGGATGAGTCCAACGCTACCTGTGGAAAACGTCTCGCCTCAATCGGGCTAGAGAACACCGAGGCTAACCGCCAGGCATACCGTACCCTTCTTGTAACAGTCCCTGGCCTAGGCGATTACGTCTCTGGTGCCATCCTTTTTGAGGAGACTCTCTACCAATCCACCACTGATGGCAAGAAGATGGTTGATGTTCTTGTTGAGCAAAAGATTGTTCCCGGTATCAAAGTTGACAAGGTAATACTCCGACACATGTCTCCTAACATTAAGTTTTCACGAATTCAAAACTTTTTTTATTGAAATTAAACTCGTGCTTTATTGAGTTAACTAAATTTGATAGTATAGGCAAAAGAGCATACATCTTATTGTTTATTGAACGAAATTTTAGTAACATACAGTTTAAAAAATGAAAACAATAGGGTTTGGTGCCTCTAGCTGGTTCCAATGATGAGTCATGGTGCCAAGGTCTCGATGGACTCGCCTCCCGCACAGCTGCTTACTACCAACAGGGAGCTCGTTTTGCCAAATGGTATGAAATCTGTTTCTCTATGTTTCGCAAAACGCCAACTTTCTGTAACCATTACTTTGCAACGAAACTAATTAACTAAATGCTTGCTTTCATCGGTCAGGCGTACTGTTGTGAGCATTCCCAACGGTCCATCTGCCTTGGCAGTGAAGGAGGCTGCCTGGGGTCTTGCCCGCTATGCAGCCATTTCTCAAGTATAGCACCCCAAACAAATTGCTGTATCGCTACCTGTTGTTTATAATCTCTCCTTTCTGATTGTGAAGATTTTGTCACTTGGATCTTGTAGGACAATGGATTGGTCCCGATTGTGGAGCCAGAAATCTTGCTTGATGGTGAGCATGGCATTGACAGGACTTTCGAAGTAGCCCAGAAGGTTTGGGCTGAGGTTTTCTTCTACATGGCAGAGAACAATGTCATGTTTGAGGGTATCCTTCTCAAGCCTAGTATGGTCACTCCCGGTGCAGAGTGCAAGGACAGGGCCACCCCTGAGCAAGTTGCTGAGTACACACTCAAGCTCCTTCATAGGAGAATCCCCCCAGCCGTCCCTGGAATCATGGCAAGTTTCAGTTCAACTTTCATTCACAGCTTTACTTCTTGTTTTTTGCAATAATAGTGAAACATGCACTGATCATGGATTATTTTTTGAGCAGTTTTTGTCTGGTGGGCAATCCGAGGTTGAAGCAACCCTGAACCTCAACGCAATGAACCAATCTGCAAACCCATGGCACGTGTCTTTCTCATATGCTAGAGCTCTCCAGAACACTTGCTTGAAGACATGGGGAGGCAGGCCGGAGAACGTGAATGCAGCTCAGGAAGCACTTCTCATCCGTGCCAAGGCCAACTCTCTTGCTCAGCTTGGCAAGTACACCGGTGAGGGAGAGTCAGATGAAGCCAAGAAAGGAATGTTCGTCAAGAACTACGCCTACTAAGCTCTGTTGTGATTGTAATCTATAGATGAAGAAGATGGGGATCCAAGGGAGCAACTGCAACACTAATTTATCTCAATGTTTAAAAGATTTCATAGCCATGGAGACTATTTTTGTTCTTTGTTACATGCACTTTTTAGTCACATAAAAAACCTCTTTGCCAATGAGATTTGGTATGCATTAAGCACTGAAATGCTTTGATCTGCAATTTCAAAGTTCAAATCTTAATATGGGTCCTGATTAGAAGAAGAAAAATCAACTCTAGTTGATGCATTGAAAATGTTCATAATTCCAGACGAGCAGAAGAATCTATCATCCAAGCAGGCTAAATTGCTGGCGAATTGAAAAATAACTAAGACCTATGTGACCACCATAAAAACCCTCGAGATGTTTGGCAAATTGAAACGTTATATCTACCCATTTTTTGGAACCTGCAATTCGTAAGCTCCACAATTGCTGGCGATGACATAGGCCAGCCAGCCACATGGAATGGAGAGCAACAACCTTAGCCACTAACTAGAACATAAGGCCCAGCAACCTTAAATAAGGGCCATATATAAGGCTGTGACCAAAATGAGACGGAGGCACCAAATTTACTGAAAAATTTCAATTTTGGTTTTCGAACTTCTAATTTATATAATTTAGCTTTTTGAGTTTAAATTATCACCCAATTGTATTTTTTTTAAGAGGAGGGTTGAATTACAAAAAAAAACTGAAGTGAAAGCAAGTAAAATAAGTGGCGGATGTGAAATTTGTTTAAAAAATTCATTTTAACCCCCCATCTTTTTTAGCTCTTTCATAACAAGTCCTTTTAATTTTTTAAAATTCAATTTTGTTCATTTTCTCATTTTCTAGTCTTTTTTTTTTATAAGGGGGAGAAAGAGACTTACCAAATTTAGGCGTAGAGAGAGAAAATTGTCTTTGACAATAATTATGGCCACCAAAATGGTCAATTTTTGTGTTAAATGATTTTATATAATGAAAGAAGTTCGAGTTCAATGTTTTTACCTTGAAAATGCCTAAATAAACAGATCTAAGCTTGAAAAGATTTTTAGTTTTGAGTTGATTTTGGGTTTTGAGATTTTTTTTGTGTGTTTTTGAGAGCTATGATTGGTTTAACAAGGCTTCTAGATTATTTTCTAGGTGTTTTAGGTTAAAAATAAGTTGAAATGAGTTTTTGGGTGAAAAAAAAACATGAACCTTGTTTTAAGTGAGTTACGTCATGGTTCTCCCTTTTTCCTCAAAAGAAAGTTTGGTCAGAAGGTCTCTTAAGTGGGATCGCTCTCTTATGACAGACAACAACCTTAGAAAAAATCAAAAGAGATAGATTAGGGAACATTCAAACTATCCTAAAATGCATACTACTCTACTAAATGCTAGTATCTTTGAAATCCGTACAATCATCCAAGGTAAAGAGTTTGTCTAATACCCTTTTCCTCCCATGAAATCGCCACCCAATACTTGTACATCTAATAAGAATTGTTTATTTTATAAAGATAAAGGACGTAACACAAAGGAGTGTTACGCCTTGAAAAAGGAAATTGAAAGATTCATAATCAAGGGCTATGTTCATCAATTTTTGAAGAAGGATTCTCATCCCGAGCCAAAAAAGGAAGTGCTTAGTCAATCTATGATGGCACTACCTGAAATCAACATGATTTTAGGTGGAAACTCTACGGAAGATGATTATAGCACTAGGAAAAAAAAGTATAGAAAGGAGGCACTTACAACAACTCGTCTTCTAAACCAATGGCATGTGCCCATTGTCTTTACCCTAGAAGATGGAGAGGGAATAACTTTCCCATACGAAATGACATGTTCATCTTTATGATCCTTTCTAACCATCAAGTATATCGGGTGTTGGTAGATAATGGCAATGTAATCAATATCCTTTCCCATAAAGTAATAGCTCAGATGGGGATATCCTATACAAGACTGATTCAAATAAAAACTCCTTTTATTGGGATAGAAGGTTCAGGCGTATCAGTGAAGGGTGCTCTAAAACTCCCAGTCATCATTAGCACTCCCCCTAAATGAGTTTCCCTCCAGCAAACCTTTATGGTTATTGACATGACCTTTGCCTATAATGTCATTTTAGGTAGACCTCTTTTTCATTAGATTAATGCAATCATTAGCACTGTACTTGACATTGAAATTTATAACTCTAAAAAGAGTGTCCATAGTGAAGAAGAATAAAATAACCTCAAGCAATGTGCCTTTACTTATCTAAAGGGAAAAAAGGCCCTGATATTGAACCAATAAGGGTTATTGAAAGAAAAAGTGGAGGTTAGAGTTAAAATTAATGAAGAATTGAAGGAATATTCTTTTAAGAGAAAATGACTAAGTCGTCATGAAAGTGAGTTTAACCTTGACACCAATATAATAACAATCACCGACAGAGCTCATCTATATCTAAAGGTTTAACTTTATGATAAAAACCTCTATCATGCTAGAAATCAGTCCTGAAATTGCAACTTATTAGTTGAAGAATAACCTAACTGTTCATCCAGTCCACTAGAAAAAGAGGTGTTTCGGGGGTGAAAGGTAGAAATCAATAACACAAAAGGTAGATAAGCTTCTAGATGTTGGCTTTATTATGGAAGTGATGTACCTTGTTTGGTTAGCAAATATGGTAATGGTTAAGAAAAGCAACGGTAAGTAATAGATGTGTGTGAACTTCATATATTTAAATAAAACTTGCCTAAATGATAGTTATCCTCTTCCCAAAATTAACCATTTAGTTGACTCCACTATAGGTTTTAAATATCTGAGTTTTTTTAATGCCAATTTTGAATATTATCAAATCCTCATGCACCTAGATGATAAGGAAAAAAACAACTTTATATTTGAAGGGGGAAATTTTTATTATAGAGCAATGTCATTCAGGTTTAAGAATGCTAAAGCTACTTACTAATGAATGGTTAATAAAAGATTCAAGAATTAACTTAGAAGGGATATGTTGATGACATGTTAATAAAACTAAATCCTTTCAAGTATGTCTTTCCATCAAAAGAGGAAAGTTTTTGGGTTTTCTAGTAAGTAACAAAGGAATTAAGCCTAATTTAGAAAAGGTTCAAGCCATTTTAAATATGACTCATCCTTGGTCAATAAAGAAGTTTCATTGTCTTATAGAGAGATTAATTGCCCTTAATTAGTTTATAGCTCATTTAGAGGGGCGTACTTTACCATTTTTTAAGATCTAGAGAAACATAACCAGCTTTGAGTTAACTTTAGGTTGTCATAAGGCTTTTAAAGAGTTTAAAATTTATCTTTCATCTCCCAAGATATTTTCTCAACTAGGAGAGAGTGAAAACCTCTTTCTCTACCTAAAGATGGTTAACTCAGCAGTAAACTTTGTTTTGGTAAAGAAGGATGAAATAATATAATATCCATTTTATTACTATAGTCAAACTATTCATAATGTTGAAATGAGATACTTAAAGTGGAGAAAGTAGCCCTCGCTCTGGTGAGAGCCTCAAGGAAGATGAAACCATATTTCCAAGCTCACAAAGTCATAGTTTTGACAAATCAACCTGATGTAGTCGGGCCTGTGATAACGAGTGATTCTAAGCCGTCACGTATGTGTCTATCACAACTAAATAAAGATTTATCCTAGACAAATTACATAGATGGCCTAATAAATGCATTTATGGACTGGTGGGTAAGTCAAAACCCAAGAAGTGGTCTGGTCGCATCAGATTGAATAACAGCTCAAAAGGTCCATAACTTCTGATTTGTTTGTTGGATTGTGTTCAACTATTTACAAAAGTTTACAAAGACCGTTTTCTTTATAATATCCATTGCATTGCTACACGGAGCATTGGATTTATAAATATAAAAAATCTCATCAAAGCCTTTTAATTTTGGCAACTTTTATGTTTTCCACTCTTTTTTTGGATTTCTTACTTATTTTGGATTTTATGTTTTTTTGTCCTTTGTAATTTCAGGTTTTTATTTTTATTTTCTAGTTGAAGTAAGGTTTTTGGACTATTTAAGGGTTTATAAACCTTCTAGCGAGGAAGACTTCATTATCATTATTTTTAAAAAGAATAAACTTGTGAATTTAAGGCTTACGCTTGTAGTTTCTTTCATTTAAAATATTTTTCGTTCCTCATTTAATAACTTTCTTTAACTTCTACCTACATCACAACGTGTGTGATAAATCCTTCATAAGCCAGAGATGTTTAGACGTCTAATTAGATGGCTATTGACTTAAGAGAGTTTAGACTTCAATATAGACTTTGACCAACTATAAAAGGTCAAGCCTTGGTAGACTTTATTATTGAATGCTTGTTTAAAGGTCCTATGGATATATATGAATCCGTATTTTCGATCATAACTTCCTGAGCCAAATTAGAAGCTCTAGTAAAACAACCTCTGATTTTCCCTGCCTGGGGATTATATGTTAATAGCGCTTCCGATATTAATGGAAGTAAAGCTAGGATAATGCTTGTCAGTTTTGAAGAACAAGTATTGGAATATAGAGTTTATTTTGAGTTCCTAACCATAAATAATGTATTAAAGTATGAAGCTTTTTTAGCAAGATTACACCTTGCAAGACCCTTGAATGCATACCAATTTAAAGTATATCATGGTTAGTGGTTAATCAAAGCTAATAAGTATATAAAGCCAAAGAAACGATCATTCAACTGTATCTTTAGAAGGTTTAACCTCATTTAAAACTTGGAGATAAAAAGTATTTTAATCCCTTGTATTCTAAGGGAAGACAACCACCAGACAAATCTTATGTCTAAGTTAGCAAGTTTAAATCTTGTAGACCTTCTTGTGGATATTTGGGTTGAAACTGTAGAAAAATTAAGTATGGGTAAAAAAAAGCATGTGGGTGTTCCCATCAATATTGAGAAAGATTGGAGAACCCTGATCATGCATTACCAATTTGTTGAAGAATTACCCTTAACAAAAATCAAGTCATTCATCTAACTGGGCGAGCAATAGGGTATTACATAATTAAAAATATACTATATCAAAGATCTATCTTAACTCCACTACTAAAATGCTTATCTCTAAAAGAAAGCACTTATGTTTTAAGAAAGATATATAAATGTATATGTAGTCTACATACAAGTTCTAGAGATCTTGCTGCTTAGACTATACGAGCAAGTTTCTATTGGCCCCTGAGGTTTGAAACCTCTTTGGGGACATTCTCATTCCCTCTTCCAGGAGAAGAGGGTTTAGTAATGCCACTTTTAGATCTAGGACCTATTTCAATGGCTATAGGTTTATGACTAGTACTTCCAGTTTTAGGCCTGAAACTGAAATTTCCCTCAGTAGATGAAATTTCTTTTCATTTTCTAGAAGTCATTTTGATGATTTAAAATAAGAAAAAAAAAAAAAGATAAAATGTATTATGTGTTTACCTAGAAGATGACTCTTCTTCTATAAAAAAAAAAAAACACAAAGAAACTTGATCTTATATAAGGCTTCTAATACATAGAATTCAAAGGAAATTTTTGGCAAAAGTAAAATTACAAAAGAAGAGGGTTTATATACATCATCGCCTTCTACTCTAAGTAATGAATGAAGGACGTGTGACCTTATATTATAAACCTAGAAAGGATAAACACCTATTATATTGGTTGCATGTAACCAAATGGTCTTTTCAAAAAGATCATTTCACCTCCCTCTAACTAATTTTTTAAATACCTCTTTTTAAGGGAAGATAAGACAAACCTTACTAAATGTCTCCCAAGAGGCTTTTCAAGTCCTTATGCATTAAATGCATAAAAGATATAGGATGAAACTGATAAGGAAGTCTTTTTTACTCAATATTTTTTTATGTTTTGAAAGAGCTCAAATCTATAATAAGATGATAACCTAATCAAATATAGGGTTTGGCAAGCTGCTTAAACCGATATGCTGGGGTTTAGCCATGAAATGAGCCCAAGTCTTCATGGGTCTAGCAAGTTGTCGAACACAATATGCTTAGGTTTAGCCATGAGCTGAGCCCAAGACATCGTGTGTAAACCTTTGGATAAAAACCTTATACTGAAGTAGTTAAAAAAAATAAAATAAATTAAATTGGTAAATATGGTTTGAGAAATATTGGAGCCAATGTATAAATAAAAGACATAGTGGGGTCAATGTAAAAAAATTAAAATTAAAATAAAAGAGAATGTGAGGGGTTAATATGAAAATTAAGAAAACATAAGGGACTAATATGTAAATAAAATAAGTCAGGGTAAGATGCAAACAAAGAAAGTTATAATTATAAATAAAGAAGAATTGTTTAGAAATCTCTTGAAATGGCCGGCTATAAAAGGAAAAAAGATGGAGGAAAAAATGAGCTAGAAATCTTACACCAAAAAAAGTTAGATTAGAGAATTAAAGGGTGTTAAAATGAGATTTACATTTTTTTGAAGAACTCCAAGGGATTCAGCCTTGATAGGGGCAGCATAAAGGAGAGAAAAGTAGGGTGAAAGAAATTTGATTCATCTTGGAAGTTATTCTTTAATTTCCTGTCTTTAGAGGGGTAATGAATTCCTTTAATAAGTTGTTTTAACTTGTTTTGTGTTTTTCTTGAATTATTAGACTATTTGGTAGAGATTCATGGTTTATGAAGTTGAATATGAAATTGTGTTTTGATGATATTTGATATATGTGATGAATAAAAAAAAAGGTTAGTAGAGATAATTTTTATTTTAATGAATGGATTTGATAAAGTTGATGGGTTTAATATTTATTTTAAATGATGATATATGAAGGTATTATATGTTATTATTGCTGAAAATAATGGAAAATACACAGAGAAACAAGTAAAAACTTGTTAAATTTAGAAATAAAAAACTAGACAGTTTGTCTTTCGATTTCTTCTTTAAGATTAGGACCCTAGGATGATGGAACTTAAGATAATTTCATTCATAAAAGTTATATACATTGATGATACATTTCAAAAAAAAAATACTAACCTTGCTTAAATCAGAATGAGAAAACACTAGATATAAGATAAAAACCAAAGAATGGTCTAGACTAAAATCAACATGATAGTTTTTTTTACTACTGTAATTTGTGAGTTTAGGCATATAGATGGAAAAATTAAGTCTAATCATCTTCATCAAAGTTTTATATCTATGTTTTAGCTTTCCAAATAAAGAAACCACTTATAAAATCAAGTTCTATAAATCTAGTTATAATCACAATATTAAATAGTGTTCTGAGTCAATTATGTTGAACCACTTGAACTTTATAAAATGTGATCTCTTGTTTAGAGTTGTTCTTGATTAAAAATGTTGAATTATTGAAGGAATGAAAATGAAAAGTGTGTTTATGCACGGACAAGGCTTGAAATTAATAAAGTGTACCTATTGGTACAGGTGAGATCATGGACGTTAAACGACAACAGAGGACAATTAGTAGAGCATAGATTTCAGGTAAGTGATAGGTATTTTAGATTATTTTGTAAAAATCTCTTATAAATTTGTTATTGATGTTGTTGTAAAATGGATGTTAATATTTTTATTATGCAAATTTATTATGAAAATATTGGTTAGACTAGTTTCCTGATGATAAGACAAGTATCCTTAAATGATTATTCATTAAATCAGTGTTTTGATGATAGGACTAGTGCCCTGTAAATAAGTTATTAAATGCATCATTTTTTTTATGATAGAATTGATGTTATAGGAATGTATAATTAGTAAAACTAGTTTCTTGATTTGGAACCGATATCTTGTTATATGGATAATTATGAAAATTTATTATTGGATTAACAGGAATTAAAACCCTGAATAATGAGTTGTTTTAAAAAAATGATAAAATATTGTATAAATGCCTAAATTGTTTAATTAATCTTATGGTGCTTTATAAATCAATATTTTTCATCAGCATAGCATCTCCTTATTGATGAATTTTATGTTTAAAAATGAGAAATTTCCTTATTTTTCCTCTTATAACTAGGAAATAAGTTTTAAAATATTTTTGATGTTACAAATTTTATACTTTAGAAGAAATAGAATTGTACGGGGGTGTTAATATAGGTTACCTAAATTTATACATGGCATAGAATATTATTTTTTCAAACATGATTTATTTATTTTCTTAAGAATATAAAATAATTATTAATTTTAGCACAAATAAATTTTATGCTTGCTTCAAGTGTGAATTACATTTCCAATAATATTTTTTAAAAAATAAGTTTTTTTTATTAAAATTAAAATTTTTATATTTTTATATATTAATATTAAAAATAATTTTATAAAATAATAAAAAATATTATTTTAATATATTTAAAAATCAACTAAATGGTAACCCAACTTTAAACCCGTACATTGATGGATAAGACGGCTTCAAACTCTAATAGGCGGGGGATCCGACTTCAAACAACATATTGTTTTTCCTTTCAGATAAAAAAAAAAAATTCACTAAAATTCTCGACGTCTTCCTCTCTTCTTTGTTTCTGTTAGGGTTAGCACACTCTCTCTCTGTATCTTGCTCCCCGATTGATCGAACTGAGCTTAGAAAATCTTAAAATCCCTCATCCTCTCACTTTCAGTAGGTACAAGATTCTATCCTATTGTTTTTTCTCTCTTTCTTGAAACTAGCATGAACTGTTGCCTGCTGACTTCGATTTATTGGATCAGATTACAACTATAGCCGTCAATTCAATTAACCATGTCTCGTCGAAGAGACGAAGACGACGACCTTGAAGATGAAGAGTATGAGGAGCAGGAAGAGCAAGTAATGGATGAAGAAGAGGAGGAATATTATGAGGGTGAAGAAGAGGAAGATGTAGGAGCGTCGATTAGGAAGAGACGGAGATCTGATTTCTTTGATGATTTTGCTGAGGAGGAGGAGGAAGATGAGGACGAGGATGATGAGGATGAGGATTATAGTGGTGGTGGTGGTGGAGGACGAGGTGGTGGTAGGAAGCAGAAGGGGAAGAAGCGGCGTGGCTCAGAGTTTTTTGATGATATTGCTCAAGTTGCCAGTGATGACGAGGAGGATGAAGATGATGGCGAGGACGGTATGTTTGTTTAAATTTTAAGCCCTTTTTTTTGTAGTAATGGTGGTGAATTCAATGCTCTTAATTGTGCTTTTGTAAATGCAGATTTTATAGTTGACGATCACGGAGCTGATTTACCTGATGAGAGTAGTGGTAGAAGGATGCATCGTAGGCCGTTACTGCCTGCAGAAGAGGATCAAGAAGATGTTGAAGCACTTGAGAGAAGTATTCAAGCAAGATATGCAAAGTCAATGCACTCAGAATATGATGAAGAGACTACGGAAGTGGAGCAACAAGCTCTTTTGCCATCTGTTCGGGATCCGAAATTATGGATGGTTAAGTGTGCGGTATGTCTATCATTCGTCAATGGGCGTGGTTTTCTTATTTGTGGTACTAGATGTGTTCATGTACTTATTTAATTGTTCTTTAATATTCATCAGATTGGCCGTGAACGGGAGACGGCTGTTTGTTTAATGCAAAAATACATTGATAAAGGATCGGAGTTGCAAATTCGGTCTGCTATTGCTCTTGATCATCTTAAAAACTATATATATATTGAAGCAGACAAAGAAGCCCATGTGAGAGAGGTATCCCTCTGCTTTGGGGCTTTCCAGTGATTACTGAATCGCTCAACTTTTTGCGTTTTCATGCTTACAGCTGTGACGGATGGAATATGTGATCTATTGATTTGCTTCTGCTTCAGGCTTGTAAAGGCTTGCGCAATATTTTTGGGCAGAAAATCATGCTTGTTCCAATCAAAGAAATGACTGATGTTCTTTCAGTTGAAAGCAAAGTAATTGATCTTTCAAGGGACACCTGGGTCAGAATGAAGATTGGGAATTACAAAGGGGACCTTGCTAAAGTATGTTTTATAACTTCTGTTCCTATTCACCTTCTTGTTCTCAGTTTTTCCTTGCTGATTTTTCGTTTTCTTATTTTGAAGGTTGTAGATGTAGATAATGTCCGGCAGAGAGTTACAGTAAAGTTAATTCCAAGGATTGACTTGCAGGCTCTTGCAAACAAACTGGTAAGTTTTCACTTCCATTATTGCCCTTTGTTTGGTTGATAGTAGACATATTCGACTGAGAAAATTGTCTTGTTCAAGGTCATGTCTCATCAAATTGGTGACCTCATATAGATGCACTAGGCATTCCCTTTTTTATCATCAATATTACTTTGCCGATGCATGAGATGGTGTGAAACTTAATTATGGTCGTGCACTTTCATAATAGAAGATGGATTTTGTTACCCCTTTTTCCCCAGGAAGGCAGAGAAGCGCCAAAAAAGAAGGCATTTGTACCTCCTCCACGTTTTATGAATGTTGAAGAAGCTAGGTAAATACCGATTGCTTCTTTTTCATTCAAATATCAATAGTACTGAATCCTTTTGTTTATTATATGATTATTTGTTGTCCCTGTAAATTTTCAGGGAATTACATATTCGTGTAGAACGCAGAAGAGATCCAATGACCGGTGATTATTTTGAAAATATTGGCGGGATGCTTTTTAAAGATGGTTTCTTGTATAAAACTGTATCAATGAAGTCAATTAGTGCTCAGAACATTAAGCCATCATTTGATGAGCTTGAGAAGTTTCGTACACCTGGAGAGAATGGAGATGGTGATATTGCCAGTTTGTCAACCTTGTTTGCAAACAGAAAGAAGGGCCATTTTATGAAGGGTGATGCAGTTATTGTTGTCAAGGGCGATCTGAAAAATCTAAAGGGATGGGTTGAGAAAGTTGATGAAGAAAATGTACATATTAGACCTGAAATGAAGGGTCTTCCGGTAAGAATTTGTTGGTAAATTTAAAATAATCATTTGTCTTTTGTATGTTGTTAAGAATAGGTTGAATTTGCTTATTGTCTTATCCTTTCATTTATTGGTATTCAAAACTATTTATTGGCAGAAAACACTTGCAGTAAATGAAAAGGAATTGTGCAAGTATTTTGAACCTGGCAATCATGTGAAGGTTGTCTCAGGCACACATGAAGGTGCAACTGGCATGGTTGTTAAGGTTGAGCAGCATGTGCTCATTATTCTGTCTGATACAACAAAGGAACATGTGAGTGATGCTTTTGCTGCATAAATTAATTCTCTGCTTTAGTTATTGCTTGACAAGGAAACTAATGTGTGGAGCCAATGTCGATATCTGTTGTCTTCAGATCCGTGTATTTGCTGATGATGTTGTGGAAAGTTCCGAGGTAACTACAGGAGCTACCAACATTGGGGGCTATGAGCTTCACGATCTTGTGCTATTGGAGTAAGCCTGTTTGCTTAAAAAGGTTATCCTTTTGTCCTTATCATTTGAGGCCTTATTTGTTCTTTGGTGTTTATTGCAGTAATTTGAGCTTTGGTTTAATTATTCGTGTAGAAAGTGAAGCCTTTCAGGTTAGTCATCACTGAACTGCCTACTTTGCTAGGTTTACCTGTCACCTATTTTGGCTCAAGATCCATCCTTTTTCTCCAGGTTCTCAAGGGAGTTCCAGAGAGACCTGATGTTGCACTTGTTAGACTGAGAGAGATCAAATGCAAAATTGAGAAGAAAACCAATGTCCAAGATCGGTACAAGAACACTGTATCTGTGAAAGATGTTGTTAGGATCATTGATGGTCCTTGCAAAGTAAGATTCCCAGCCACTGCATGATCTATCTTACTACCACATGTTCATTGGTTACAGCTCCCCTATTGTCTTGTTAGGGAAAACAAGGTCCTGTAGAACACATATATAGAGGAGTTCTGTTCATCTATGATCGGCATCACCTTGAGCATGCTGGGTTTATTTGTGCTAAATCCCATTCCTGTGTGGTTGTCGGTGGATCACGTTCCAATGGAGATAGAAATGTAAGCATTTCTGTCTTATTTTAGGAATAAAATTTCTGTTGTAGCTGAGTTTTTTGTGCGTGCAGCTTTTAATTCTAATTATCCAGGCTTTTTTCAGGTGTGTTTGGTTTGAAGTGGATTGGTGTTCATAATTATCAAAAGTTGCTGATAATTGCTCTTTGAATAGGAGCTTAAACAGATGATTGATAGTCACTGTCACTTTTGTTATAGCAGATTTGTTTTTATATCTTTGTAATTAATTACTTAGAGAAGCTATTGCGGGATTTATCATTTTGCTTAATTTTATTTTATTTTTGTTAAAATATTTTACAATCATTATTTGTTAGTAACCTGTCGAGGTTAGCAGGACATGATTTTTAAAGTGAAAACTGACTATATCAATTTCAGATCAAATCAGCAGAAATAATTTAAACCAAATTGTCCCTTTTCTCACTCATTATTAAATTTTCAGGGTGATTCCTATTCAAGATTGAGCAGTTTTAAAACTCCTCCCCGAGTAGCCCCGTCACCAAAGAGATTTTCTAGAGGAGGTCCTCCATTTGAGTGTAAGTTTTTTAAAGTGACAACTCTTTTCTTTAAATAAATTTTATCATAATTGGGCTTCCTTAATTGTTATTTACCCAAGAAAGGAAAGGACATTTTTGTTACAATGGTGTCATATTTTTCTCAAGTCGAGCTCTAATACTAACTGCTAATTGAATTCTGCAGCTGGAGGAAGAAATAGAGGTGGACGGGGAGGGCATGATGCTTTGGTTGGTACCACAATAAAGGTACGACAGGGTCCTTTCAAGGGTTACCGTGGGCGTGTTGTAGATATCAAAGGTCAACTTGTTAGAGTTGAACTGGAATCGCAAATGAAAGTTGTTACAGGCAAGTCTTCACCTATCTACATAAAATGAAAAGCTAGCTCCTTGAATTCCTGTTTGTTTTATGGAAAATGAATGCTGTTTCAAGTGCAGTTGATCGGAGCCACATCTCAGATAATGTGGTTGTTTCAACTCCATACCGGTAAATACACACATTGAAAATTGTTTGAACTGGTTTTATGATTCTATCTTTCTGATTGACTATTTTTCACATGTTTTACCAGCGATACACCTCGATATGGTATGGGAAGTGAAACCCCAATGCATCCTTCTCGGACTCCATTGCGTCCATACATGACACCAATGAGAGATGCTGGAGGTTTGTTCTTTGTATGCGAGTCTATTTAGATTTTGGATGCTTTAATCGATCACTACTCTGGTATATTCAGATTTGGATCCTTTGATCAATCATCATTTTGGTTAGAAGTGATTGGTATTTATACTTATGTATACCTCATGTTTGCAGCGACACCTATTCATGATGGCATGAGGACACCTATGCGTGATCGGGCCTGGAATCCTTATGCACCAATGAGTCCTCCAAGGTTTGACCATGAATTTTGTAAATACTAATGCTTTTCCTATTTAGATATCTATCCCGAATCCTCTCTGATGAATATTTTGATTGATAGTATCACTTTTAAGAATTTTTGGTTTCATTTAGTTTTAGCCATCCCCTGTCACGGGCATATTTACTTGCTTATTAGAACTGTTGATGTTACCGTTTTGCTTAACTACAATCTGTCTAAAATATGACCTTCAATTGGTGGACACAACTTCATAGGAAATAAAATGGAGAAAGAGAGACTGGTAAAATGGCAGTTGCAGCAGAAACAGTGAATGGGTTGGATTTGAAGATTCAGCAGTTTTTCCTCTTTTGCACAAATATCAATTTAAAATTTGCACATGCCTAGAGGAATGTGTAGTAGTTGTATCAATAGTCATGTACTAATATAGAAAGTTATTTTGGTTCCTTAATCCTTAATGAATTGGTCTTAATAGTGTTGTTTCACCTAAATAGTCAACATAACGATTCAAGGACAAACTAGAAATAAGAGACCCAATTTAACACTGCATCTCTAAAAGTTACTTACCCGTTTGCAATAATTTCCTTGCATCTTTAATAGTTACTTCCCCATCTATGCGGCCTATTATCTCACCAGATTGATCATGAATTATAATCATATCCCTTAAAATTATTTCTATGTCATTCATCTGTCCCATTTTGCTTTTTAGAATTAGACAATTCTTTTCCTTTTGTTGTCTTTAAATTAACACTCTTGCTTTAGTTATTAACAAGTTATTTTCTTTTTCTTAATTTAAAACTGTTGGAGGCCTACTACATCGTTTTACATAGTTTTATTCCAATTTGTGATTTTTCTGTCATGATGGATAACTTTAGTATGATGAAATTAAGCAGATTTTAGTAGTGCTTAAGGATCAATATTATCTTGCTTTGTGGTTTGGTCTAATCTCTCCTTTTTTTCCTCGGCCCACCAATCTGTTCCTTTCAATTTTTCATAACCAACATTGCCAAATTAGAACATATGTTTCGCATTGCATAATCCTGGTATATCTGATACTAAAATGAAAAGTGTCCTGCATTTCCTGTATTTTGACACTCTGACATAAGTTCAATGAAAGTATCATCTGACAAATATATTGAACTTTTGACTATGTCACCTTTATGCATTGTAACTGATAAATGGTCATTGGAATTGTATCCACAAAAATGCAGGGATAATTGGGAAGATGGGAATCCTGGGTCTTGGGGAACCAGTCCACAGTATCAGGTGAAGAACTTGTATACTTTGACCCTATAAATAGTACAAGTTATTCTACGTTATAATAAAGAAATTGTTCTTTTTCCAGCCAGGAAGCCCTCCCTCTGGAACATATGAAGCTCCAACTCCTGGTTCAGGCTGGGCTAGCACTCCTGGTGGTAATTATAGTGAAGCTGGAACACCAAGAGATAGCAGTTCTGCCTATGGTAGTTTCTCTTTCACTTTCACATGATACTACCAGCGTTTATTTGATTCTGTAGCTAACTTTGTGCACCTCTTATAGCCAATGCTCCAAGCCCATACCTGCCATCAACTCCTGGCGGCCAGCCTATGACACCTGGCTCAGCATCCTACCTCCCTGGCACTCCTGGAGGGCAACTAATGACACCTGGAACTAATGGTCTTGATATGATGTCTCCTGTTATAGGTTTGTTCTGCACTTTCTTATTTTGCCATTAGTCATACTTAATGTATTGGACCTGCTGATATTTATCAGTTTATATAAAATAAAATATATCTAGTATGTCCTTTTTCATGGTTCAGTTTTTGGTTTGTATGTGTCGTGATTACGTGAATCCAGTTTTCACATTGAATCAAGTATTTGTATGGTGAGGCTGGGAGATATTAAAAGAAGAAAATTAATTCTGTTTTCTTCATGAAATAGATATTTCAGGAGTACATGTATTGTTTGCCCCCTTTCAATTCCAGAAAATGAATTGGTGCTTCATGAATTTTCTTTTCTGTTCCTTCTGTTTTTCAGTGGTTTGGTTTAGAAGTTAGAATTTAATCTTCATGGTGAAGCTTCTCTGAATGGGCAGAACATTTAAATAGATAAGATGCATGGAGTTTGATCAGCTTTCTACAAAATCTTTGTGCTGTCATGCCTATTGTGATCTTTACAATATCTAGGCTTGGTATTAAAAACCATTCGTTACAGGTGGAGATGGTGAAGGACCATGGTTCATACCCGACATATTGGTGAACGTACACAGGACCACAGATGAACCGACTGTTGGTGTCATCAGGGAGGTGCTTCAGGTATGTCTTTCCAAAGCAATTTGGGAAACGTTTTCATATGCATCTCTCCGCTGATAACTATTAACTAGATGTTTGAAATCCACGGCAAGTTCCTTAATTATTTTTTTTGATGAAGTTGCACCAGTTTATATGGAAGGAATACAAAGTAGAATTGTCATTAGTAAGAGGGAAGAGGGAACAGAGTAGAATTTTTGTCTGAATTGATTCATGCAGCTGCTATACTAATGATAATGATGGTGTTCATGGGATCAGGATGGCTCTTGTAAAATAGCCCTGGGGGCGAATGGCAACGACGAGACAATAACTGCACTTCCTAGTGAAATTGAGATAGTAGTGCCTAGGAAATCAGACAAGATCAAGATCTTGGGTGGTGCACATCGTGGTGTTACTGGCAAGTTAATTGGTGTGGATGGCACTGATGGAATTGTAAAGTTGGAGGACACTCTTGATGTTAAGATTTTAGACATGGTCATACTAGCTAAACTTGCACAAATGTGATTTTTGTCATAATACGCATAAATTAAAATTCAGTGACCCCCCCTCCGGCACTTTCTGTTAGGATACTGACATGCAAACCCAACAAGATAAAAGGTAAAGGATAGGATAAAATGAGAAATGACACACACAAGAATTTACGTGGTTCATCCAATTAGGCTACATTCACGGGCAAGTATAGAAGGATTTTATTAAGTAATATGGGAATTACAACCTCTCTCTAATAATAGAAGAACAACTAAAAATCTTTCTATTACTAGGAGAAAACACCTTACTTGTTCTTTCACAAATACCTCACAACTTTATGGGATTACTTTTCCTCTCTCACTCTTCTCTTCCTTTCTTTTGTGTTATGCAAAATAAGCTTGGATGCATTGCCTATTTATAGGCAAGCATCCAGGCAATGGGCAAGGCAAGGTGCTTATATTTATTGACTAAGGTGGAAAGGATGACTTCACCTTCTCTCACCATTGTTGACTTAGGTGAAGGATGGCTTCACCTTTTCTATTTCACATATATTGGTTTTAATCTTGGGTCAATTCCCAAGTCTTCAAGTGGGAGAATGTGAAGTCAGCCACTAAGATTGAAACCAATCTATGTGAAATAGAGAAGGTGAAGCCATCCTTCACCTAAGTCAACAATGGTGGGAGAAGGTGAAGCTATCCTTTTCCACCTTAGTCAATAAATGTAGGCACCTTGCCTTGCCCATTGCTTGGATGCTTGCCTATAAATAGGCAATGCATCCAAGCTTATTTTGCATAACATAAAAGAGAGGAAGAGGAGTGAGAGAGGGAAAGTAATCCCACAAAGTTGTGAGAGAGTAAGTGAGGTGTTTTCTCCTAGTAATAGAGAGATTTTTAGTTGTTCTCATATTATTAGAGAGGTTGTAATTCCCACATTACTTAATAAAATCCTTCTATACTTGCCTGTGGACGTAGCCTAATTGGGTGAACCACGTAAATTCTTGTGTGTCATTTTTTATTTTATCCCGTCTTTTGTCTTGTCGGGTTTGCATGTCAGTATCCTAACACCTTCCACTCATGATAGCCTTTAGTATGTGTTTGGCATTGTTGTTTGTGTGCTTTTTAAATATATTAGTACATCATAATTATTAGAAAGTTTTAAAAAATGATGTTTTTTTAAGCTAAACTCACTTTTAAAATATATCTAAATGCAAAAACAAAAGGTGCCTTTCTTTGTTTTAGGGTTTTAGATTTTCTTACTACAAGCAGAAGCTATCATGCGAGCTGGCTAAATAAGAGTTGTGCATTCATGCAAGTAACATAAGAATATGTTAAAAGGAAATTTAAGGTTAGAAATAATAAATCATTAAGCATTCCTCACCAATTCCGAGGCACTGTAATTTGTGAGTTACAGCAATTGTGACGCGCCTTCAGACTACAACAGATGACAAAGATACCGTTCAGCATTGCGCGTGTTTTTTAATTTTTTTTTACTTTAAATTAAATTTTTTTAATGTGTTTTTTATTATTTTGAATCTTTGATATATTGATATTAAAAATAAAAAAAATATTATTATTTTAATATTTTTTAAAATAAAAAACAATTTCTACAAAATCTTCTGCCTCTAAACAAGAAGGCCAGGCACCTTTTCAACCCGTTTTGTCTTTCAAGTTCGTAATTTTAGAGCACGTCTTCAGTTAGAGTGGAAGTGCATTCCCCCTTGTCCCTGCAGTCTTTGAAGATGCGCGCATCTTAAACGTATTTTGTTACTTTGAGTTTTAACTTGTAAAGTGAGGAATTAATTATTATTTTTTTTTTTTTGGGTTTCAACGCGGGAATACAAGTCTCTGCGGCAGATAAAAAAAGTAGTTTCTATTACGGTAAGCCACAGTATCCTTAAGGTTTCATCCAGGGAGCCCAACAGATTTCGGCCCACTAAACTACGTGTTTATTTTAATATTTAATAAGCTTCAGTTTGATGCATGAACGTTCCAAACTAGGAAGAGCTGTCATACAAACAGGCTAACTAGTTAACAGAGAGATTCTGGAAGGACAAGAGGTGTGATGAGCAAACCTCCTCCTTGTAATTCTTTCATCATAATATTCATTCTGATATAGCATCAGGTTAAATACAGGACCCTTTTCTGAAAGATAGAGAGACCTTAGCTAAATCAAAACGCAGCGTAGAGCAAGGGGAGTAATTGATTGAAACGGTGTGCATTGGAGGATCAATGAAACGTAGCGTTTCATACAACGTTCTTCTCTGTTTTCAAGTCTTCAAGTCTTCCATCGGTCATCTCCATCTCCTGTAATAATTCCTTTTCCCTTCTCAGCCGATTTGAGAATGAAATTATGGAGACTGGGCACCGGGAGATAAGACTTTGAAGACGAGACATCAGGTTTTTGGTTAAGTTGATAGAATTTATTTTTTTATCCCTGCAATTCATTGCCCTGAGTCCAAATTATATTTGAAATATGTTTTGATGACATTTTTTTTCTTTTTCAAAATCATTTAAGGATATTTAATGGTCATTTTTTTTCAAAGAAAAAATTATAGTTTAAGGTTTTAATTATTCCATAATGATTTTTCAAAAAAAAATCAATTGGGAGATTAATTAATTAGCTCAATCATTCTTTGGCCTATATTTTTATACACAAGAACATGTATTCATATAAATAATGATTATATTTTTTTCTCATTTGATAGTAAAGAGTGTCCTCAAGCAAGTTTGTGCGTCAATTACAAAGAAGTTCTGTGACCTCTACATGGATGTAATGCATTCAAAATAGTTTAATAAATTCTCAAAATCCAGAGAAAATCAAAGAACGAGAGTAAACTTGCTTTCATTTTGGACAACCAATACAATTCCGTCCTCGCTAATTTGACAACGGTTAAAACAGAGACGGACATTCTAGAACTACGGCAGGCATGTAGAAGATGGCATCTCGTTTCCAAATTCAAAGACTTGATCCGCAAGGCAATCTCTCGCCGCATCTAATTCAGGCAAAGCATCCAGTGATGGCTAAACACCATTTGCCTACACTTCTATAGCCTCTCTAGACTGAAGCCTGCTTAAGCTCCCTTCAAAACTAGCATAATCCATCAGTCTTACTTGTGATCGCTTCAAAGGATTTGGCTTGCAATCACTTGGATCAAATCATCTCCAAAATCAAATGGAAAAATAAAGGCCTTGATAATGCAAGAGTCCATCTGCCTTGGCTCTCATATCAGGTAGCATTCTGCTTTTCCACAAATTAGAATATAAGGTCCCTCTGGGTTTCAACTGCAACTTCTATATGCCATAATTTACAGAATCTGGCAAACAATGTATGTAAATGCTCGCCAGTCCAGTCTCCGAAGGCTTATAAGCATCTGTCAACCTTTCCTGCTAAACAATAGATAGAATACCTATTATTTGCAGCACCTTAATCTGTCAAAAAAAAAACAAGGCAACGAATGTAGGCCGGTGTTTAGTAGGACAAATAGAACACTTGTTCTGTAAGTTGGGGATATCCAGAAACTGAGACAAGTGAATGACAGACATTTGCAAAGTAACCACTTAAATTAAAGGAAAAACCTGGATGTCCCTTTCTAAAAGCACTAGCTGCACATGGCCTGGCTTTAGACCCATCCCCACCATGAACAAATGCACAAAGGTAAAAGAAACATGAAAACTCCATGATTTTCAAGTTCTGCCCGCAGTACCCGTAACTATGATCAGCAAATTAGTACCATCCACACACTGCAAGGACCAATCTGCAAGTCAACAAGGCCAAACTACATGGCCATACTCAGTATGTCTGAGCGTATCGACGAGAGCCAGCAACCAAAAAGATATGTCCACTCCATTGAAAATGTGAAATGCTGGCACGTCCATTAATAGCCAGTTAAATGCTATTAATCCTGTAATAATGTGTGGCATGAAGAGCACAAAATTTTGACTTCACATAGGGCCATTAAAACATCACAACTGTGGCCACTAGAGAATTTTCCTGTTCAATTACAAGCATCTTTCTGAAATCTGACATAATATATGGTTATCAGCAAAGCAGCTAACTTATCTGCCCAGTATGAGAAGCCATTTTTGGGCGAAGCTGTTCTTTTTCAAAGATTTAGAGCTTCTATGTTATCCTCCCGATTACAAGTGGTCAAAAACAAGGATGGAGCCTGATGGCAAACGTGATAGATGGCTAATGGAACAGCTACCTTAACCTCTTCGTTCCACTGTTTTCACCTGCTATTTCAAACAGTTGATCATGCAACAAGAAGACTACCCCCTCAAATAACTGTGGATTTGCATGTACAGCCGCTTAGTGTACATTAGGATTGACATTGCCCTCAAATGGTATCTCGTAAGTTAGCAGCTAAAGCGAAAATTTGAAAACCAAAATAGTATAGTAAATTTCAGCTAGGCTCCATCTCAATAACAGATGTACCCTTTTTGTTCTTTTGAGAATCCATGCAGCTACATATTTAAACCACAGTTTGTTATGCCCTTACAAACATGGAACACGGTAAAAGGCCATAACAATATTTGTTTATCTTCATTTCAGATCCATATAGCTACATATCTAAACCGCAGTTTGAATAAAAGAAGATTACATTCACCATCTTGCAAGCAGCGGAATTTAGAGTCCTATGCATACTTGCATGTAGAAGTCATCCAAGAGCTGGTTTAAGAAAATCGACTTCAATGGAAACTTGAAGCTTCCCGCATAACCATGCATAATGTCAACTTTATGAAACAATAAATGGAGAAAAGCAAACACATGAGTTAGGCTTACTAAATGCAGATCATACCTTGCTTACTTTTGCGGCTCCCCTCTAAAGAATCCAAAAGGAGCCAAACTAGAGGATTCATGATTTTCCTAAACAGAAGACGGACACAATTTTGTTGAGGTTAAAATTAAAGCATAAAAAATTGCAATGCATGTGCACGTGGTTTAAAGAAATATAAACCTGTAAATAGAAAGCATGATTAGTGTTGGAAAAAGTCAATACCTGGTTAGTTGGATTTTTCCCATGTACCCGCTGAGGCCTGGCATTAAGATCAATCAATTTGTTGTCCATTTTCCCGTCACTGTTATTCTCTACCATTGGAACTGGAGAGGCCCTGTGGTTCTGTAGATTTTCTCTGGCTGTGAGCTTAGGCGGCTGATTTTGGTCCCTTCTTGTTTCATTATCATCAAGCGGTTGCTGTCCTTGTTCCTCTGTACAGCCAGGTTTATCCCCTGGAAACTAAATAAGACAATCAAACAAAGCATGTTAATTCAGAAAGCTTCTTACATATTTGATACAAAACTCAAAACACTTCAATCCCGAGAAACAAACCTCAACTCTCTGCCTCAATAGCAGATATCTCCCATGGGTTCTTTTACCACCAACATGCACCATCATATCACATTGCAAGCAGAGCGAACTGCCATCTATCTCGCAGTAAAAGAAAGCTACATGTACATTTCAAGCCAAGGGAAAAAAAAAACCTTTAAAAAACTTCAAAATTCATGTCCCGTGAAAAAAAAAACCCAAAAATGTCAGCAAAGACAGGCCTGCATACCTGGTGCCTTTTCACATATGTCACACCGTCGAACATCACTGGGATCTGCAAGTCCTACTCGTACATGCCGACTAGCTAGCTTGTTACACATATGAACCTGCAATTCCAGCACAAAAAACAGAAACCCATTAGCTTAAACATGACAAATTCGATCATGCTTCCTTAAAAAGACCAATATTTGAACCATCATCAAGAAAACTATCAAGCTTGATATTTCACAATAAAAGATCGTCACTTTATAGGCTTAACAAGGAAATAACAATTTTCACACTTCCAATATCAAAAAAAGAGAAGAAAAGAAATATTTTTTTTACAAATCCAATGAAGCCCGTCTCGATTTATCACATACAAAGCTATATTATTACCTTGGCGCTTAAATTGTTCACTTAAACAGTACAATTAATATAATTCTCTAGCAGAGAAATAAACACAATTAACAGAAAAAAAATGGAAAAAGGAGAAAGTGATTGATTTACCTTCTCGTCGCAGGAGCGGCAAAGCGCGGCTTCATCAGCAGCACAGAAAAGAATCGCAGCTGCGCTTTCACACACATCACAAAGCATTCGCATTTCCGTTTTCTAGAATCAGTTTTGGTTCTTTCTTTATTATTGTTACTATCCTTTCACCTTTCAATCTCTACTTCCTATTATTTCTCCTTTCTCCATCTTATCACCATTTGTCAATATCTCATGAGATTAAGATTATTAAGTTAAACAGTCAATGACAAACAGATTGGAGAGGGAAATTTAAATGGTGAAGAGGAGAGGAGAGGAGAGGGGATGAGAGAATACAACAGGACTTGTTAAGTCTATGAAACTGGAGACGATGAAGAAGAAAGACAATGGAGTGATATTCGTCGCTTGCTTTGCCTTGCCTTCTGTTACGCATACAAGTCTCTGGTTTGTGTTAACTTTTGGTACTCTCTCTGTCTGGCTGACACGTCTTTTTCCTTTCAAGTCGAAAAGGAAAGGGAACAAAATTTTTTAATACGGGAAGGATAGACAATATGTACACGAGCACAAACTTGAAAGGGTAATTTTTTAAGATATGTTTGAGGGTGTAGTTATAATTAATTTTTAAAATATATTTTATATTAAAATGATTAAAATAATATTTTTTTATTTTTAAAAAATTATTTTTAAAATCAGTATATTAAAATGATCCAAAATATTTATAAAAATTAATTTTTATTAAAAATATATATATTTAAATTTTAAAAAAACACGGTAATGTAGTATTATAAATTACACACCAATCTATTTAGTATTTAAAATAAATTAAATAATTTTTTAGTTTTAAAAGTAATTATTTAATTTATTGATAATTGAATATATTTTTTTACTTTTAAAATATATTTTTTTCTCATCAATCTTTTTATATTCTCTGTTTTTTATTTTTAAAAAAATCAATTAGAAAAGTGAAAGGAGTTAAAATGATTAATTTATTATTAGATTAAAAAAATAGAGACTATTTGGTTATTTTAAAAACTATAAAGATATTTAATTCTTTTTACAGGACTTAAAAGATTAATTTGTAATTTACTTTAATTACACGATGCATTTAAGAGACATGAGTATGGTGTTTTCAGCGCGTGGTAAGAGTATACTTCTAAAAGCTGAGCTGTTCATGTTTGTGATCTGTTCCGCTGCTGTTTGCTAGTGACTAGATCGCCACACTCTCTATCTCACGCAGTGTGTAGCACGTTCGCTGTAGAAACCACGGGCCTACTTGGGGTTCGTGGCACGTGGGCTCCACGATCAAACATGATCCCTGTCTTGTTGGTTGTTTGATTGAACAGTAGAGTTAGCGGTATTCTATGTTTCTGCTGTCTGAACTCTAAAGGAGGCCAGTATTATCCCTCATCATCAGCCATGAGCTATCATTTTTAAACTCTCTCTTTTCCCCCCTTATTTTCTCGAAACATTACCGGAAGGACTCCAGGTACAATTCCCTTGGGGTCCTTTTTTTCAAACATTATCCATGATGTTTATTAAAAGGGTGTTTGTAGTTATATTAATAGTTATTTTTAAAATGATTTTTATTTAAAAATGTATTAAAGTAATATTTTTTGTTTTAAAAACTGTTTTTAGCATTAACAAATCAAAATAATCTAAAAATAAATTTAATAGAAAAAGTCAAATTCTTATAAAATATTATTTGGAATAAAATTCCAAACAGAAGGAAAAGCCGAAAAAGAATCAAAATGGTAACTAGTGGGTAGTGTCTTGCAAACATTATACATTGTCCAGTTTAATCATGTTTAATGTGCACACGAGATACAATAAGGTTATATTTTTTATAGAATAGTTAATTTCCAGCATCCAATTAGGAGCTCAAATTGGGTATTTGAAAGTAGTAACTTTTGCAACACGAAGCGGGAAACGTGATGGGTATGGGCAAGTGGCTTTCATGGAGATTTTTTTTTAAATTTAATTTTTTTAGTTTTTATTTATTTTAATATATTGATATTAAAAAAATAAAAATATATTTTATTTTAATATATTTTCAAGTAAAAATCACTTAATAAAAAAATATAATAACTTAAAGTCTTTTTTAGAATACATTGTAAATCGTATTCTTTTAAATTTTAATTTTTTTTATATTTTTTAAAAAATATTTTAATTTATTAATATTAAAAATATTTTTTTAATATATTCTTAAAAAAAATTAAAATTATAACCCTATCATAACCCTCCGTCAACAATCACTAAAGTGTATTTGGTATTGCGGTAACTGTTGTGGTCGTAGTTTTAAAAAAAATATTTTATAAAAAATATTTTTAGTTGATGTTGGTTTGAAAAAATAAATATTTAGTTAAAACTATGATTGAAATTGAGATTTTTAAAAAAATAGTTTGATATGTTTAGTTAATAATATTTTTGAAATTGAGGTTATAAAATAATTTTATATACATATATACATATATGTATATATATATTGATGGTTTTTAATTTAAATATTGTGGATTTAACTATTGCTATTACATCATGAAATAAATCATATTTTATATAAAAAAATATTTTTTAAAAAATAAAAAATATTATTTTAATATATCCTTAAGAAAAAAAAAATATAACCCTATCATAACCCTCCATCAACAATCACTAGAGTGTGTCTGGTATTGCGATAACTGTTGTGGTCGTAGTTTGAAAAAAATTATTTTATAAAAAGTACTTTTAGTTGAGGTTGGTATGAAAAAAATAAATATTTGATTAAAACTATGGTTGAAATTGAGGTTTAAAAAACAATAGTTTGATATATTTTGTTAATAATACTTTTAAAATTGAGGTTATAAAATAATTATATATATATATATATATATTGATGGTTTTTAATTTAAATACCGTGGATTTAATTATTGCTATTACATCATGAAATAAATCATATTTTATATATAAAAATTTTTATTATTCCATGAAACCATCTACAATTCCATTACGTATGAAATACATCCGACAAGAACTACAGTTTCCATAATTTTTTGAGCGTGTAATAAAATTAAATAAAATATTATCAGGTATAAAATTAACATTACAGTGCGAGTGAATTTAATTCACTCTATACTAGTTTTTCATGAAAAAAAACATCATTCACATCACAGTACAAGTGAATTTAATTCACTTTAAACTAATTTAAAAAAAATATATTAAAAAAATTAACACACTAGGAAAAAAGTTCATGCAGTGCAAGTTAATGAACAGTGCAAGTGAATTGTACTATTCATTGTTTTTTAAGTGGTCAATGCAATTCTCTTTCTTGCGCTGTTTACATTGTATACTATTCATGTTATTTGCATTGTCTCTTGCGTTGTTCACATTGTTCATTGTTTATGTTAATTGCACTGTTTATTGAACAATACAATTAAGATAAACAGTAAAAGAAAAGTAAGAATTCCTTATTTTTTTAATTATGTTTTCAATAAAAAAAATATATGAAACCTATAAATAATAAATTATTATTTTATTAGTATTAAATAAATATAAACTGTATTGTAATTAAAACGCAATCACAATCGTGGAAACAAACGGCCTCTAATCAAAAGGGTGCATTCTCTGTTCACGCACTACATCAAGCATGGCGCATCCTGGACTTTGATTGATGTGTTAGCCATATCATACCTCCGTAGACCATGAACTATAGATAAGGTCTCAGTGGACGCTACGTGTCGAGATGTTATTAGTCAAATCCTAGCTGTGACATGACAGGTTACTATATTAGATTGGATTTGACGTCACAGCCAAACAATTATGAGTTGGAGCATTCTTGCTATGGAAACAAATGCCACTGAGATTTCTTCAATACAGAATTGGATGGCTACTTCAGATCTGCTGAGTATTGTTTTTATTTTTTAAAATATTTTTTATTTTAAAATATATTAAAATAATATTTTTTATTTTATAAAAATTATTTTTAATATTAATATATTAAAATAATTTTAAAATAATTTTAATTTAAAATAAATAAATAATTTCAAAAATATTTTTAAAATATAAAAACAAACATGATATAATTATTAACCTTCATTTTCGAAGCCAAGAGTTACTTTTAAAAACAGCAAAGTGAAAAAAACATATTTCTAGAGTTGAAGAAAGATTGAGAAAAGAGTACATCTATTAGGGTTGTGGTGTAGGGGTGATTAAATTCGGTTTGTTTTAGTTTTTATTAAAAAAGTAACTAGATTAATTTTTTTTTAAGAAAAACAATCAAAACCGGTTCGAACCGGCCGATTTTGGTTCGGTTTTTAGAGGAAAAATAGGTTCAAACCGGTTTATTTGGTTTGACTCGATTTTTTCAGTTTTTCCTGATTTTGGCTCAGTTTTTTTTTGTTTAGCTCGATTTTTTGGTTTTGGCTTGATTTTTTTGGTTTGGTTCGGTTTGACTTGGTTTTTTTCTGGTTTGACTCATTTTTTTGGTTCGATTCGGTTCGGTTTTAGACTTATAAAACCAATACCGAACTAAACCAGTTAGTTTTTTTAAAATTTTATTCAATTTTTTTTATAATTTGATTTTTTCAATTATTTTTTTATAATTTTTTATAATTTTCTTTGTTTTTTAGTTTTTTTTGTTCATCCACGCAGGGTTGTGCCAGGGCAGCTAAAAGAAAAATAAAATGAAAATGGTTCGATAAAAAGAATTAAAAACGTGGCATTGGAACACTGGTTGGCCGGAAAGATAATGTCAAATCTGAAAAGGATGAGTCCACGTCATGTCGCCGTTAATTTGCAGTCATTTCAAAGTATCACCACCACCAAGACAATACAAAATAAAAATAAATACTGAAATAACACTGCTGCACAAGGCAAAATAGCGTATTTTTAGATTTCGTGATATTTAATTTATCTTGCGGTCAAGAAATTTAATATAAATTTAGCTGATATTATATTTTTTATATATTAATTAAATCGTGGTTTCAACTGCTTTAATAAGTAAAAATCGAGATGAAATGAAATTAAAGACACCGTAGTACTACTCTACAGTACGGATTCTGGGAAAGATAGAGAGGGAGAGAGTCGTCGAGGAGTATATTGATATTTGTCCCTCTCGAAAACTCCATTTTACAGCGCTACGCTTTCTTGGTTGGTTTGTCTTACTTCCTGGTTTTGATCGTGTGTGCGAGCGCGCGCGCGCATAGCTCACACGTGTCAGTATTTCTTCTGGTCGCCAAGTTGAAGAAACGAACAACGTGCGAGTCATGAAAAAATAAAAATGGGAGGCCAGGAGAGGATGGGTCCGTGAAAGTTCGAGAAGCTAGGGTCATGGCGGGCGACACGGAATCGTTTAGGTGGACCCACAAGTAAAGCCCCAAAAAGGGTAGCCGATGAAGTAGTTATCTTGAGTCCTCACCGAGCCCAAGAATAGTCAAGAAATTTGATTCAGCAATTTATCCATGGCCACAGACTTCTGAGATGGTGTGCGGTGAAAGCTCCACCTATCTCATTCTCACCCACCTATATCATATACTGTCCCCCCGTGCCTGCATCACAGGCTTCTTTTTTTTTTTTTTTTTTTTTAATCTTCACAGTTATTTTATATTTTTAAAATATTTTTTTCTAGAAAATATATTAAAATATAATTTTTTTTAAAAAAAATATTTTTAATACCAGCACATCAAAACAATTTAAAAACATAAAAAAATAATTTAAAACAAAAAAAATTAAAACTTTTTGGAAATATAGTTTGAACTGCACTCTTAAACACCATCTTCTTTTTCTTCTGTATTTGTGGTAAAGATTATTTTATAAAATATATTTTTATTTGAAAATATTTGAAATAATTTATTTTTATTTTTTAAAATTTATTTTTTACACTCATATATTAAAACAATCTAAAAATATATAAAAAATTAATATAAAACTAAAAAAATAAGAAACATACAGTTGAACTCCAATCCCAAGCAGTCCTCCTTTTCTTTTTAATTAGCCCCTTCAGGACTCTCATATTATATATCAGAAGCTTCATCCAGTAAAAAATAAAAATGGAGGAGAGTATAGTTGACTTGTGATAGGGCTACACAGCCTGCACTCCAGTGTTTTAATTATTTTTTAAAAAACAATTTTAAAACGTAAAAACAAATCATCGAGCTAAATTTGATCATCTGGGCCGAACATATGGGTTGACCTTGAAAATGGTTAAGGCAATGGATATTAACTCCAGCATCTTTGTCCATTATAGGCTCTCCCTGGCAAGGGCCGAAGCATTGATGGGATCGTTTTTCAGGCAAATAAATGCCCATGATTTGTGCAAAAAGAAAAAATCCTAAAGCATTTTCTTTCGAAGAGACCAAAGCCCAGAGAAAGGTCAGGACTACATCCACCAAAAAAAGATAGAAAGGGAGCGGGAAAGGGAGGAAGGAAAATGCAACTGTCACGGGTGATTATTTTCCATTCTATTTAATTTTTATAAAAAAAATAATTAAATTAAAAAAAAATCAAAATCAGTTCAAACCGATTGGGTTCAGTTTAGTTTTTTAGAATAAAAACTGGTTCAAACCAATTTGACTCGGTTTTTTCTGTTTTTTTCAGTTTGAGTTCGGTTCGGTTTTTTCAGTTTTATGCTTATAATACCAAATCAGACCAATCAGTTTTTTTAAAATTTTAATCTATTTTTGTTGTTTTTTTTTTTTAGTTTTTTTTATTTAATTGGTGTTTTGATTTTTTTTGCTCATCCTTAATTGGCACGCCTTTTAATTTTAAATCTAACGACATGGAATTAAAAAGAAAAAACAAAACTTTCAAGAATGCTTATAAATATAATAATAGTTATTTTTTAAAATATTTTTTTATTTAAAAATATATTAAAATAATATTTTAATATTAGAATAAGTTTTATGTGTTCTATGTAGAAACAATTTCTCATGTGAGAAAGAACTTTCATACCCACTCATGTACAGCCATGAAGCAATTTCTTTTACAAAATATGTTGTTTGGTATTGTGGCTGCGGATGAGGTTCACCCGTATCTACAATTATTGTTGTTTGGTAATGCAACAAAATCATTTTTTTATTGGTTAATGGTGTGTTTGAGAGTATGGCTGTGATTGCTTTTCAAAGTGTTTTTCACTCAGAAAAGTATACCAATAATATTTTTTTTATTTTTTAAAAATTATTTTTGAGATCAACACATAAAAATAATTTGAAAACATCAAAAACATATTAATTTAAAGAAAAAAAACTCAAATTTTTTCGGTAGCACTTTTGAAAAGCACTCTCAAATGCCCTCTAAATCCATGACCAATTGTGACACAACCACAAGTTTACAAGAAGCAGCTCCTTGCTGCTTCTTGTGCAGAGAAAACCCATGAACAGTGGAGCCATGCTCCATTGTTCCGGTCGGACCAGTCCAATTCAAAGCTATGCATTGAACCAAGTCCGACTCAACAAAATAAATAAATAAAATTATTTTTAATTGTGTTTTATTTGAAAAATTAGTGTTGTACATTATTCAATGACACTACATAAATTAGACGGAGATCACTTGATGACGTCGCATTTGCAGAATTTGATCACAATCCCAATTTTATTCTTGATTATATTTTACCTGTTGTTGTTGCGCTCTTAAAAGTTTTTTGAAAACTGTAGTCCTTGTCATATGTATTTCATATATGTGATGGAATTATAGATAGTTTAATGGAACAATAAAAAATATTTTATAAAAAGTATTATTTATTTCATGATGTGATCTACAATATTTAAATTAAAAACCATTAATATTAATATATATTTTTTAAAATTATTTTATAACCTCAATTTCAAAAGCATTTTTAACCAAACATATTAAATTACTTTTTAGCCAACATTAATTTCAACTACAGTTTTAACCAAATATATATTTTTCCAAACCAACCTCAGGTAAAAATATTTTTTTATAACAAAAACTTTTTGGAAACCACAGCCATAACCACAGCCACAACAGTAACCGCAATACCAAACACAAATGGGATGTGTGTGTGTGTGTATAAAAATGATATATTAATAAAAGACTTTTAAGTATAATATTATTAGAAAATAAAAAATTAATAATATATTTATATAGGAAACAACATATTAGGATTTATTAATATATAGTATAAAAATATATTAATTTGATATGCTAGTGCATGTACTATTTTAATTTAGATAATATTGCTAGAAAATACATTCAAATACAAAACATGCTATATCATATAATAACCATACATCTTAAATCATATAAATTGTGCTATAAAATTAGAATACCATAGAAAATAATTATATTTTCAATGTTGACCCAACACTAAAAAATGATTATATGTGTATAATATTATATTTAAAATATTTATATCATAGGGGTGTGTGTGTGTATTATAAAATAAACTATATACAAATAAATAAAACAATAAATTCTTTTTTTTCACCATTACACTTTTTATATCTTATTATTTTTTATGAGTAGTTAAATAGTTACATTTAATGTTCTATATATATTAGATAATTTTTTTTAAAAAATTAAAATATTAATACGTGAATTTTTAACTTATTTTTCATGGTATAATCAAGTATTATAAAGTATTTTTCAATTTATTTTATACGATATTATAAAACATAAAAATTAATTATTTTTCTAAGAAGAAACTATTTTTTATTAAAAAAATAAAGTTAAAACACATATTTTTTTTCGAGAGAAGAGGAAAACATTTTCCTAGAAAGAAGATTTACTTTTTAAGTTGATTGAAAACCGTTTCTCAGTTTTTATTAACCAATTTTTTAAGAATTCATAAAATATAAAACAGTTTTAAAAGCGATTTGCATAAAACTATTTACTATAAAATAAACAAAGCTTATAATTATAAGACCGACTTGACCCAAGTCTTGTATCTTAAATAGAATGACTTATAAAGTGACACAAATGCTATTAAAAATTTAAATGTTTGTTAATTTTAAAATTTTAAAAAATTAATTAAGGTGTATATAAATTGGCTGATACCCACGACTAAAAAGAAAGAAAGAAAGAAATATGGGGTTTTGATACTGACCTTGCCCGGACCAGCCATAGATCGGCGAGTTATCAAGTTTTCTTATAACAGTACTGATGAAAACATGGTCGGGACTTCTACTGGGTACTGGCTGACCCGGTATCAGTGGCGTAACTTCAGCTGAGGCAGTTTACAGAAAGCAATTTAATCCATATTTCATCATCATCATGACAGTTTGTTTATGACAGAAATGTGCGAACTAATCACACGTTATTGAACATTAATTCATTGGTTTAGAGTAATTATTGTTGGTGATGGGATATTGGAGTAATGAGGAGAGAGAGAAAGAAGGTTCTAAATTGACTGCCATACATGAGAGGAGTTGTTTCACCAGCAACTAGTCCACAGCTACTCATTGGCCCTTCACTTTTCTTGAGTGGCGTTACCGTGGTATGGAAGCAAGAAATATTCTATCACATAAATGGCAACTTTCCCGGCTAACACAGCAAATCCATCATGTTAATGTGGTCAGTCAGCCAGTCACTGTAGTCTTTCGCATCAAGTTCCTCGAGTTTACAGCAGTAATTAGGTAAATTAGCAGTAATTGAAGTGACTAACCATGGCAGTGGCACGTGATCTAGATCGAGTTCCTAATATAATAACCCGGGACATGGGACATACAGTTAACTTTATTCACATGAATCTTTGAGTTGTCCTAGAAAATATCTGAAGCTCCCTCTTTTATAGGTTCTCTGTCGCTTCTTCTTTTACATGTTCTCTTACAGGTTCTCTGGTGGGAGCACTGTTTTTTCAGCCTTTCTTTTTTCCATATATCCAGGAGAGAGTGGAAATGCACAGCAGAATTAGATCAGCTAGCATGGGGCTTGCCCTTGTATAGTTTGGCAAGTTTGTTGAACTATACCATCAACGACAGCTAGAGCCACTGAACTTCCTTGTTAAGCAAGTCTTCCATAATTCGTTATTTATATCCTTATAAATTTGATTGGACCATCGATCCTTTCACCTCCTTGGTCGGGGGGGATGGATAAATTTGATTGGACCATCGATCCTTCCACCTCCTTGGTCGGGAGGGATGATGGACCCATAGAATAATAGGCGCCGGCGTGCAACCTGATAATAATTGCAAAAGTGTTATCTCAGCTCCTTGAGACGTCCATGTACAAATTTTATTATTGTATTGCTGCCTGGTGTCTCGGATTCTCCCTTTTGTCAGCGCCTGAAGTGCTTCCATCATGGCTACCGGCCCCCAGTTGACCAAAACTGAGATACGGCGAGGATTTAAAATAGTATTGTTTCTGGTTGACACGAAAAAATTATATTAACAAGAACAACAGGGATATTGCTATACATGGTTGATAAAATTCAAGAAAAAACAAGAATCTTGACCAAATCAAGAGGAGAACACAAGAATTTACTTGCATGTTGCTGTTGGTAATTACAATCGCTGGGAAAACTACTTCAGCATAATTGGACCAGTTCAGAAGAATAAACAAGAATTAGATTCGCTCTATAGCTTGATTATCAACCCTAGAAGACCTAATACAATACAAGGTGGATGGCCATGAATACTTTCAACAGCTCTGTTTCTTTACACATCGTGCCTAGCATCATTTTAGTAGTTGATCTAACCGACAAAAAGGTGTGAATGCTACTACTGCTGCTCTTTCATCGATATTATTAAATTTATTGTTCTGTTCTCTTAGATCCCCCTCATCACCACCGAAAAGGTGATCCGTGATTCACGAGCATCAGCATTAGAGGAAAAGAAAAGGCGAAATTTCTTGCTTTTTTAAAACCAATGATCACGGTGTTTTGGTTTATGAGACTGCATTTTTGTCAACCCTACTTCATGATTTAGTCAAATCTACCATTGAGAAGTACAGCTATCTTTGGAGAGTATACAGTAAACTTGGACGACATGCTCACTATATTAATGGGCGTGCATCTACAAGTCTTGCTGCTTGATTTTTCCTACCATTTTTTTTTTATGCAACAATGCTTCCTTAGTTATGCCTGGTATAGTTAATTAGTCTTCTTTCAATGTTATCTAGCTAGATAGTCAGCCAGTAGCCTAGCACCATCACATATTTTACGCTCGTATGATAAGAAGAATTTAGAGAAGGAAAGAAATAAAAGAGAAAGGTGCTTGTTTATTGATTGCATACCATCCGTCTTCGGAACAGTGGCCTAAATAGGCTATTCCCTACAACGATAAACTTAATAATAGGAACTACAAACGTGGGAAGCTGAAGACTAGGGATACTCTGGCTAATCCCTTATCCTCCGACCAATTCAAATACTGACTAATTCAAATAACAATGAAATAAACAGAACATAAAACAATGAAATAATAATAATAATAATAATAGTATGCAGATGCTCCCCATGCAGTAGCAGCAAGTGCTTCACGTGCCAGCTCTTATCATTCCCTAGCCCTTGAATTTTCCTTGTCCGCAAGGCTGAATTGAGGATAAGTTTTTGCAAATCACCATAAATTTTCCCACGAAGAATCTTCTGGCAAGGCCCCCTTCCACTGCACCAATATCTCCGTTCTTGGCCTGTATTTCCCCTTCTGAATCACCCTTCTATCTAGGACTGCTTCTGGTTCTGGTAACACCACAACATCTGTCGTTATTGGAGGAAGGGTGACCACAGTGTCTTTGGCTATATCTCCCCAAAGTTTCTTGAGTAAACTGACATGGAAAACATCATGGATGCGTGATCCTGTGGGAAGGTCTAATTTGTATGCCACTGGTCCAATGTGAGTGAGAACCTTGAAGGGCCCAAAAAATCTGGGAGACAGCTTTAAGGAACTCCTGAAGGCTACTGATTTTTGACGATATGGATGCAGTTTTAAGAACACGTAATCTCCAACCTGAAATGTGACCTCCCGTCGATGCAAATCAGCCCGAGATTTCATGCGTCCCTGGGCGACAATGAGATTTTGTTTGAGGTCCCGCAGGATGACTTCCCTGGTTCGCAGCAACTGATCCACTTCTAGAAGCTTGGTAGTTCCTGGTATATATGAGATCATTGATGGAGGAGGGATCCCATAAACTGCTTCAAAAGGTGAAACCTTCGTCGTTGAATGAATTGTCGTGTTGTAACCATACTCCGCCCAAGCCAGCCAGTCCTTCCACGCCTTTGGGTGGTCGCAAGTGAAACAGCGTAAGTATTGCTCCAAGGTCCGATTAACTACTTCGGTTTGGCCGTCCGTTTGCGGATGGTAACTGGAGCTGTAGTTAAGTAATGTGCCCTGCAGCGAGAATAAGGATTTCCAGAAGGAGCTGACGAAAACCTTATCCCGATCACTTACTATAGAACTCGGCATGCCATGTAATTTGACCACATTATCAAGAAAACATTTCGCTACTGTCACAACTGTGTAAGAGTGTTTAAGTGGCATGAAATGACTGTACTTGGAGAGCCGATCCACCACCACCATGATAACGCTATATCCTTGCGAAGATGGTAAGCCTTCAACAAAATCCATAGATATGTCTGTCCAAATGCGCTGCGGAATTGGAAGGGGCTGAAGTAATCCAGCTGGTTTCAAGGTTTCATGTTTACAACGCTGGCACACCTCACATTCCTTAATGAAGTTTTTGACCGAAGTTCGTATGCCAGGCCATATGAAACTGGAAGAGATGCGGGTCAGGGTCTTCAAATAGCCAAAATGCCCACCTGCAGGAGAGGAATGTCCATCGGCCAAAACCGCAGGTATCAAGGAAGATGTAGGGCTTAAGTGTATCTTCCCGTTCTGCATCCAAACCCCATCTCTTTGGACCAATTTCAAAGACGGTCTGATTGCTACCTTGCTGTAATAAGGCTGCTGCTGGACTTCTTGTTGTAGAGTCTTCCACCAGTCGGTAATAGGAGCAGATATGGCGTGTAATTGGGCTGTTGCAATGCGAGAGAGGGCATCAACTCCTTGATTTTCCTTGCCCTTGCGATACTGGATGTTATAATCGAACCCCATAATCTTGGGCAGCCAACGGGCTTGAGACGGGGTGGTAAGTCGCTGCTCAAGAAGGTACTTCAAGCTTTTATGATCGGTCTTGATCATAAAGGTTCGGCCTAACAAATATGCTCGCCATTTCCGCACGGCCTTCACTACTGCGAGCATCTCCTTGTCGTAGGTTGACAGTAATCTCGCCTTACCCTTCAATGCCTCGCTATAATAAGCAATTGGCTGGTTGTCTTGGGATAAAATTGCTCCTAACCCATCACCACACGCGTCACATTCCACAGCAAATTGTTGTGCGAAATTTGGAAGCCGCAGCACAGGTGGAGACGTGAGGGCTTGCTTCAGCTTGTTGAAAGCCATGAGGGCCTCCTCAGACCAGCTGAATCCCTCCTTGGATAAGAGCTGATTTAATGGGGCAGCTATGACGCCAAATCCCCTCACAAATTTGCGATAATATCCAGCCAACCCGAGAAACCCACGGACATCCTTGGGAGTTGCTGGAATTGGCCAATTTTGGACAGCTTGAATTTTGGCCGGGTCTACTGCCACTCCTTCGGCAGAGATGATGTGCCCCAAATAGCTCACTGTAAGTACCCCAAATTGACATTTTGAGAGCTTGACATACAGCTGGTTGTCCGAGAGAATGCTCAACACTTGCCGAAGATGTCGTAAGTGATCCATCCAAGACCTGCTATACACCAGAATATCATCAAAAAATACCAATATAAATTGCCGTAGATGAGGGCGAAAGAGGTCATTCATGAGACTCTGAAAAGTTGTTGGGGCATTTGTCAACCCGAACGGCATGACCACAAACTCATAGTGACCGTCATGAGTGCGGAATGCGGTTTTTGGGATGTCTTCCGGCTGGACTCTAATTTGATGATACCCGGATCGTAAGTCCAGTTTTGAAAAGAACTTCGCGCCATGCAATTCATCAAGCAACTCGTCAATGACCGGAATGGGAAACTTGTCTTTAATTGTGATCTCATTTAGTGCCCGATAATCCACACAAAATCGCCAAGATCCATCTGCCTTTTTAATCAATAGAACCGGGGACGAAAATGGGCTGCGACTGGGGCGAATAACTCCCGATTGTAAGAACTCCTTGACCAATTTTTCAATCTCATTTTTTTGATAGTGCGGGTACCTGTAAGGCCTGCTATTGACTGGGGATGTATTTGGCATCAAGGGAATCTGGTGATCATGGCTGCGCGCAGGTGGCAGCGCTGTGGGTTCCTGAAAGATATGAGCAAAATTTGACAGGATGGAATTAATGTCAGGTGACTATGCAGGGGCTGTCTTCGTCCATGTCTCTGCTTCTATCTGCACAAAATATCCCACTCCTGATAAATGGATCAACTCCCTATCACTGAGGGGAGCAAGTTCATTGTTTGACAATCCTCTTAAGGTGTACGTCTGCCCTCCCTTCTTGAACGACATGATGAGCTTCTTGTAATCAGTTTTGATGGGGCCTAAAGTCTCCAGCCATTGCACCCCTAATACGACCTGGCATGCTGCCACAGGAAGCACAAAAAAATCTGCACGAACAATGATCCCTTGGATGGATAATGCAAGGCCTAAGCATCGCCCCGTGCACTCAATAATTTCCTTATTTCCCACTGTGACTTGGATGGTTTTGTCGTGAATGACAAGGAGTCCCAATTTGGTTGCTGTGGACTGATCAATAAAATTGTGGGTGCTTCCCTCATCAATGAGAACTGTCACCTGCGTGTTTCCTGCTTTACCAATGACCCGGAAGGTTTGTGGGTGATTGGTTCCCACCAGAGCATGAAATGAGATTTCTGGAATGTCTTCCTCAGGTTCCACAATCTCCATGTCCATATCTTCTCCTTCTTCCTTCTGTTGCACGTCAACCATCATGAACATCTGAGGCCGCGAACAACGATGCCCAGGGATATATCGCTCATCACAATAGAAACACAGCCCTTTTTCACGTCTCTCCTTCGCCTCTTGTCCTGTTATGCGTCGGATTGGGGTGGATGGTTGAGCTGTTCGTTGAACCGGGACAGGACCCAGGAGCCCCAGTGTGTTTGGATGTGCTGGTTTCGGCTGGAATGGGGTTGTTGTTGCTGTTCTGGCTGGATTGTTGAGTTTCCTTTGGAATTGATTTCGTTCTTCGATCAGATGAGCCACACTAATGGATTCTGAAAGAGATTTTGGTTGCTTAACACGAACATCCAAACGAATTTCATCCTTTAATCCTGCGATAAAGCATCCCACCAGGAAACTTTCTGGAAGGTCATCAACCTTGTGAGATAGTTTCTCAAAGGCTTCTTGATATGCATTCACCGTTGTGGTTTGTTTGAGTCTAGACAATGCTTCAGACGGATCATCATACTTAGTTGGTCCGAAACGGTGGAGAAGGGCAGAAACAAACTCATGCCAGCGTAATTGACCCTTGTTTTTCGTATACCAACGGTACCACTGTAAGGCCACACTTGAGAGATGGAAGGAAGCCAATTGTACCTGTCGAGGGGCGTCAATGTTCTGGAATTCAAAGTATTGCTCTGCCTTAAATATCCAGCCCGTGGGATCGTCTCCTTCTCCTGAATATGTTGGGAAGTTTAACTTGAGGGTGGTGTGGTTTCTGTCGACATTGAGGTTTGCAGATGACCTGTCATGAGAAGAACTTCCCCCAGCAAAAGGATTTACTTCCCTCTCACTGGAACGATGAGTCTGAGCAATTCTCATTGCTTGGAGTTCAGCCATGACTCCTTGAAGAGCGTCGTTGACCCGATTAAAATTCTGATTTAACTCATCAAAATTGGCGTCGTGTCGTCCGAGAGCTTCAGTGATCTCAGCACGAAACTCCGCATTAGTTTTACCACGCGTGTCTATGGGTTGAACCGCGCTCTGATACCACTGATAAGAAGAATTTAGAGAAGGAAAGAAATAAAAGAGAAAGGTGCTTGTTTATTGATTGCATACCATTCGTCTTCGGAACAGTGGCCTAAATAGGCTATTCCCTACAACGATAAACTTAATAATAGGAACTACAAACGTGGGAAGCTGAAGACTAGGGATACTCTGGCTAATCCCTTATCCTCTGACCAATTCAAATACTGACTAATTCAAATAACAATGAAATAAACAGAACATAAAACAATGAAATAATAATAATAATAATAGTATGCAGATGCTCCCCATGCAGTAGCAGCAAGTGCTTCACGTGCCAGCTCTTATCATCGTATTGTCATCCAATAGCCAGGAGATTCTATTCTTTGGTTAAATTGATAATTTAATTAATATAAATAATAAATAAATTGACCAAAAAAATAATAAAAAATATTCAATGTTTAAAGGGGTGTGTGTGTGTGTATTTTAGAAGAAGTCTTCTTAAACCGGGTGATCTCACAAACTTTGTGACTATAAACACAAGATTGAGATAATCTTATATAAAAAAAAACAGGAAAAAAAGTTTGAATAATGAAATTAAAATAAATTAGTTTTTTTAAAAAAAGTCAACCCATATTAAGAAATCCATGATTCTGGTTACAAATCCGGGGCTAACCCAATAAAAGGTAAACTATAAAAGATAATAAAGCAAAACTAAAAAAAAAAATAAGAAATAAAAAAACACTAGCTTAAAAAAAGAGAGGAAAAACACAAGCAAACCTAGCAAACTTTCTAAAACCTGGTTTGATCTCTAAAACTCGCAATTCATGAAATCTTGGATTCGAGCTCAGTAAAAAAGCTTAATCCCAACTAATTTATTATTAAATGATGAAATCATAAAAAATATTAATAAAAAAAACTTGCAAAGACAAAAAATATAGCAACAAGAAGAATGAAGATGAAATTTGATGAGAAAAACCTAAGAAGGATGAAATTGTAAAAAAAACCAATTATTTTTTAAAATTATCCCAAATAAAATAAATAGTAGTCAAAATAATAAGGACTAAATTTCAAAGAGTAAAAAATCATAAGGGTAAAATTAAAAAAATATAATTTGATAGATATCTATAGATAAAAAAAATAGTAGATGGTGAAATGGAAAAATGTTCATGATTTTAAAGATTATTGAAAAATAAAAAATAAAAGGACAAGGGCCGAATGTGAATGATAAATAATTTTTGTAGCGGCTAGTTTTAATTTTTAAAAGGGCTGACATTCAATTCGATGTGGAGAGAGAGAGAGAAAAAAAAAATAATCCTGAATGCCAAACTTAATATATATTAACATCATATGTCATCACATTTTATTAGAGGTGTTGATACCTTCCAAATGTCGCCTTTAATAGTGGTGTTTGGGGGCTAGATAGCACGTGCCGTCTTAACGACGCAAGGGTCGTCCACACGTTTGCACACACCAACAATTATCTTTAAAGCAATAATAATATATATTAATTACAATAATGATCTGAATAATCTTTAAATTTATAATAAAGCAAATGTAAAATAACAAAAAAAAAACAAAAATGTTATTCTGATTTTATCTTTTAAAATATTAAAATAATTTAAAAAGATGAAAACGCCACATAATAACAGACATTATAAATTTTTAATATGGTGTTAAATTAATAATTTTATTACGAAAAAATAAAAAGAACAATCCAGCCTTTATAATTTGTAAAGTACAGTCATGTCATGGTAAAATGATCACTTTTCCCCAATACCTAGATAAAAAATTTAATGAGCAAGAGACAATTTTATTATTAAGAAAATTAAGTTTTTTAATTTAATTGTTAAGAAAAATTCACCCGACACTATTTTTCAGTGCGGCGGTGGTAGTAAACCAGTCCCCATCTATTGAAATTAAATTTCTCTTCCCCTCTCACCAGAAGATTCTATCCATCCTTTATATCATCCACATGGAGAATAAAAAATAGATAAATCTTAATTCCCGATTGAGAAAATCTTCAATATTTCCATCATATATATACTCCTTCTCGATTTTCGGTTCTTACATCCAGTAAGGATATCCGTGAATGTGAACCGGTAATTCCTCCTTAAATAATACAAATAATACAATGTAATGCAAAAATTAATTTAAGTTTCCAGTATAATAGTAGAATTTACGTGTGATTGAAAATATGATTGCAATTATGTTTTGAAATATTTTTTATTTGAAAAATATTAAAAAATATATATTTTTAATATTAGTGTATCAAAATGATAAAAAAATATTAATTTAAAGTGAGGAAAAAATTTAAAAATTTAATTTTTAAAAAAATATTAATTTCGTTTGTTTCTCATCACAAATATATATATATATATATAATCAAGCACGATATTCTTTTTATCATTAAAATAAACTCGTACAATGATCGGATATAAACATTTTGTACTTTTCAAACCCCCGCGCACACATTTTTTTTTCATAATTATAGCTGAAGTTTAAAATGTAACTGTACTGTTGGGAATGAGTTGCGATAAATATTAGGTTTTAAAATGTTTTTTTATTTAAAAATATATTAAAATAATATATTTTTTATTTTTTAAAATTTATTTTTAATATTAAAATATCAAAATAATAAAAAATTATTTAAAAAATTAATTTTAAACAAAAAATAATTAAATTTTAAACAAATAATATTTTAATACTACTGTTAAACACCTCATTACTAATAAAATTGTTACCTTTAAATATAATAGTTTATTTGGAAGTGTCGTTTCGGTTGGTTTTTAAAATATTTTTTATTTTGAAAAATATTAAAATAATATTTTTTTTATTTTTAAATTTTTTTTTTCACATTAATATATCAAAATAATTTAAAAATATAAAAAAAATATTAATTTTTTTAAAAATATTTTTAAAATAGAAAAACAAGAATCTAAAGCTTATCTCACACAGAAACACCTAGGCAAATGTCTTTTCGTTGAAGCCCCACAACCACGAGTACAATAGAGTAGCGCAGGAGATATTTTCCTTCATTGCTTAATTAATTGCAGTCTAATTGTTTTGTTGTATTAATTAACGTAATTAAGTAGCCAACTCATCACTTTCTGTTCACCTCAACTATTTATTCCCTCAACATCTCAACCGTTCACCTAAACATCAATCGGTGGTCCAGCTCCAACTGTGACCAAACGATATGGCGCCTCTCGAAAACGACAAGTACCACGTGGCGCCAAACAAGAAAAAGTCCTCTTCCCACGTGATTCCCTTCCAGCTTTCCAAAAGGGTCACTTCAACTCCTCCTTGGAGTCTCACCAGTATTTCACTTACACACTCATACTTGAGATCTTTCCAATAATGCCCTTGTAGGCTATGAAAAACCACAAGATCAGCTTGACCATCTATAAATAGCTGACAGAACAAAGTCTAACGATGGACCCTCTCTCAGTTAATTTAATTTAATTTAATTTAATTTTTTCGAGCCCATTGGTGAAATAAAAAAAGAGAAAATAGAAAAGAAAAGGAAGAAATGATAAGGATTATTGTAATTACATTTACTAGACATTTAATATTCTTAAAATCACAATTAGTGAAGCGAAAATGAAGCTTATTCTTGACAAAATAAGAGAAAATCATATTTTTTCTTCCAAGCTCTCACACAGGTGATAAAAACTTGTAAAATTCAAGAGGTGAGCTCGCTATTCTCTTTCATAAGCTATTTAATAGCAGCAAAGGACTATACCGTAATCTTATGGAAACTAAGGAGCTAATATCAACATATCGACCAAATTGTAACACTGCTAATCTAAAAGCGGAAGAAATTTTTTTTGCCCTTCACAGCATAAACCTTCAAGGCGACGCTCCATCAGATTTGCTCTCCACTGACATCTGACAGAGAAGCTGCAGACTGCAGAGAGAGGTAGACGCAAGTACACCTTTTATTTGGCCGTTAACGGCTAGAACCAAGCCAAATAGAACTGAACAAAACTCCCTCTTCTTCCCCTCTCTCTGTTGAAGAGATCTTGTGTGTGGAGAGTGAAAAACCTCGCGATTTTTACTGTTGTATTCGGTTTGTTCTTTCAGTACCAGTTTTACCCTTCCTTTTGACTCACATTTTCCGTTTTTGCGTGCTTTATTCGACGCGTAAAGTAGTAGATTCACAATTTTTTCTTCCCTTCAAAGCTACGCTTCAGTTCATGTTCAAGCACGAAGCTAAATCGAATCACTTAATTTCTTTTACGCTTAATAACTAATTTTAAATCATTCGAGGTTTTTTTCTTGTTTAATTAAATTTGTTTTTACCGTTGTATTTTTTAATTGGTAACGGTTAAATGCGTGAAATTCGGGGATTTTAAATAATTTTTTAACTGACTAGTAAGTGGTGTTATTAAAAGCTGTGTTTCGGTACTAATTTTTTGGCTTCTGTGTTGCGGTTGCAGTCTTGGAGAGCTCGAGATTTGAAGAAGAAGGTAACACCCTCTCACCTTCAGATCAGAGAGTAAGAGAGAGAATTAGAAACGATGGCGTTTTGCTTGAGAAAATGTAGAGGATATATTACCTGAGCTGCATTGCTTGCTTCGACTGTGTTCACTTACCGTTTCATGACAATGACCCATGCTTTGTAAGTATATCGCACACGTATATGAATTTTTATACGTGGGGATGTACTGACATGTGTATGTATATGATATGTCAATAGGGACCATGCACTGTATAAGTCGCTGCTGAGATGGGCTTTTTTGGGGTTGTGAATTGAAAGTTCTTAGAAATATGGAATTCTATTACTTAGTTTTCAAGCATTCAAGTTGGTTAGGAACCATTTTTTAAGGTAAGGTCTAGAAATTCGGATAGGGGTTGTTAAGGTTAGTTACCTTTATATTTGTTTTTACAATTTTTAAATAATGCCTATGATTTTTTTTTTAATCTATTTGGGAGGGTGATTTAGATTGAAATCCAAGATTAGCATTGTTGTTGTTTTAAAGTCTTTATCTTTTGTTGGCATTCTCTCCTTTTTTTTTTTAATTTAGATTTATAGGTGACTTTAAAAGTTATTTTTGGGTGGTTGGATGGTTAAAAAAGGATGATTAGTTGTAATTGTTGTCGTTGTTGATATGATATATAATTAGCGTGTGTTATGCTTATTTTGGGGTCTGTTAGATTCTTACCTATGATTTGCCATCTTGCTGCAGAGACTGTCGAGTAAAATGATGGGCCTATTGTCTTTTAGGCAAATACAACAACCTTGTTTTTAACATCTAAACCGTCTTGCATTGCAGGAAAGCAAGTGCACCAGTGAGTTTTTTTTGACTCATTGACTTAGATTTTCCTTTTAATCAGAACATTTGAAAATTATGGTACTTATTTGATTTAATTGTTGGTGGGCTTGAGAAGAACAAGTGTAGAGTGGACAATGGGATCAATTGGTAAGGAAGAGCTGCTGAAGATGGCGAAGATGCAAATGGCGAGTGCCCGTGAGGAGAAGATTCTTGTTTTGGTGAGGTTGAGGCCTTTGAGCGACAAGGAGATTTTGGCAAATGAAGTTGCAGATTGGGAATGCATCAATGACACCACCATCTTGTACCGGAATACCCTTCGTGAAGGCTCCACTTTTCCATCAGCTTGTACTTTTGGTAAGGAGGTGCTCCATGACTTTTTTTGGGTGTCAAAATTGAAAATGAGATGATATGTGTCCCTCTTGATGAGGTTAGGCCTTAAATGTTTTGTGCCCGAGCAACACTGTTTTCTGGCAATTATTTTGCTTGGTCAGATTGAGATTTTAGGTGGCCTTTAATATCTCAAGAATCATTGTCTTAAAATATAGCTAATCCTGTGCATATTCTTAATATGGTAGCCTGGAGAGTTTTTCAGCTCCCAATACTTTGTAATGCTTGCATAACAAAAGCTAGGATGCTTTTAAGACCGGAACAATTCGATTTTCTTATAGGCTCATTCAAATTGTCAACGAACAAAAGGGAAACCCATAGTGGATTTTCTACCTCGCATGTCATTTACCATCTGCCTGATCATTTGTTTTTTGTTAACATTCTGGGAAGCTGAAGGTTTTGAGTAATCCCTGATCTTAGAAGTGCTGAACTGTATTCTCATTGCAGTCCACTGTCAGATAGTTAGAGAACTGTGAACAGTGGTGTGCTGAAGTACACTATGTTAGAAAGCATTGATTTTTGGTTCATATCTATTCCATATACATTTGATCATAACTTTTTCCATTAGCTCATTTTTAACATTATTGTACATATCAGTGCATCAAACTTTAACAGCTAGCTTTCAGAAACATAATCCCCTGCCTAATTGCTTCATTTCATTATTGTTTACCCGTGCTCTGGGTGGATAGACAGAGTATTTCGAGGTAACGACACTACAAGGGAAGTGTATGAGGCAGGCGCCAAGGAAGTTGCCCTTTCTGTTGTCAGCGGTATTAACTGTAAGTATGATGCTCGTATATCTTTTAACACCTTATTTTGAAGATGTTTCACCTACTTTTGCTTTTTCCAGCAAGTATCTTTGCTTATGGGCAAACAAGCAGTGGAAAAACATACACGATGATGGGAATTACTGAGTATACAGTGGCAGATATATTTGACTACATGCAAAGGGTAATAAAAGTTTCTAATTTAGAATTGTTTTTGTTTCCTCTTTGTTTTTTTCCTCCTTTTAAATTACTACCTATATATAACAATTTTTATTATTACAGCATGAAGAAAGAGCATTTGTTTTGAAGTTCTCAGCAATTGAGATATACAATGAAGCTATTAGAGATCTTCTTAGCACAGATGACACCCCACTTCGACTGCTGGATGATCCAGAGGTGAAAAAGCTTTTATCCTGTCTAGCTTCCACAAATATGTTGACGAATTTGTCTGATTTGTTTGTTTTCTTCTTCTTTTGGCCAGAAAGGGACTGTAGTGGAAAAAGCCACTGAGGAAACACTAAAGGACTGGGATCATCTGAAGGAGCTTCTTTCTGTTTGTGAAGGTAAAGCATTGTAAAATGTCCTGGTGCTTTTACTGGGTTTTGTACTTCTACTTATCTTGAAGTATTATAACAGCTCAAAGACGGATAGGGGAGACGTCCTTGAATGAGAAAAGCTCCAGATCCCATCAAATCCTTAGATTGGTATGCCTCTTTCCTTTCAAATCTTCCCTAGTACAGATGTCCAAGCATTTAGTTGCAGATGAAAATGTGTAGAGTTTGAATTGGAATCTTTGAGATTATTTCTTTTTTTGATTTTTGCAGACAATTGAAAGTTCTGCTCGTGAATTTCTAGGCAAGGAAAATTCGACCACTCTTTCTGCCACTGTTGTAAGGACCATTTATACCCTTGAAATTAATAAAGTAGGAAAAAATATTAATAACAGATGAGTAGTTATAACGAGTTCTTGTTTTTGTGCAGAATTTTGTTGATTTGGCAGGAAGTGAGCGCGCATCTCAGGCACTATCCACTGGAGCAAGATTGAAAGAAGGCTGCCACATTAACCGCAGTTTACTGACTCTGGGAACGGTTATTCGCAAGCTAAGGTTGTTATTTCATATTTTCATTTTAACTTTAGGTTTTGTGTCTGTGACAAAATTAGTTGTGGGTTAAGCATGCTTATTTCAATGTGGTGGTTAATTTGACTTTGTTCATCTGCATCTAGATTTTCTGACACCGCTGATATTCACTAACTAATCTTTAATTGCCATTGGGATCAAATCTAGTTCCTTTCAGCATTTGCTTAGGACTCGATTTGCTGTCATGGTCATTCATGACACTAAAGAATATTTTTCCGAAGATGCTTAAAATTGGTATATTTTTTAATAAAAATTCACAATTTTAGATGATATGTGTTGAAATATTGACATCAACCATGTTGCTAGTCATTTATGAAAGTACTAAATGGCAGAGTGTCATGCAGATTGCCAAAATTGAATATAGGAAGATTGGGCTAGTCTTATGCATGCACTCAAAGGCTATTAACCATGTTGGCATGTCATGAAAGTACAAAGACTTGCACGCACATGCACATGGAGGCATATGTATTTCACAGTGAGCTGTTCTAGAACTGTACCGAGTGATAACAGACAGGTTTCAGAGCATTTCGTTAATGTTGTCTGTTTATTTGAACTGCTCATGAATCATGACAGCTGCCTTTATCTTATCTTTCTCTATTCCTACTGATTTTTTATTGCCTTTTCCTTTTCCTCTGCCACTGTTCTAAATTGAAAGTTGAAATCTTTTCAATTTATAGATTTATACTATTCATATCTCAGCTATTTGGTGCTATGATTTGTGCAGTAAGGGGAGACAGGGACACATCAATTACAGAGATTCTAAGCTGACACGGTTATTGCAGCCTGCATTGGGTGGCAATGCTAGAACTGCCATCATCTGCACATTGAGCCCTGCACGTAGCCATGTTGAGCAATCTAGAAATACTCTTTTGTTTGCTTGTTGTGCAAAGGAAGTTACTACAAAAGCACAGGTCAATGTGGTCATGTCTGATAAGGCATTGGTTAAGCATTTGCAAAAAGAAGTGGCTAGGTTGGAGAGTGAGTTAAGAAGTCCTGCCCCTGCTTCCTCAACTTGTGATTATGTATCACTACTGAGAAAGAGAGATCTTCAAATTCAAAAGGTAATTATGTGAAAGATGAACAAAATTTTTAACAGTAACCAAAATCTTTAGGCACTAGAGTTGATTTTTCAATTCAGAATCAATTATTTCAGTTTTGAACTTCGCAGATAAATTTTACCACCAGCAAAAAGTATGACAATTAACTCTCAATCAATAATGTGTTGGTAGCTTCTTTATAGTGCACATCTGATGGTTGGGGGCAGGTCTGGGTGCGGGGTGCTAAAGAACCCACCCCAACCCATTGCTATCATTTGGCCCAAACCAGGATATAATTTTCTCAATGCATAGATGGTCCTAGTCAGCATTCCCTACTCCTGTATAAATGAGCTTATACGGATGAAAAAGACTTAAAGATATTTTATGACATGTAGTGTAAAAAGATGCTGTATCATCTATCTGAGTGCCACGTTATGCATTGACTTCATCCAATTAAATGGTTCCTTCCATGCAGATGGAGAAGGAGATAAAAGAGTTGACCAAGCAAAGGGATCTTGCTCAGTCTCGGTTAGAGGATTTGCTGCAAGTGGTTGGAAATGGTCAAAAATCAAGAAAAGAGGTATATTTACTTCCTAATCAGAGTGTCACTATATGTTTGATGATATTACTCCCATTAGTAATTGCTAAATATTGCTCCATCAATTCAGAATGGGATCAGTCATCATCATAATCCACAAACAGGAGATGCTTGGGAAGATGAATGTTCAATATCTGAATCATCAGGCATGGGTGGTCCTCCTTATCTGAATGGAGGTGTTGGAAGGTTCAACAATGCTCGTTATGATGGTGACACTGGGAGCAATGATGATGAGGAACCTTACCTTCATGACAATACAGATGACCATGGTTTATCTGATAGCACTTCTCCTCCAATGTCAATAGGAAAGAAGATTGTCAGATACAATTCATCTCAGAGTCTGGAGGATGCTGCAGAAGATGCTGATGACTACTGCAAGGAAGTTCAGTGTATTGAAATGGAAGAAACAAGGATCAGGAGCAATTTTGAACACCATTCAGTATCAAATGGTGAAAATGAAGGAACTTTGACCTTGACAGCATTCAGGGACGGAGCCATGGGGCAAGGAATATCTACTGCTGCTAATGGAGATAGAGAAGGAAGTCACATGCAAAATGGATTTACATATGATGTGTTAGAGCAGAGACTGCATCATGTGCAAAGGACAATTGATGCTCTTGTGAGTCCTTACCCTGATGAATCATCTCCACAGTCAGTAGCTGATTTGTCGACTTCTGGAAGCCCTAACTTAACAAGGAGCAGGAGTTGTCGAGAGAATTTCATGAGTGGCTCCTCTCCTGGATTTGAGAAGGCAGAACAAATTGAGAGCACACCACCAAATGGATTCGAGAAAAAATTTACCGGGAGGCCAGCAGGATCTCAAAGGAAAATTCCCCCGCTAGATTTTGGTACCAGTGGTACAATGTTGTCGAGAAATGATTCCCAGTCATCTCTTGGAAGTGATTGCACAGATGACTTGAGAGCACAGAGCATCAGAACTTCTGGAGATGAGGACATTCCTAGCATCCACACTTTTGTTGCAGGATTGAAGGAGATGGCCCAGGAGGAGTATGAGAAGCAACTAGTTGATGCTCAGGTGAGAACATCCTTACATACTACTGTCTTCATTGTCATTGCTTGAAGTTGTGTCTTTACTTCTTAGTGATCGAGTTTCTCTCAAGATTCACTTTTGGCTCGGTTTGATCATGTGGCAGGTTCAGGAGACAGAGGCAATGACTGGTGAATATGATAAAAGTTCAAAGGACATAGGGTTGGATCCTATGCATGAACCATTGGAAACTCCTCGCAATTGGCCTCTTGAATTTGAGAGACAGCAGAGAGCAATACTGGAACTCTGGCAAACTTGCAATGTCTCACTGGTCCACCGAACTTACTTTTTCTTGCTCTTTCAAGGCGATCCGACTGATTCCATATACATGGAAGTGGAGCTTAGGAGACTTTCCTTCCTCAAGGAAACATTTTCTCAACGTAATCAGGGTGTGGGAGGTGGTCGGACTCTCACACTAGCTTCAAGGTAATCTCTCTTTCTTATCCATGCATGCATGCATCCACATATGTTTTCACCTGTATTGTGAAAAATACTTGCATCAAGCATGTATATTTCACATGATCTGTGAATAAACCAAGAGAATCAAAAGGGGGGGGAGGAAAAAAAGAAACTTCCATTGCCTTTTCTGAAGCATGACATGTTTCGATTTGAAAGTAATTTTCTTACAAATTTATAGCTCAAGGATGCAAACTTTTGTTTTCCTTGCCCTACCAGAAAAGCAGTTTGACTAGAGCTGAAATTTTCAGGCTGCTTAGTGAAATATATATACATTTGCTTTCAAGTTCTGTAACACTAACTATGTTCATCCGGGGAGACAGCATCAAGGCTCTTCATCGTGAGAGAGGGATGCTAAGCAAGATGATGAACAAGAGGTTTTCAGAAGAAGAGAGAAACAGACTTTACAAGAAGTGGGGTATTGGGCTGAGCTCAAAGCGAAGAAGGCTGCAGTTGGCTAACCGCATATGGAGCAACACAAAGGACATCGACCATGTAACGGAAAGTGCTGCCGTTGTTGCAAAGCTGGTCAGATTTGTAGAACAGGGACAAGCTCTCAAGGAGATGTTTGGCCTTAGCTTTACTCCCCCGACCTCAAGCACAAGGCGAAGGTCTTTGGGATGGACATACAGCAAGTCATCCCTTTTATAGGCGTCTTTTTGTGCCCTATATATATATATACTACACCGAGAGCTGTGATTTCTTGAATTAGATAGGCCCCTTTATCATTGTTTTCATGAATGAAATCAAAACAAATAACTTCTGTGATTGTTAGAGTTGTAAAAATTGTAGGAGTTTGAATCGTGTTAAAAGTTGAAGCGGGTTTTGTTTTGCTCATTTTGTTCATGTTTGTGCATTTGAAATCGTTCTATTTTAAAAAAAAATTCCTGAAGGTCAAGTGGTGGCCTTGGGCCTGTCGCTTGAACTTGGTCGATGGTAAAATTTCTAGAGCAAGTTTTTAAATATACTCTCGGAATGCTGATCCCTTCTCGTGAGGTTCAAGATCGACCAGAAACTTTGAAGGAATAATTTAGTTAGGGTTCGAGCAAAATTCAGCAACTGCTTTTTTGGGTGGAATGTATTCAACGGAAAAATCAATGATTTGCTTTCCAACTGTCACTGTATTGCAATGAATTACCCTCGCAAATTGATAGTAAAAAATATATAAGAAAATTATTGAATATTTTCAAGGTAATTCTCTCCCTATCACATATTCATATGAAATCAATAATGATAAAGATAATGTGGCTCCACATGAATGAAATGAATGAATGGGAGCATATTATCTCGTAATTATTGGATGGATAAGATTATTCATTTTAAATGAGTTATTTTAATAACATCAACAAATAATACATTATTCTAAAAAATTAATCTCAAAATAAATAATGATAAAGATAATGTGGCTCCACATGAATGAAATGAATAAATGGGAGCATATTATCTCGTAATTATTGGATGGATAAGATTATTCATTTCAAATGAGTTATTTTAATAACATCAACAAATAATATATTATTCTAAAAAATTAATCTCAAAATAAATATTTTGAGATTACTCCTATCCAATGATTTCTGATGATGTCTTTAAGCATTTTAAGAGCAAAAGCAAAACTTATGCATTAGATAATTGGTTAATCTCTTGATTCTAGTATCTAATTTATTTTTTATAGTTAAGGTGGTTGAGAGCTGGTACCTATAAAATATTTCTTTTTGTAGATTTAGAGATTCTTAGATGCTTAAATAAATTAATTTTTAGAGAGAAAATACAATAATATTTTAGAAAGATAGATTTTAAAAATATATATACTAGAAATATTAAGAATACATAAATCGTGAAACTTTTATCTAAGTGTTTTATGGGGTATTTGTAGCTCCTAAACCTTGTTATTTTGCTAGAGTAGAGAGGGTGAAGAGTTATTTTATCTTTATAAATCAATTTTATATTATGAATTGTGTTCCACCTATTTTAGCAAGCTAAGAAATGAAGACATGATAGGTTATGAGAATTTTAATACATTTAATGGTATTGGTGAAGTGTAGATTTATTTAATTAAATCTATTCATTAAAAAAATAATTTCTCTAACATAATGTAAAATCTATGAAGGTGTGACATTAGATTAATACATAATATTTGAATCCATGGATATAGTGAATCCAACCACACGTTAAACCTAGGTGAAGATAGAGCGCTACCATATCCAGGGTGTGATTGCTAAAATCCTTGGACTTGAACCCATGAAAGATGTATTCTAATCCCATCTTGTTGGCCTCGCAAAGCACAAAGCCACTCCAGCGTATTTAACAACACAAAACACTTAAGAGTTTTAAAAAACTATATTTGTGTGTTTTTCTCAATCTGAATTTTTTTTATAAGAATATATACAAAAATTTACTGAGATATCAAAAATCACTCATGATATGTGATTAAAATGATGAAAAAAGATATGTAAATACATGCGTGTAAAATTATAAACAAACGCTCGCATCTGTTCATAGGGTGGGCCGGATCATTGAGTTCAGAAAATTCTTGATGGACGTGGTCTTGCAGTTTACATTGCAAGGTCTCATCTCGAGGCCCAGGTCTATGAATGAAAGCATAGTACTTTCTAGCTTCTAAATTTTTAAGAAAACGATGCCGTTTTGTTGGTTTCCTTTCACGCTCGCCTGACATTTGATTCTCCTCATAGCTTCTGCAGTGAGAAACGGAGAAACCTTTGGAGGCGAGAGAGAGAGATGAGCGTCGCAGCAGCAACGGCAGCGGGCTACCTGGGTCGAAGAGCAGCACAGAAGGAGAGAGTGAGAATCCTCTACCGCCGTGCTCTCAAAGACACTCTTAACTGGGCAGTCCATCGCCACCTCTTTTACGAAGACGTACCCATTTCTAATCGCTCACTCTCATTCTTCGATCAGATCTTGCTGCTCTGTTTTCTTACTAATTAACTCCATTTGTTTTAATTTCTGTGACCAGGCCGATCTTCTGCGCGCGAGGTTCGAAACAAGCAAACACCTGGTTCGTAGGAAATTAGAATGCCTAGGATTATGTTTGACATCTTAATCTGGTTTTATATTTTTTTAATTCAGACTGTTAATTTTTTTTGAACTCTTTAATTAGGCATTTTATTCAGGGATACTGATTTTTTTTTTTGGCCTACTCTTTGAACTGTAATTGGAATTGTAGGAAGATCCGGATACAATTGATAGAATGATAGCTGATGGTGAGGCGCAGTACAATAAGTGGCGGCACCCTGATCCTTATATTGGTATTTAATTTTTTTGTTTACTGGTTTGTGGTTTCCTGGGAAGGTAGGGTTGAATTAAGACAAGTGTTAAAATGGTGGGCAAATTGTGTGAGCGAAGAGGGTGATTTGGACACCGTCAAGTTTGGGTCTTAACAGATAAACTCAAACAAAAAGAAAGAGTAGCATCTTCTCTAGTCGCAGCTTTTGAATGACAGGTTCCAATGTGCAATGAAAATGTGAAAAGAGGGGACTTTAAAGGGAGTGAAGTCGCAAGGTGTTAAATTAATTGAATAACTTTTTCCCCTTTGTAGACGTAATTGATTCATGTGGTTTTGAGAAGTTATGAAGCTTTTTTGTGACATTAATGCTTTAGTTTTCAAGCTTATAGATAGCATTCTCAGGTTCTGATCTTATTTGTTTTCAGTACCTTGGGCCCCTGGCGGTAGCAAGTTCACTCGGAACCCGACTCCACCTGAAGGGGTAACGATCATGATTAATTATTTAATTTATTATTGTTCATGTGGCAGACAACATGGAACTTTTGCAGTCAATTACTTTTCGATGGCTTCTTGTGTTGTGCATCTGCATCGTGTAAATACATGCATGCACATAAATTTTTGGATAGCTGAGCATTAATATCTCATTCTTGTTTAGTAGCTAAATTGGATAAATTCTATTAATGTGAAAAGTAAAGATCATTGTCCATCATTGCAAGCTTTGTATTGGGGATTTATATGTGATTAACCCTAGTAAAAGTTAAGCCCAGTGAACACAGATTGGTCCAAATTAGAAAACTGGAAGACTGGTGTATTTGGTTCTTAAGAATAACATTATGCCTTGGTGCTAGGTATCATCTTATTAGGTTGACCTATATTCTTAAAAATGCACATCCCTTGGTTTCTCGCCTGGGCTTCTTCCAGAAGGAATTCCACTGTTTTGTTTTTTTGAGTGCATCTTTGAACAGTTGCTTTGTGCCATTTCCCTTTCTAATAATTTGATAGTATTGCAGATTGAGATAGTGTATAACTATGGCCGAGAAGATAATGACTAAAACCCACTTCTTTTTGCATGGCGAAAAATAAAGGTTAGCACTTTAATCATTCTCTTGACATATAGTGTTATTGCCTGCTCTAGTTTCTCAAGAAACTTGCACCTGGTTGTATCTATATTGATCCAATTCCCAATCTGGACTCATGGTAATGTATCTGGGATAGGCATCTTCTTGTTCTCCAAATTAGTATTGGTGCAATTTTTATCTGTTCCAATAACTTTATTCAACATAGTGATCAAAAGATTAAAAAAGAGATCAACGAGGCTTGCTGGGCAACCTGCATGTGGTTTTGCTTGGAGTCTCGTGGGTGTGATGTGCTTATGAATTGGGAGATTGTATATAGCATCTCCTCTTCTTGGCTCCTACAATTTTTTTTTTCACTTAGCATTTTGCTTCTTGAAGAACTAGCATTAAGTATTGGATTGAGTTGTCCTCTCCTTGGCATTCCCTAACATTGAAGTTGGAGGAGCTCTATTGTTCTTACAACAACTGCAAATTTGTCTCCTGTGCAGATTGAGATGATCTATGACTGCTGCTGGAGATAATGCGATAGAAGCCAGCATCCGCTTTGTGCTATTCAAGTCAAGGCAGAAATTGGACATCATGCATGTTCCCATTTTTCACTTAATTTATTTGGCTTTTTTCTATGAAGAAAGGATATGTGCTATTGAAGTAGCAAGCATTCATGAGATGGTGCATTACTGGATTGCTAAGGCATTGGATCCTTGAAGTGAATAATAACTTGTTTAATTGGCGTCTTTTTCATATTTTGTCGTGTTTGAACTCTGAAGCCTAGGACAGCAACTGGATTCCTGGTATGGCTAGAATGGAGCGTGGAGTTCCAAGGAGTGAGACTATTGACTAGCGCTGAATCTGGAAAAACTCGTACGCTCTGCTTGAGCCTCCTGACAGGCGTTTTCAAAACAGAGAGTACATTAGTTAAAACACGATTCTATGTTCCTGAGAAGCCAGTAGTAATTGTTAATATTCTCATTAGCGGCCCTGGATCGTCTGAAACTGGTTAGTGGTGGTCTAACAGCAGTTTGCGGAGGGGAGCTAGGAGAGTCTCAAAGCTGTGAGAGGCTCGGGGGGTGGGGGATATGAATGCTATTTAAACTACAAGAAAGGTTGTTGATTATCGTTTACAAATTTAGTACTTGTGTCCTGTCTCCCAGTTACTGGCATCTTGTTATGGAATACCAGTGCTATAACCGAGCATATTGTTGTGCTTGCGGCTATCCTTAGAAGCAATGTGAGAGCAAAGTAAATTGGTTTGCAGCTACCCGATTGAGACCCTCCGAATCTCCGAATCTGATTATAGTAGCTATTTTTTTCAAGTATTTTTTATTTAAAAATATATTAAAATAATATTTTTTATTTTTAAAATTTATTTTTAATATCAATTTATCAAATTAATCTTAAAACATATAAAAAAATAATTAATTTAAAATAAAAAAAATAATACTTTTTCGAACTTTGCATTTGAAAAGCAAAAACACAGGCTTATTCTCACTGAAATCATGCATCATAATTTTTTATACAGCCTTGAAATCTTGTAAACTGTTAAACAATGGGAAGGAAATAACTTGCGCTAGCTAAGAGCTGCTCATCATAAGGTCGGTGCCAAACAATTTAGCCATGTCATGCATCAAACAAGAAACAAAAGAAGTAACCATACAGTAGGCATAGTGGTAAGAATTCAAAATCGAAAAATTTACTTTTCACTCTTATATTGATCTCAAGTTTGAGCCTTGTAATTACTAATATAATAATCATTAGAGGCTTTCATGGTTGTTAGCTTCAGAGCCTGTAGGATTAATAAAAGTACGCGCAAACTGACCCGGATATCCATGTTAATAAATAAAAAAAACAAAACAAAACAAAAAAAGTCGGTGCATCTCAAGAGTTGGAATAAAAATAAAATGAGAAGACCATGGCTTTCCAGTTTGTTGGGTGACACAAGAGGCGATGGATGTGCAATGCTGCAGAAAAATGTAAAGAACGCGTGATCTACTTATCTGTTGGATCAAACAGAAACACAGGCTTTTTATATGCATATACTAGCATTTTTCTTTAGGCTGAAATTTGGGAAAGCTCCTTTATCAAACCTTCTTACATCCGGGTCGGTTATTTCTATTGCCCTGTCCTATGGATGACGAAGAGGCAAGGGCAAGTATGTGGAAGGTGAAGCATAGGGGTACTGCTGCCGTACATGCAACAATAATGCGAATAACCCTGTCGATTGTTGCTATTTTAATGCTCCTATTTGCAATCTTTAGTGGATTCAAACTAGCAAAACATTCAAGCAGGTATGTTGCTGATGCCGACTGGGCCTTTTGTATGGGAACTCTAACTATGCTCTTCGCCTGCTTGTTTCTGATACTGGGGATTCCAATAGTAGCGGACTTATTTCTAAATCTCTCAGAGCAATTGCAGGAGGAAGCTGGAAGTAATAAAGGTAACAAAGCAGATTGTATTAAGAATCTTGTCTAGTTAGGCTCTCTTAAAGTTGCCCTGAGGGTAGCTTGTTCTGATGCAACTAGTTCGTCCTAGTCCAGGATAAGACAATAAACTTCAAGTCTTGACAACTTATGTTGATAAATACTTATCGGGAGTTTTCATCTGTTGACTCACAAGGTTATAGGCATGGTTTGAAGTAAAAGCAAACAAGGATCAGAACCATATATCAAACAAAGGGCAAATCTAATTCAGATGGTTGCACAATTGAACTCCATCTTAATTCCATCCAATTATACATGCCAACAGGAATGGTTGAGATATGTAAACAGAATACAAAAAACTGTCTTCAAACGCAAAAACAATGAAATCAAGAAAGGTTCTGTTAAGGACTTGTATATCTAGTCATTTTGTTCTACCATCCTATCTTAAATCTCCTTCATGTATATGCTCACCCACTTAGACACATCTCACTAGAATGAAAAATCTAGAGATTACAATTGCCCACGTTCTGCGGGCAGTAAATTTATTTCGCCACTGGAGTTGCTCCACTTGCAGAGCTAGGGCTGGATTTACTAAGCCAATTGCAGCAAAAGAGAAAAAAAAGGGAATTTGCATTCATCAAGGCTAAAGCAGTGGTGCCAAGGTTCTGTTCCACGTGACTACTACTACTAAATTACTGAGCATGATCAGTTCAGTACTCTTGTCATCAGATTTTTCTCTCGATCTCAAAAATGTTCGAACCTAAGTTATGTAAGTTTTCACACTAAGAGGAATCTGCATTGATAAGTATCAGAAACTAATATTTACCATCACTAAAACTATCCAATTTCATCTTCAAGACAATACACTCGTTTTAAGGAGAAACTGAGTTGTCTAATAACTATCTTATTAAGTCCATTTTACAGTTCTCCACATAAACACCTTTTTTTTTGTTCTTTCCAGGCTAAATTGACTTGCATTTGTGCTCAACCAGACTCTTCGCCACTTTAACTATCTCTAAAACAAAGAACAGATCAATCCACTTGTAGATAAATTCTCCGAACACCGAAAAACCTCAAATCCCAGTTGTACAAGTCCCTCGAATTAACAGGAATCCAAATAAAATTGAAGAAAAAACCCTCCAAAACATACCAAAGAGAAGACAATTTTAACGTTTGAACCGAACTCAAAAGAAACAGATTTTTTCTCTCTCGAAAAGACACTACAAAACACAATTTCATTAAAAGCCCACATCCAATGTACACGATCCTAACTACCTCAAATCCTGAAAAGAAAAGGGGGGCAGCTGCTAGAAATAACAATTCTTATAATTTTTATTAAATGAGCTTGAAAGGGAGAGGCCAAGGGGTGGACCTGGGCACCTCCACTTTATCTTTAATTCTTTCAATCTTCTTCTCCTTCTTTGGCCTCGCGTTTCCATACGTTCCTTTAAATCTTTTCCCTCTCTTCGTTTTCTTGTCCCCTCTTCCACAAAGGTTTGGCGCCATCGCTGCTGCACCGCTTGATACTGATGTTTCTGATGATGTTGAGAATAATGCTGATCTCTGACCCACCATCGCCCTCCTCGCTACTGCGCCGCACCACTGCATCACCGTCGCCATTTCTCCCTGATTATCCCCTTCTACTGTGAAGTGAAGTATGCGGGGGTTTTAGTTTGTCTTTCAGGAATGGGTGGGCCTTTTGTAATATTAATGGGGTTTAATGGGCCATTCTAAAGTGCGAGATTATTTCTTACTGGGTTTCATTTTTGCTTTATGGGCCTATCAGGTCTTTATTTATTTAGCTTATCTTGCTTTCTAATCTATTCCCATTTGTGCGCTTGCTTGCCCTTATCTAATCTAAATTAAATTATGATTATGATAGGCCAGTTTTATTTTTCCCCCAATAATCCAGGCTGAATTCATTCGTATACCAGACCATTTATTGCTTTAATTCATTTTATTTTTTATAATGAAGGAATTATCTGACATTAATATTTTTTTAATAAATATATTCTGAATTCTAAACCTTAACGTCTTCACAATCTAGAAAATATGTTTTAATAAATATTTAAAAAAGCATTATATTGTGAATTTAAGATCTCAAGTTTTAGAGTCTATTTAGTATTGTGGTTGCTTTTGTGGTTGTGATTTAAAAAAAAACAGTTTAATAAAAAGTGCTTTTTATGAGGTTCGTTTTAAAATTTGATGTGTTTGGTTAAAACTGAAGTAATTTTTTTATGTTTGGTTAATATACTTTTTGTATGAGGTTTGATTATAAAATTACCTAAAATAACACACATACATTCACACATAATAGCAAAACATTGTTATTTTATAATTATGATTACATAACGAATTGAATAATCTTTCTACATTAATAAAAGTTTTTCAGTGTCCTATTAAACTATTTGAAAAAAAATATAATAAAAAATAATATTAATTAAAATAAAAAATCAAAATTAGAATAAAAAATAAGTAATTAATAGTCCAGGTAACACAAGTAAATGTAATAAATATATATAAAAAATAAACAAGTTTGAGGGGTAAAATAAAAAATTCAATCCTTAAGGTATTCAAGCATTTTTAATGTTCATGCAAGAAGAAAATTACAACATTGGATTTTTTTAAGAGGTTATTTTAGTAATATCATTATTAAAAAAAAGTAAAAAAAAAAAACATGCTTACTTCAGTTACTTTTGACAAATAGTCTTTATTTTATTGAAAATTTGTATTTTTGTTCCATGATAAAAAACAGAGTTGAGAAAGTTTTGTAATGTTAATTAAAAATTTATATAATAGTGTTGGTGAGAGAAAGAGATGAGAGCACATCAACGAAAAGCAATGGTAAATTGCTTTTCACAAACTGAGGTTGGTCCTTAATTTTAAAGTGAGGTTCACGTAAAAAAAAAATACGATTAGCATTAACCAAACGTTTTAAAACAACTTTTAATTTTAACCGCAGCCACAACAACAAATCCAAACACCCACTAAGTAGTCAACAACCTCTTGATTTTAATTTATCGTAACTTGCTTCCAGCCTTCTATCCTGAACCAAAGACAGCAGGGACTAAACTTGCCATCTTTATCGTAACAAAAGGACAGTTTGATGAGCTCTGGTTTTATGTAATGTAAGAAAAAAGGACTACAATATCAGGAAGTATTAGATAATTTCTCAAGTGTATTAAGTTTCGAATGGCGGGATATGATCTGAATCATGGATCAAATTGGTCCTTTCAAGTAGTTTGATGGTTGGATTTTGTAGGAGAATTTCATGAGCGAAATTGGGACAATTTGTGAGAATTCATGGAACAAAACCCACCATTGTAGCACCATACACAGACACAGAGACAGCAAAATGTTGCTTCTGATCGTTAAAATGGAGTTGGTGTTAAGTAGAGTCACTACTTTAACATGGAGCAACTCTATCTCTACTTGCCTTCACATTGTTTATAGTTTTCTTGTTTTGAAGCGTTGGGATTCTTGTTTTCTTTGGCAATGTTCATGTTAACTTTTGTTGCAGCTTCATGGTTATGAGAGATCAAGGATATGCTGTGTCACTGATAAGACCCAGAAGGTATATATGTTCTTTAAATAAAAATAAAAATAAAAATAAAAGTTGTAATTTACTTCACATAATAATGTAGGATGGTTGGATTTACAGATGATTGTATCAGTAACTAGAGCTACTGGTTTTTATTGGTAAGAGATTGGTGCAAAGAGACTGCATGCAGGTCCACTTTTTTTTGTCCTCTTCTTACAATATTCAAGAAGCCTTAACAAAACCCTCTAATTAAGGTACTCTTCTTTTTTCAAAAAATAGTTTTCTTGTTTTTATTTCACATGGAAAATAAGGGAAATAAATTAGCTTTTTTTTTATTATTATTATTATTTGTTAAGTTTGCTCTAATCTAATGGATTATCCTCGACAATTCATGGTTTGGACAGGCAAATTTTAATTTAAACTAGAAAAGATATTGACCTTATTAGACCTAATTATCCTGATAGGTTGATGACTTGTAATTTGATTAATTTGTTTAAATCCAACTAGATTAATACCAATAATTTTTTTTTTTAAAATCAAAATAACTTCATTTTAATTAAAATAAAATGATTGGCCTATGATATGATTTGATCCAACAACCCAATGACCAGATACTTTTCGAGGTCAGAACACTGCATCGGTCTAACAAGCATGGTTTTTTATACTTTTGTTCTCAACTGCACATTTATAAGAGCAATCTCAACCTTGCGATTACAGATATGTTTGTCTTGCACAATATTCCATACCAGATAATCTAGCATTTTGGGTTCTTGTGCTACATATATAAACTTGGAATCGGACATGGTCCTCTATTCATATGAATCGATTGTGTGAGATTTATATTCCCTCTGTGAATCTTGAGAAGCGTTAGATTTATGAAGTCATGCTTCTCTGTGGATATCTTTGTACATTCCCCAAGCAGTTGCACTTCGTTCCCATATGAGCTTGTTTTCCATGGTAATGGAGTCTTTGTTGGACATCACCTAAGCACCCTTCAATGTAGAACTTCACAATAATTGAAATCAGCTCTATTAACCTAATGCCAGGAGTCATCAATGGAGCTGCACCAAATCCTGTTCGACTGGCCGAAATGTGTGAACGATTGGGAAATGTTATGGCCGGCCGTCGTGGCTTCCTGCAGCCGCCCGATTTTGACCTCAAAGCAGTCCTCGGAGAAGGTGCTACGGCTATAAGGACTAGCACACCTTCTGTTTCTTCTCTTTTTCCTCCACACGACACAGTGCTGTAACAGGCATTTTGGGTTTGTTGCAGGTATTGGATGGACAGAGGGTTCTTCCTGCTAGAGCCAAAGAGTTGGGTTTCCAGTTTAAATATCCCCCGTGTGAAAGATGCTCTTAAAACCATTCTTTCATGAGAATCGAGACAGCTCATTTGTGGCTTGCATGGCTGTTCTTTGACGGGAGAATCAAGCTTTCTACCAACACCAGAGAGGCATAGACTCAAAATATAGAGATGGATGAAAGAAGTTATCTGCATTTGAAGCATGTTTTTTTTTTTTTTTTGTCCTCTGGAACCGAGCAATTTTTTTCTCACAATGATGTTCTGTTAAGCATTAACAGGTCGATTGTCAAGGCTGAAGTAAGAACTGTTCCAGGGCAGGCAGCCGAGCTTGAAGAACACGAGAGAACAACATTCATGGTTCCAGGCCTAAAGATTATGAAAAATTTCCAGTCGAAATGCTGGTAGGGGAAGGAATATCCAGACATTGCTTGGATGGTAGCTAACAACATTCCATCACTTTGGCATAATGGGCAGCTTGACAAATCCAAATCTATACTCCTCAATTAATCATGTTGAAGGAAATGAGGATAAAAATTATATTAAAAGAAACTCTAAAATGTATGGGAAAATACTTTGAATGTCAAAGTGAACCCACGGTGTTTTCTCCATTTTACCCCTCTTAGCATAAAATAAAGCCTTGCAATAGGGGTGTTTTTGTCTTTTCATAAAAATACAAGTATCTTACAAAAAATTATTGGGGGCACACATTTGTTTTGTATTTTTTTAATAGTAAAATTACTAAAATAATTTTTTAGACAAAAAAACAAAAAAAAAGCTTTTTAGAATGAACAATAAAAGTATTTAAATACACTCATGATCAAGTGTTTTTAAAATTTCATTTGAAGGGTGTTTTTATAAGTCTTGTTTTTTTTTGTTTTTTTTTAATTTTTAAGCAGGTACAAGGGTATTTTTGTTTTTCAATAATATAAAATATTAAAATAAAATTATTGATTCACGACACAAGCATCAATAAGTGGATGCGACCACACCTTTCAGGAGACATGTGGGGCGACGTTTTTCTATCAAATGCCATCACTTGACATCTCTTTGGAAGTGTCTTTTCTTTCTCTTGGTAAAGTGTGTGTTGATGAAAGATAAGTGATTTCACTTGTAGTCATTTTTTAAATTCTTTCTTTTCACTCTTCTCCCCTAAAAATACATATTGATCCTCTTTGTTTTGTTTGTTTCAATCTCAATTTTTATTCTTTTTATTTTTATTTTTTTTCTTGGCTATTTTATAAAAAATTTGTTTGTTTTGAATTTAGTTCTTCAATTATAAATTGTCATGTATTATTTTTTTCAATTCAGTCTTTATTTTTTTTATTTTTAATTTATATCCTTCACATTTTCATTAAAGTTTTGTTGATTTTCAATTTAATCTTGTAATCAATTTTTATGGTGTTTTTTCCATTTTACCCCTTTTAACACCAAAATAAAGCCTTGCAATAGGGGTGTTTTTGTTTTTGCATAGGGATACAGGTGTCTTACAAAAAAATATTGGGGGCACACATTTTTATTTTATAAATTTTAATAGTAAAATTACTAAAATAATTTTTTAGACAAAAAAAAAAAAGCTTTTTGTATAGGAGCTTTGTGGTAATTTTTTTTAAATGAACAATAAAAGTATTTAAATACTCTTAAGATCGAGTGTTTTTAAAATTTCATTTGAAGGGTGTTTTTATCTGTCTCTTAGGTCTTTTTTATAATTTTTGAATAGGTATGAGGGTATTTTTGTTTTTTAATGATATAAAATATTTAAAAAAAAGTTGTTAGTGCACAGGCACCAATGAGTGGATGCGACCGCACCTTTTGGGAGACACGTGTGGCGATGTTTTCTATCAAATGCCACCTCTTGATATCTCTTTGGAAGCATTGTTGCATTCTCTTTCTCTTGATAAAGCACGTGTCGATGAAAGATGAGTGGTTTGTTACTTGTAGTCATTTTTTTAATTTTTTCTTTTCCCTCTCCTCCCCTACAAGTGCATATTGATCCTCTTTATTTTGTTTGTTTCAATCTCATTCTTTATTCTTTATTCTTTTTTTTTCTTGGCCCTTTTATATAAAGTTTGTTTGTTTTCAATTTAGTTCTACAATTATAATTTGTCATGTATTATTTTTTTCAATTCAGTCTTTATTCTTTTGATTTCTAATTTGTATCCTTGACATTTTTGTTAAAGTTTTATTTATTTTTAATTTTATCTTTTAATCAAATTTTATGGTATAATTTTTTTTTTAATTTTTGCTCACATTCTTTTGATTTGTTTTTCCTTTTGTTAAAGTAATTTTTCTTTTCAATTTAACCCTCCAATAAAAAAAATTATCCTCCTCTAATTTATTTTTTATTTCGATTTTCACCCTCATTCTTTTAATATATATATATATATATATATATATATATATATTATTTTAGATCCTTTTCTATAATTAATTGTTTTCCTGATTTTATTATTCAACATTTGATTTGCTAGGGATTAGGCTTCATGTTTTTCCATTTACGGTACTTTATGATTTAATGACTCGGGTCATAAATTTAAAAATTTAATGCAAGTTGACATCATTTTTTTTGGCTAATTTTCTTTTCTAGATTCATCATTCTACATTTTTTTTAAGGATTGGTTTTGTAATTATCTTTATTTTTTTATCGGATTATTATTATGTCATGACCCTAATTACGAGTTTTGTAGGTTGACCTAGTTTAGCTTACTTCTAATTACCCACAGTATATATTTACCACATTAATTTGAGTTGACTCCATTCATTTGTTTTCTTTTATATTCAATTTTGTACTTCTAAGGTTTTATTTTCTAAGTTGTCATGTTTTTTTTTTTTATTATTATCTAATTAAAAACATAACCAATTTATTAAACTCAATCATTTTTTATCATCTAATTTAAATTTTATCATTTAATTTAATTAGAGCATATGTATTAAACTCAATCAAGCGTCTAACCCAACTTATTTGTTTTTCTTATTTCTTTTAAACACAATTGGGTCACCTAGATTATCACCACCTCCTCCTTATTTTCTTATTCTATTTTTTATTTTAATTATTATCTTTTTTTAATGTTTTTTTAAAATAATTTTTAAATTTATGTTTCAGACAGTATCCTCCTCTCTCTCTCTCTCTATATATATATATATATATAGATTGCTTATTTAGTCTTTTTTTAGTTTAGGTTTTTTAAAAATGTTTTGTGTGTTTAAACTTGAAGCAGAAGACTACGAGCATCTAACATGATTCGGTCATACCCGAATATGTCATTCCATGCAAAACCGAGGAAACCTTTCGAATCCAGTGACTGGGACAGACTACGAAAATGGGTGGCGAGAAATGTTTCTACCTAGCACGACGATACAGATAAAAAGGCACAATTGCAAGTCCACTTTGAAGCTTACCACACCACTCCTTTTTCCAGATGATGGAACAGTAGATACAACATCTCCGATCAACATATAAATTCCATTGTTTTTTCCTGATCCAGAAAGGGCAGACCATGTATGACGGATACCACGTTGATTGTTGGAAAATACAATCAACCCTTCAATGAGTACTTTTTCCCTGAGAATGCCTGGAATTTTGGCCGTTCTTCCTTTTTGGGCTGCTCTTGTTTGGTCTCTTTTCCAGCTCCCTGCAAAATCAAAGAAACAATCAATTTGCAGATCTGTTGTTAACGTCTTTTCCACACTGCCTCAGTATGGTTGGCAGTTTCTTAGTGGAAGAAAAATAGCACCTGCTGTGTTTCCTTAGGAGAGCGACTTGCATTTGACCCAAACACAAGCTTTCCCTGAGACTGGCGTGCAGTATTTTTTGAAATAGATCCGAGAGAAGGCTGCCTGCTGCCAGTGGCAACAGCGGGTTGCTTGTCTTTAGACCCTGATGAAACTGGTGGGGGCTGATAGCTCATCGGTTTCCCATCCAAGCGTCTACCTGTTCCCGTAAAGGGGTTGAATTTTGGTTCAGTCTCAGCTGGAACCTCTTCAGCTGCAAGAATCAAATATAAGTTTTGATAAAATGAAAAATGCGACCTTCTTTACAACTTGCTGATCAAATTTCATATCATAATCAAGCATTTTTCATCCCCCCGAAAAAATCTTCTGATCACTTTCTATGTTCTTTAACTAAATATTGTTACAGCAGGCATGACAGAATTTTTATTTGAACACAAGAAATATCAATAATCATTCCATGCTTCTGCTCCAGCCATTGATGCAGAAGACACAGATTTTACTCAAGTAAGTGGAGAAGCATACAAAGACAACCAATCATTAAAAGCATGAAGAGCTGGACTCAGGTGTCTGGGAATGTAGTCGTGGTTGCTTTTCAAAGTACTTTTCGTCTAAAAATATATCAAAATAATATTATTTTTTTTTAAAAAAATCATTTTTGACATCAGCACATCAAAACAATCTGAAAAAATATATAAAAAAATTAAATTGAAGCCAAAAAAAATTGAAATTTCATGGAATGCGGTGCAAACCGTATCCCAAACGGTGTCTAACTCTATATGGCTACTGTAATTGTTCAAATTAACTGATTCAATACTACAAAATGAATTCATGGAAGAATAAAGATATGCATGCACCTTGGGAGGTTGCCTTGCTTGGAGGAACAGATGCAACAGGCATTTCAGGCTCCTTGTAATCCAGGGGAGGTGCAAAGTCCACCTCACAGTCCGTCTCAATGATACTTATTGCATTTGAAGGCTTTGTTTCCACAATATCTATGTAGTATTTCTTGTTGTTATATGCCACCATAATACTATCCCCAGTGGTTAAGCAGGAATAATTCCTTAATGTTGTCTCTAAGCTGCATGCCAAAGGAAGTCCAATCATATTACAGGATATCCACCTTAGATAAGGAAATACATAAGAAAGATAGGCATACATGAAACATAGAAGAAAAAGAAAATAAGGAAGTGCGAGAATGAAAAAAAATGGTTTATCTGATCCTGTGAACCCGTCAACTAATCCTAGAGTTTCCAGCCAAAAAGCAAATTTGACAAGAGAGGACCAGAGTTTACATCATGAAGTCAATAGAGAATGTGAAGTAAGATACAAGTGGAGCTTATGTAAGAAACTCTTTTTGCTCAAACCTCAGAATGGAAAAATACTTTTTATTTGAATATTACAAATGCATATCAACTGCTTTATTTAAATCTGCTACATACGAAAGAAAAATTCCTGCAACTGGGCTGGTTAGACATTTTTAGGCTAAAGATGTTGCATTGAAGGTTCTAGCACAGCAACACCCCTCAGATTACAGGCACTACAGTACCTAGTGACTAGTGTGCACATACATTTTCTATTGTTAATATTCAAAAAAAAAAATGAACTCACATAGCTTTTGGGTTGGATATATCCAAAAAGTCCTTTGTGTGAGGTTGCAGTTTAACATATTTTCCCTTGGGAAGAGTAACATTTTTCACTCGCACTATATCTCCCTCTTGTAGAAGCAGGTTCTCCATCATCTAGCAAAAGAAAAAAAAATCAGCTATTGAAGATTTTGATGTCTTATTCTTTAATTGGGATACAAAAAAATCAAAATAAATATGCCAAGAATACTCCAAAAAGAAATCCAATCCCTACCCAGTATGGCATATAAATCATGCCTTCCTCTGCAATAAACTCCAGAACCCCACAGTGAGACACCCGCTCTGCAGCAGCATTCCGAAGCTCAAACAACATTGGATAATCTATATGCAGAGATGCTGCAGGATTTTATCCATAATTGGCATTATAGATCTCAATCATGGCTCAATTACAATCCAAAATAAAAATTAAAAACACCATTAAAACAACTAACCAAGACGGTCAAGAGCTGAGGGAGGCATTATAACTGTAAAAACAGAAATAAGAGCAACATCAAGGGATTGTTAAAGTGTAAAAGAAATAAGTATGTATACCCAAATATGAATTTGAAGACTTACTTTTATCACCGCTTTCAATTTGTGGCTGCATGGCAGTTAAAAAGAATCAAATCAGTGTCATAAGAAAGTTACATTGGCAATTGGTGATATAATGCTTGGCTCAAAATAAAGCAGAGTGGAAGAATAATACACATAGACTATCCTAAGTTCTACTAGTTTGGAAGAAACGCTAGTTCAGCTACTGTTTATCATATCTACATAGTCCTTTGCAGAACTAGAAACAAAGCTTTTTTCCCAATGAGTAGACAGTTGCCATAAAATTTAAAGCCTCATAACCCAAAACTCAGAACAACGCCAATTAATAAACAAACGATCACGGCCATTCTTCTATTGAACACCTCAAAATCATATCAGTGAACTGAACCAACAGGAGGAGAAAAAAAAATCCCAACCTTTTCAATAAATGAAGCAGGGTAGCATCGATATGTCTGCTCAAACGATGTCCCGTGATATCCATATCCATCAAAAAACTGCTGCTCCGCACACAAAACACCAAAAACAATAAATTAATCTCAAGCAACAATTTTCAATTAAGAGTTGAACAAGGCATAACCATCATGAAGAAAAACATACCATTTTGTACTTTGAGCAAAGCAAATAGAAAAAAACGAGCAATCAATCAACCTTCCCGCTCCCTATTCAAACAAGACAGCAACAAATGTGTAAATCTAAAATGCACATTCAATTCAAATCAAGTGCACAGCTTTTTCAAAATTTATTAAAACCCAGAACAAGCTAAATAGTAATAGAGAGTGGGTTATAGTAAAGCATTTGAATTTCATTCAAAATACGGAGCTCAAAATAGAAAACCAATCACAGTTTCAAAAAAATTTAAAAAAAAAAACCATAAAAAACCCTCTTTTCCCCTACTAATAAACAGTACAGAAAAAGGAAAGCAAAATTGAAACTCCCGTGTTTCAATTTATTGCATTAAAATAACAGAAATTAAAATTTAGCTCGAATTAGAGAATTTATAAGCCAAATTCTTTTAGAAAGACAACCTTAACTCAGGTTGTGGTTGGATTAGAGAGCAAGTAACTGTAAAGTAGCTAGAGATCTTAAGTTAATTAACTAAAAGACGCTGATGAAAAAAGGAGAGGAATGGAATTGATAATTGAATGGAATACCTGAGGAAAAAGAATTCCTTAGGGGAATTCAGAATTGGATTGGAGAAGACGAAGGGAATTTTAACGATTGTGTAATAAGGAAACGAATAATTTTTTTTTTTTTACGAGGTGAAAAGACAGATGCTCTTCGGTGCGTATTGCTAACGCCACGTCGTTGTCTGCGACGAGTATGTTACTGTTCGTCGGTCTTTGTCTGGTTTTTATTATCATATTTTTAAAAATATTATATATTTAAAAATATATTAAAATATATTTTTTTTCAAGAATAAAATATTAAAACAATCTAAAAATAAAAAATAAAACTAAAATTATTTTAAAAAATTGATAATATCAAACAAATTCAGAACAAGAATTATCTTGTGCTTCCCTTATTGCTTCCCTAATTTTTTAGAAATGTCAATTTTGTTAGATATACAATTTATTTGATGGGTGTAGATTTTAAAAAATAATTATTGATTTTCAAGAAGGATTTTATTGTGAAATTAATATTTTTATAGTACAATGACTCGTTTAAGACTTGATGAAAATAATTTAGTCTTGAAATATTAAAATTGATTTGAAATATAAATGGTGTAATAAAATAAAATAAAAACTATAGCAACACCAAGCTGGTTAAACTAGCTAGTATAAAAGGTGTGTTCAGATGAAAAGTAATTTGTGTTTTTATTAAATAAAAAGCATGTTTTTTATAAACTTTTAAAGACGTGATTTGTACTTGAAGAATATTATATCTTTAAAAAAAAATCACTAAACCTCCAAACCAAACACACATAAAGTATGAACCCTATAAGAGAGGGAAAGACATGTGAACAATCCCTTTGGTCATTTTTCAAAAATTTATGAATGTTATTATATTATAAAGAAAACATGCAAGGATTTAATTCGTAAGGATCAATGGAAGGATCAATGTGTGTTTGAGAGTGTAGTTATAGTTGTTTTTAAAGTATTTTTTATTTAAAAATGCATTAAAATAATATTTTTTTTTAAAAAAAATATTTTTTTATATCAGTGTATTAAAACGATCCGAAAACACTAAATAAATATTAATTTTAAACAAAACAAATTTAAATGTTTGCAGTCTCTAGATGATTGACTGTGGTATGTTTGTAAGTTAATTTTTTAAAAAAATATAAAAAGAATATTTGAATGTTGTTAATATTTAAAAATAAATAAATAGATAAATAAATTATGTAAGTGTTTATTCAATATAGCACAGTTGACTTCACTGTCCAAAAATAACTCATATATCAAGTAAAAATAATATTTAACTAAACAAAATTTCAAAATGATATCTTATATTAATATTAAAATAATAACATATTGGATTGATCTAGGACCACCTGGATTAACGTGTCAAATTTGTGACCCAAGTTATAAGACTATAACAACCCTATAGAAAGCAAATCAAAATAAAATATAAAATCTAATTCTTAATCAATCTAATATTAAAGGATGAAATTTTTAAAAAAAAATCAATTAAAAAAGGAACTAAAAAACGACCTAAGTGAATATGTCAAACTTGCAACTCGAGTCATAAGACCGAGATAATCCCATGAAAAGCAAATAGAAACAAATTATGAATTCTAATCCCCAATTAACCCAATATTAAAAGATGAGATTAAAAATAAAATCAATTAAAAATGAACAAAAACAACCTGAGGTAATTCACCAAACACACACACACACACACACACACACACACACACACATATATAATTTAACCCGGGTTAACCAGTCAAATCCGCAACTTTGGTTTTGAGGCTTAAAAAAATAACATAAAAATAAGTCAAGTCAACCCGAGTTAACCGTTAAATACTATTTTCAAGTCACGAGATTATGATAACCTAATAAAAAATAAACTGAAATAAATCATGAAACATAATTCCTAATCAAATACAATATTAATTGATAAAATTGAAAAAGAGAGAGAGAAAAAAAATGACTCAATTCAATTAACTCATCAAACTCGCGATCCAAGTCATGAAACGAGGACAAACCAATACAAAGCAAGGCCAATGTTGAAGGACTCGTGACCCTGATCATGAGACCAATATAACCTCTTAGAAATAAATTTTTTTTTAAAGTACCTGATTTAATCAGGGTTAAAATGTCCTAACTCATTACTTTAATCGTGAGACTAACATATTCTCATAAAAAACAAATCAAAACAGATTATGAAGCTCAATTCTTAACCACACAATGTTAAATGATAAAATTAAAAAAAAATCAATTAAATAAAAGACAAAAAATAATTTGAGTCAACTCAAGTTAACTTGTTAAGCATTATTCTTGAGACATAAGACTAGGATAACATAATGAAAAATAAAAAAAAAAAAAAACAAATCATGAAATTAAATTCTCAATGAAATCAATATTAAAGGATAAAATTGAAAAATAATTAAAAAAAAAAAAATCTAAGTCAACCTAGTTAATCCACTAAACTAGGTTAATCTGTCAAATTCAGAATCCATGTCATGAAAGTGTGATAATTAAATAAGAAAAAATAAAATATTAAAAAATAAAATTTTTTAAAAAATATTAATTAAAAAAAAACAATGCAAAACACTATTCCAATATATAATGCTTTGTGAGAAGGGTTATAATAAAAACCCCTCTTTTATTATAGTTAATGAAACAATTATAATCATTGTTAAAATGATTTTGTTTTTCTAATCCTGATTTGTTAGTACAAAATGTTCACAAGTAAGACATAGTGTTTTAGATTATAGTAATGATTATTTTTTTAAGTACTTTTTATTTTAAAATATATTAAAATAATATTTTTTATTTTTTAAAGTTTATTCTTAACATTAATATTAGTATATTCAAAATCATAAAAAAATAATTAAAACAAATCAAATTTTTCAAAAATATAAAACAACCACACTGTTAATTGAAACCCCAAAAAATCCATGATTTACCACCGAAAGACTGATAGAAAACAACACAAGTGAGCACGTACAAAAATAGGGAATGAAAATATAATTCAGGGGAGTTGAACACAAATGCAACGATGAGCAGCATCCAGCTTCAGCTAGAAATCAACTGTCATCGTTCAGCAACCTCTTTACAGTATTTGACCTTCTTAGCATTTCTGCAAAATATTTTTTTAATATATTTTTAAGCCAAAAATACTTTAAAAAATAATTATTATTATACTTTTAAACAAAATGCAACCGAAGGAAACAATTGTCACAATAGCCAATCATCTTGGTAAACAATTCTTTTAATGTTTTGGTGAAAGAAACTCTCGAACTATCTTGCATATAATTAAAACTACATTTCTTTTCAGATGAATCTCAAAGGCAAGTTTTCTTTAATCACCAAATCAATCTCTATTCATAGATTATGAATGCTTCACTGATTACAATCACAATAACAACCTGTGTGGTTCTTAGTCATCCATAACAAAAGCAAATTAACTCCATGGATTCTGTCTGTCTAAACTCGAATACAATTAGCGTCTCTGCAAAGATTTCCCTGCTTTTTTTTTTTGGAAAGAGTTCATGTTCTTGAGAAGAGTAATTGACTGACTTGGACACAACAGTTGAAAGACCGACCTGAAAAGAAATTAAATTAAATACATTTTGTGCTTTGTTCCTATTCCAAACATAATAGAAATAGACATTTTAAGAAGTCTTATTCTTCATGGCATTAATGTCCAGTGAATTGAACTTGTTCCGCTCAATTGAGAACACATGTAACTTAATTTTCCGTGCCAGCATCTTTAACTCAAATGTAGGACGAGCCAATGTTCAGAAAATATATAGTTATACTTTGTGGCATGTTTATAACCCTCTAAATTGAATTTAATTCAGAGATTTCTCTTGTTGAAATCCTTTTGAGTCGTTAAGAACTGAATTTCAAATGGAGTTCAATCTTTAAAAATAATACAAAAGTAAATCACGGCAGATACCGCATACGATTCCCCAACAAGACTAGCTATAGTCTGATGGAATTTCTTAACATTACTCTAGTGAATTTGCATAGGTTGTAACTTCAGAAAATCTTTTGAAAGAAAAAAAATCCTGAAAGCTAGCATATCAGTCTTGCAGATTCTTCAATAAAAAGATCGACTAACTGGCTCTATGTTTTAAATCCCTCGTTTTTACATGTATTTATACACATTAATGTGTTCAATACTACGGGGACCAATAAAAAGATCAGGCGGAGAGCTAATTTGATAACGCTAAATTAATCATCATCCCCATGAGAGCTGGTCATATACACGCAACAACATAGAAATTTGATCCCAAGTTGATAAACCAAGAAGATCTGTTAGAGTGGCCGTGAAGAACCCAAAGTATTTGGACTAAAAAGTTGTCACGTAAAAGCCAACTTCCATGTGCAGGAAACATGCATGGAAAAGTTATGTTTGCCAAAGACTTTGGTTGGCCAAATGCAACTGAAAGTGCTTTTAAAGAGCTTAAAATAGCCATGACTACTAAACCAACACCTGCTATGCCAAATTTTAGCGAACCATTTACCATTGAATCAGACGTTTCTGGCGACGATATAGGTGTAGTTTTGAGTTAGCAGGGGTAGTCTATTGCCTTCATGAGTCGTGCTTTAGGCCCTACCAAACAATCATGGTCTGTGTATGCCAAAGAAATGTTGGCCATCATTCATGCAATTCAAACGTGGAGACCATTTCTACTTGGAAGGAAATTCTACATCCAAACTGACCAGCGCAGCCTTAAATTCTGGTTGGAACAATGCATGGTGACACCTGAGCAACACAAATGGGTGACAAAACTGCTTGGCTATGATTATGAAATCACTTATAAACCAGGTCATGATAACAAAGCAGTTGATGCCCTGTCACGAGTACTGGGTAGTCCTAGTTTGGATTCTTTATTTGTTTCTCACACTTCATTATGGGATACCATCAAAACAGAAGCCCTCACCAATCCATATATGATGACAATCAGTTCCAAAACAACAACAAATCCTGGTATTCCTTACAACTGGCGTAACGGGTTGTTCTGTTATAAAAATCGTGTGGTAATGCCTCCTCATTCCACCATCATTGGACAACTCCTACATGAATTCCATGATTCTCCCAGTGGTGGACATTCCAATGTCTTACATATATACAAAAGACTAGCACAACAATTCTACTGGCCATCCATGTTCCACACGGTGAAGACTTATGTGGCCTCCTATGAAGTCTGCCAACGTACTAAAAATAACACTTTGTCGCCAGCAGGAATTTTGCAGCCTCTTCCAATTTCATGTCAGGTTTGGGATGACATCACTATGGATTTCATTTATGGTCTTCCCCCTTCAGCTGGCAAAACTTCAATTCTTGTTGTTGTGGACAGGTTGAGTAAATCAGCACATTTCTTGGCCCTTTCACACCCACATACAGCCAAATTGGTGGTTGAAACATTCATTGCTGGAATAGTCAAACTTCATGACATGCCTCAATCTATTGTCAGCGATCGGGATCCAGTATTTATCAGTTATTTTTGGCGAGAATTCTTTAAAATGTCTGGCACATAATTGAAGATGAGCTTCGCTTTCCATCCCCAAACCGATAGGCAAACAGAAGTCGTCAACCATTGCATTGAGCAATATCTTCGCTGCTTTACTTACCAGCAGCCCCGTAAGTGGCATTCCTTTCTTCCATGAGCTGAGTTTTGGTATAATACTACCTATCATGCCTCTACAGAAATGACTCCCTTCCAAGCTCTCTATGGCAGGCCGCTACCCACAATACCTCAGTACCATAAAGGTCTTTGTCCGGTTCATGAAGTCGACAAAAACTTGGCTTCTAGAGATGCTCTATTACAATAGCTTAAGAGCAATTTATTCACAGCTAATAATCACATGAAGCAACAGGCCGATTCCAAACGTCGAGACTTTGAATTCCAGGTCGATGATTTAGTATTTCTGAAGCTACATCCCTACCGCCAGCAATCTGTATTCAAAAAAGCCTATCAAAAGCTTGCAAGAAGATTCTATGGGCCATATCCTGCTGTAAAGAAAACTGGTAACGTTGCTTACGAACTCAAGTTACCCCATTATTCTCGCATTCACCCAATCTTCCATGTGTCTCTTTTTTAAAAAAAAAGATAGGTGACCAAATTAATGCTCATACTGACTTACCTCCAGTGACAAATGATGAGGAATTGCTTATGGAGCTATAGTCTATTTTGGATACCCATTGGGTAAAACGAGGATCCAAATTTATTGAGGAAAGCTTAGTTCAATGAAAGTGACTTCCATTAGATGATGCTACATGGGAAAACACACAAGATTTACGGGACAGGTTCATCAATTTAAACCTTGAGGACAAGGTTTGTGTCACAGAGGGGAGTATTGATAAACCAAGAAGATCTGTCAGGGTGGCCGTGAAGAACCCAAAGTATTTGGACTAAGAAGTTGTCATGTAAAAGCCAACTTTCATGTGCAGGATACATGCAGGAAGAAGTTATGTTTGCCAAAGACTTTGTCTAAGTTGTTAGTCATGTCCACAAAGCATGCTTGCTTAAGAATAGATCTAGTAGTTAGTATTTGATTTTCAATAACGTGATTGTGTCCTTATTCTTAGAGATATGATCTCAGAATTAGGAGTGGTTGTTATTTTCTTTTTTGTATTTAAACCCTTTCAAAAACAATAAAAAAAAAGCTTAATTTTACAAATAAATACTTTTGTGGTTAATTCTCACCCTAATTAGAATATTATCTGCATTATAATATTCATAGCCTGATTGGGACCTATCACAGGTAATAGGAACACAGCAGTCTTCTGAGTGACCTACAAGACAGTCACAGAACATGTTGAATGCAGTGGAGCCAAAACAACCTAGTACTGTGTTATAATGTTATTCCTTGAATCCCAATATGTACATCGTCTTCGCTACAGATTAAGCTATTTGACACCAAGTATACGCTTGATTCTGCAGTCCTAGCCCCTCTCATGATTTGCCCACGGCAAGCATCCTGAGACTTGTGGGGTAGAAGAAGGTCAACCTACATCCAGCATCCGAAGATAAGATCTCAATCCAGTTGGAGCTCATAAATAATCTTCCGCACTAAAGATGCTTATTCTAAAATGTAGTAATAATCAGCTGCTGGGGGAGCCGGGAGCACATCATGCATCCTGGACATGAAAGATTATTTAGCAACGAACAATAATTATGCCTCTTTCTTTAGTTTCGTCCTTTCTTTTTTTATAAGAAAGTGCCAATGCTAAACTCTAAAGCAAAGAAAAGTTGTTATTCTACCCGTAATGTCCACTTCTCCTACATGTCTGGTGAACAGGGATGTTCTATTCTCCTTAACATCAAAGATAAGAAAGAAAGAAAAAATTGATGCATGTCAACTCCCCTACAATTCCCCAGCTTCGAGTAAGGCTCAAGAGGCGCGTCTCTCTAAAAGTAGAAGAAAAGAGAACCTGAACCATAAAAAGTCGCCTGCGCAAGAACATATACTCAATTACTCGTGCTTCTGGTTTTTACCAAGCATGTACAAACAGCGGTGGACATAATATCAGCCTCTTTCTGGATGCCATACCTGTTGCTAGAATAACAAATAAGTTTCAAAATAAAGAGGTTACTGTGCATTATATCCGCCGATTCCCAGTTTTTCATAGGATTCCAAAGTCAATGATGAAGTTCATATCTCATACAACATGAGAAACCTAATTAATTAATTATACGAGCATCAAGTGGATCTTTGACTTATTATTAGATTAGAGACACCATCAAATCAACCTCCAGAAACTGGCAGCAACACTATTTTTGTTTCTATTATCCTCTCCCATCTCGTTGAATACATTGGACTCGAAGAAACATCTCCCGAGTAATGTGATCTTATGTTTTTATCTCACAATTCATAGAAAAATATCCATCACACTACTTGTGTGCCTCACAACCAACCACCAGTCTTCACTCATAATACAATAAGCACGCCCTTCTTCCACTTTTGACCACAGGTTGTCATTGAGGCTGTACAGAAGCCCACGAAATTGTGGTCAAAAAAAGGCGACTCCTTTGAAAGAAAGAGCACCGTCGAGCAAAGTATGTAAGCACACACTTCCACTTTGCACTTTCGCTCCTAGCAAATACAAAGCCAACACACAGGGAAACCCCACTTCAATGGCCAAAGCCGTCAAGTATGAACTAAGAAAACAAGTTATCACTAGAATCTGAGGATTGTTCAGCAAGGAAATGTTTGGTCCGTCAACATAACAAACTGTAATCGTTGCAGCTAACAATTCAAGTCTAATTTTCATATCAACTGTCAAGGCCCAGGACAAAGCATAAAGACAATGAGACCCCACAAAACATGAGCACCGAATCGTGTAATCTAGCCTTCCATCAAAGGACAAGACCCCATTTACATTATTTTTCCACATAAGATCAAACCACATTGAAGGAAAAGGCCCTACATAAGATCAGGGAGTCAGTAGTAAAACAGAACAGAAAGTACACCCATTTTTTTTAAAAAAAAAAAGGGGCAACCATCGGAGCATGAATGTGCATTCAATTGGGCCTAACTGAAAACTTAACTTCGTGCCAAGTATGAGTAACTCGAAAGAATATGAACAAGGAAAATAAAAAAGCCAGAACTATTGCACTAGAACTCTTGAAAAAAGTCTACTAAAAGGAGGGGACAAGTTTCCGAATTTACAAAGGGGTAGATTATTCGGTTTCTCCATCCCCTCTTTCACAAGGAAATGCAAAAGATACTGTCCTGATCGTTACATCTTTTGCTCTTTGATGAACATTAAAAATGGACAGAAATAAAAGTTAAGATACTAAAAATTGACAGGACGACCTCCAACAGAAAACCAACCATTAACGGGGATGTTACTCTCAAGCACAGACATCGGATCACTTCTCACCCTCGCAGGAAGAAGTATCAGCAGCAGCATTGTAATCATCCTCGTTGCAGTAGTAGAAGCCACTATTATTCATAGCAGTAACTGAACAAGGAGCCACCAGATAAGGCATGTTATGGAAGCAGCTAGCAAGGCTGTTGGCTAAACTAGCAATGCTTCCCATTCCATGATCGCTATCACCATCATCGCTATCCTCATCATGGTGACAATATTCTTCGACGCGGTGCTTCAGGGTCTCGAACATGAGCTCAGGCTCGTGCTGCATAACTCGGAGGACATCACCACATGACGGGCCAGGCACAGCTTGCGTGACTAAGAAGCTGTGTGGCCCATCACTCTGTGAAACCCGCACGACGGTAGGGCCACCGAACAGGTTGTGAATTCCACCGAGCGCCTCCTCATAAGCCCCGCCCAAAAACATCCCCAGGTAATACTTCCCACCATTACCACCGGCACCACCACCTTCAATTTCATGAAGTGGCAAGCTGGACTCACCACCTATGAACTTATCAATCTTCCCATCACTATCACATGTTAGATCAGACAAAATTCCTCTCGCGCCAGGCCTTTGATCAAGTCGATGAATAGGGACTATTGGAAACAGCTGTCCAATCCCCCAGAAATCAGGAATTGAAGTAAACAGAGACAAATTCACATGATAAGTGCGAACTGGATCAGATGCACCAATGGTTTTATAGATCAATTCACACAATGCATCGACAGCAGCTAATTGTTCCATACCAATATTTCCTTCTTTAAACTGATCAACGCAACTTTGTTTCAATTGATCAGCGTACAACAAGCAGGCCTCATGCTCACCTCTTATTGCTGAAGCAGTTAAGTTCCGGTAATCAGCACGAGCATCCTCAGTAAGCGCGCCAAGATAGTACTGCATTTCATACGAAGTCATTGACGCAGCACTAGTCGAGCTTGAAGATAAAGCCTCAAATATCAAAATTGAGTGGTGAGAAACAAGAGCACGCCCGCTTTCGCTGCAAATCACTGGATGCTTAACATTCTTACGGTCACAGACAAACTTGACAGCTTGCACGACAGCTAGAGCATACTCATCAAGCCCATATGCCACGGAAAGATCAGAATTACCAGATTTAGACCCGTCATAATCGATACCAAGCCCACCTCCAATGTCAATGACTTGCATACGAGCACCAAGACGGACCAATTCACAGTAGATCTGCGCAGCCTCGCTTACACCATCAGCAAGCAAGGATGTAGAGGGGATCTGAGATCCAATATGGAAATGCAGCAGCTGGAAGCAATCAAGCATTCCTGCTTGTTCAAGCTTCTTCACGACCCGCAAAATCTGGGTTGTAGTTAACCCGAATTTCCCCTTCTCACCTGAAGTGGACCCGAAATGACCCGAATGTTTTGTCCTCAGCTTTGCTCGAACACCAACCACAGGCCTAACGGACATTTTCTTGCTCAGTTCAATAACCAGGTCGATCTCTTCTTCTTGTTCAAGAACAATCACTGTATTCAAAGCGAGTTTCCTCGCAATCAACGCGAGAGAAATGTACTCTCCATCTTTGAACCCATTACAAATCAAGAGCGCTTCCGGGTTTCCCTTGCACAAACAGCTCATAGCTAAAAGAAGCTCGGGTTTTGACCCAGCTTCCAACCCGAACCGGAACGGAGATCCGAATCTCACAATATCTTCAACAACAAACCGGTCCTGGTTACATTTCACAGGATAAACACCTTGGTAATGAGCCTCGTAGACCTGAGACTGGATTGCGAAATCAAAAGCAGACTGCAGAGATTCTAGCCTGTTTTTAAGCACGTCAGGCAAGCGTACAATTACTGGGAGCTGGAGCCCCAGCCCACCAACCCATTTTGGATCCGAAACTTTCTTCACTATTTTTAGCAAATCAATCTCCTGGTGAGGCAGCGTGTCCGCACCGTAAGGACGGGCGGAAACATTGCCGGAGGAATTCACAGAGAAATACGGAGCACCCCAGCCATCGATTTTGTAAAGCGCGGCAGAGAGGGAAGGTGACCAATGAGCAGAGGAATTTTCAGAGGCGGCGGCGGTATGGGTGGAGGTTGTTGAAAGAGGTACGCCCGGCGAACATGGCACCGGGAACGGAAGAGAGCTATCCCCGGCAGGAAAAGCGTAGCCGGGAGGCGCATGCGCAGCATCAACGCAACAAGCCAGGGCAGGCATCCTCTTCCGCAAAGATTTGTTGTTATAACAAAGAAATGAACAAGAAGAAGAAGAAGTTTGTTAGACCTAGGAAGAAATTGTTGGTTGATGTTATTTCCACTATTTTTGTATAGGTGGGGGCTTTAAAACCCGCCGAGGCGCGAGGCCCCGGCTACCCCCTCAAAAGAAGCAGTAAGGGGATCTATCGAAACAGTAACAACACCTCCTTCTCTTAACCCTACTTGATTCTCTAATCCCGACCCACCACTCAGAAGATGGTAACAATTTGATAATTTAAGATTCTTGTACAAATGCAAGAAACAACAAATCTAAGAGCTGAAGAGAGACCACACCATGCAGATCTGGGTTTTTGTTTTAAGAGGAGGAAGAATGGGAAGCGAAGGATTTAGGGTTGCGGAGTAAGAAGAGATGGAGGAAGACACGAAGGTGGAAGTGGCGAGAATTGCATGAACGGTTGAGGTCGATTATATAGGGAAGATCGGCAGGGAGGCTAGTGGGCTTGTGGGCCAGGGTCTTGGGCTTTTTAAATATCTTTTCAATTTCTCGGGTTTTTCTCCTCGTGAAACGACCATTAGAATTATTTGTGACACCGGAGAAGCAAGGGAATAGTAATTTTGGATCCGATGTGCTGTGCTGTATTGTTTATTGTTTGGCTATGAGGAAGGATAAATAATGTTTGATATTTGATAATTGCATTATGCTTATAAACATTTGATGTTGATAAATAGTTTTTATTTAAGTTTTAATGTTGTGTTTTAAAATATAAAATGATTGGGAAAGATCATAAATTATCTAAAATATACTTTATTTATTACACAATTAATAATTACTAGACTTTTAACTCAATTTATTTGTATAATATTGTGCTTGTGTGTATATACATGTATATATATTATACCATTGAAAGTATGGGGAAAATTTTTTATATAAAAAATACGGCATGGTTTCCTTAGATTTTTTCAATACTAAATTATCGACTCCAACAATTTTTATAACTTGCAAATAATAAATTAAACATTATCCTACCATCTTAGACTTCCTTATTTATAGTGAATCTAATCATAAGAACGAACTTCTTCTTTTTCTTCAATATTTACTTAAATAAATCAAATATTGTATTATTCAAGAAGTCTCATGAATAATAAGATAATTAATTTAATTACAACATAAATCAAGACACTCGTTTATTTTAAAACAAAGCAAATCTAAAAATAAGTACAACATAATTTCATACATGTTGTTTTTAAAAGAAAACTATTTTAGACATCATTCTTATTTAATTTAGTTTTATACATATTTTATTATACAAAATTACATTGCAAAGCCAAATATTCATTTCTTTCATTTAAATCATTTGATTAAACAAAAATTACAAATACAAGTTTTAATAGTCGACATGACACTATAAGGTACCTAAAAATTTATTTAATACAAAATATAGTCATTTTATACATAATGAGTATTTATTATTGCTTCTTTTACACACACACACAAACACATACCTAACTCAAACTGGGCTTTTGTTCTATTACCACATTAACTGGTTTTTTCAATTGCTCATTAATCATGACACTAATTCAATTAACCAGGGCACTAGTCTCATTAACCAAAAAACTATTATCTCTATTTGCTCATTAATTAGGGCATCGGTTTTATTAATTAGGGTAACTAGTTTCTCTAATTGCCTATTAATCAGGGTACTAGTCTTATTTATTAAGGTAACTAGTTTTTTGAATTGCTCTTTAACCGATAGTTTCTCTAATAATTTAACATTTATCAAATAACATTAAGTTACATTTAAGGGAAATTACGATTACAATTTACATAATATTTTAGTTTTAAGGTGCCAAGAACCTATTCATGTTTGAATATGTGAAATAATCTCCTGCTACTAAATAGGTCATGTGACCTCTCTTATATTAGCAAGAACAATATCATTTGTTATTCGATTCTTAATTTATTTTATTCGTAACTTTGAATGATTTAACATGATTTCTCACTTAAGCTAATCATCATTAACCATTAATCCATATTGATAATTTTATTCTTATAATTTTCAACATTTAAATTTTACATTAAGAGCAATTCTAAACAAATTTTAAAGTTCATTACTTTTAGCCAACTTAACTTAACTTAATTGCTTACGAATATTGATCAATATTGTAACTATATCTCTATATCTGGATGAGCAGTAAATTAGTTTCTTTATATTTTGTTGGGTGTCATTTTGTAATGAATGGGTTTATTATTTTGTTATGTAATATAAAATTAAAATTTAACGTATTAATAATTAATCGAAAGTTTTTTTTATGTCGTAGTATAATTTTAATTATGAGTTCTTCTTTAATTATGTATCTAATTCAATTATCATTTCTTTAGTTGTCCTTATTTGTAAAACTTTTTAATTATGTAACGTAATTTAATTGTAATTGGTAAAATAATTCATTGATTGCATTCATGTATGACATATTATATTGAATTATTTAAATTTATATATGTATGTGTGATTGAAAAATGGTATTGCGACGAGAGGACAAAGTCCTAGATTATAAAAAGGATGTGAAATTTGATAATTAGGACATGTAAAAAAAAAATCGGTAATTTGATATCTAAAAATATAAAGAAATTTTTGCCAATTTTTGATTGATTGCAAAAAAAAAAGTACTTAATCTTAGCTAAATTATTTTGTTCTTTCTTGTGATTTTGGTCATGAGATTCGGGGCTGTTACAAGGTTTTTTTTTTTTTCAAGCCCGATACTCAATTGGAAGTTGGGCGATGAAGCTCTCTAGTTTTTCAATTTTTGTTCTTAACATGCAACAAAGTACTTCCATTCATTTTTCACCATTCAAAACAAGTATTTGTCCTCCACATATCTTATAATATTAGTAAACATACCATCCTAATAATCAACAATTTTTTCTCACATCCTACTTGAAATGACCAAAATTAATCAAAACTCTCTCATTGAAAATACATTTATTTTTTTAACATTCCTTCATTATACTTCAACATGACACAAAAATTCTACAATTCCCCATAAAATTACAATGTTCATGCTTCAAATCATAACTAATCTTTAAATTACAAATTAAACACAAGATTTATATTTCTTTTTAATTCATTCTCCACATACACATATGTATAGTAAGTATAACCAAATATCATTCATGCATCTTTTTATTTTTCCATTTTTTCCCTTTATGGTCAACAACACCACCACCTTCAATGACACTAGGAATTTTTCTTCATTTTTTTATTATTATAAGTTGTTTTTGTCCATTTCCATCTCAATTACATCAAACCAAGCAAATTTCTCATCTCCCTTAAATTTTCTCATGAACCCTGATCTATAATTTATAATTTAGATATCAATTCTTAATCGTATTCAATTTAACTTGTATAATTGAATCTAAAGCTTTTTACCTGGTGATAAAATGAGCTGCGATTCTCAACCTATCAAATTTTTTCGACACTCCTTTCTTCCTCTTGGTCGCCTCCCTTCTCTCTCTCTAAATCTCCAAATTTCTTTCACTCATTCTTTTTAGATTATTGCTTTGATGTTGTTTCTTAACTACTTAGCCTAGATCTTACCCGAATCCTTTAATTTATAGTATTTCCATGCAATTTTGGTGAGGGAAATTGAGAAATATTATCCCCTTTCTATTCTCTTTTGTTACTGGCTTTATAGAGAAAAAAATATGGTATTTGTATTTAAATTTATTGATATTTACATATTAACCCCATATTGCTTAGTTATTTCATTATATCCCCACTTTTTTTTCCTAACAATTCGTGCTGTATTCTCCTTCTATTTATTTTAATTTCATCCATTGTAATTAAATTTAAAATCCTTAATTTAATTTAACTTATTTTATCTCTTGTTTAATATCCTTAATATTTCAAAAAACTTTAACTAGGAGTTTACATATATACCTGTAATTTCAATAAAAAAAATCAATACAATCAACAATATTAATAAGAATGCATTTTGAAATTAAATTATATAAAACACTAGTATTCTTGTCTAATTTGTTAAAATAATTGATGAGAAGAAATTTATTTTTATTATAAAAAATCCAAAATAAGTATTTTGAAATTAAATTACGTAAAACACTAGTATTCTTAGTATATGTCTAATTTGTTAAAATAATTAAGTATTTTTAAAGGAGGACACCCGTTTTGTTTTTAAAGCTAAATAATTTAATTTAACAGTCAAAGCTAAAATAATTAATAGTCTTGACAATTAATAAAAGCGTGTGTTCTCCTGCAATGTTTGAACGCATTGACAGTCAAAGTCCAATCCCATCAACTCTGATTCTTTAACAATATTTGATCCTCGAAAAAAATAAAATAATTTATTTGGAAAAATAAAACCACAAAGGAAACGTTTCTTCCGTTTCCTTCCTCGAGGATTTTTCAGGGAGGAGGACTGGTCTATATATAACGTCTAGAGATTAGATTCCCTTAGTAACGATTAATCAGCGTCGGGTTGCCGCGTGGCCTAGGGACCCTGGGACCCATGGTCAGGTCTTGTTTCTGGCGATAAATTGGAGTAAGTTTAGATACCGCGATAAATTCATGTGCGTGTGGTTTTGGACCTCAAAGGAAACTGGCAGGAAGTTTCTTGGAGTTGAGGATTTCATCTAGAGTCGTGATTTTGCCACGTCAGTGTCGGATGCTTTTTATTTTAGATTCTGGAATCTAGTTGTGCATTATTAATAGATTACTTTTTTGTGAAAAGTATATCAAAATCAAAAGGTAGTTCGTAAAAAATTGACGCGTGGTGATATTGCAATCAATCGCCGTAAAAGGAAAGCTCACATATTTATTTATTTACTATAAAGTAATTTTTATAAAAAAATAAATTATTTTTTTATATTTTATAGTGTTATAGAAAACAAGTTTTAAAATAAATTTTAATGTTTAGTTATATGATGTAGAATAAATTAAAAAATAATTTATTAATATTTTATTTTTTAAGTTAGTTAAGAGATGAGAATTAAATCTGATAAATAAAAAAATTGAAAGAAAATAAAATTAAAAAATATATTTTAATAAATTATTTTAAATAAAATAAAATATAAAATATAAATCTAATTGATAAAAAAGTTGAGGGATAATAAAATTAAAAAATAAAAAATTTATTTTTAAATTATTTTAAATAAAATAAATAACAATAAAAATAATAAGAATTTAATTAGTTATTTCATCTTATTTTATTTAAAAAAGTTTCAAAAGGTATTTTTAAAATTAAATTAAAAGAATATTTTACATTTTTTAGAGCTAGATTTTTTTTTACTTGCTCGGCCTAATTTTGTTATTAGCTCATATCAAAATTTTTACTATATAAACACTACAATAAAATTTTATTTTTTTAATATGAGATTGAAAGCCTATTAATATATTATTTTATATTAGCAAGAAAAAAATTATATTTTTTAAATGTGAAATAAATTTTTTTTTGATATAATCTTTTAAACTTTATTATTTATAATATATATAGCATATATTTATATGAATTATTTTTTAATTTTTTCATATAAAATATATAGCATATATTTTGATCAGAAGATAGAACCGAGTTTAATAACTATAGTTTAAATTATTAAAAATAGAATTTAATATATCAAATAATATTTTTTTTATGGTAACTTTTTCAATCACTCACAGTAAATTATTTCACAACACAGAAGAGTAGAGATTGATTAGGAAGTTTTTTTTTTTTTTTTAAATTGAATGATCAGATTCCGGGCCCAGTACGCGACGACGGAAAAATAAAAAGAAGTTAAAAGGGCGTGTGGGGTTGAGCCGGGTGTTTTGCAGTGTTTTTTTTTTTTTTTTGCTTAGAGCTTCAATATTTTTAAAAATTTATTTTGATATATATATATATGTTAAAATTAAATTTAAAAATAAGAAATATTATTTTAATAAATTTTTAAATAAATATATTTTAAAAAACAATAACCATTACAGTACTAAGCACAGAAAGATAATCTTATCTAACGTGGCACAAGATATCTCAGGAGAAAAAAGAGGAAAGGGGGGTGGTGACTGGGGTAAGCTTGGATCGAGAAGGTTTCAAGACGAAGACCAAGACCAGTCGCCCTTCTCTGGCATTGGCAAAGCTAAATCTTATCTTCTATAGAATCGGCAGGAATTAACGCTACGTTAAATGTTGACAACTTGACACCTAGTGCCTCGCCTCTCATTTTTGACGCGCACCCCACACGTAACCCAAGCTTCAATTTTGTTCCTAGTGTACTCAGTATTTTCAATCTCGTCCCCGAACAAAACAAATTGCATCAATTGGAACTCTAATGTTTCACACATTTCTCAATCTCGCGCGCGTGCAGTATTGTATGTCTTACAACACCATTTATGAGGAGAATTTCAAAGAAAATATCAACAAGGTGGACACAAGTACCCAATTGGAAAACATTTGAAATGTTAGGGATCAAAATTATTATTTTTTTATGGAAATTGAAAATTAAATTACACGTTAAGATTGATCTGGGATATAGCGAAAAGGGTAGGGAAAAGAAACATCATTACCGTAACTTTTAGCCAAATGAAAAGGGAAGGTTAATTTTGGTATTCGGGTCATGACTAAGAAGTTGTTTGATTTCGTGTTAGTTTTTGTTTTTTTGTCCATTACATAGAAAAAAGAATATATAGTTAGCCACATCATATATACCAAATAAATGGCTCGTGTACAAACATAAAAAATGATATTTATACGATTTAAAAAATAATATTTTAAATTTATATTTCGTTAAATTATAGACCTAAACTAAATTAAAAAGCTAAACACTCGCCAAATTAATTGTTAGAGGATGAAATCAATAAAACATTTTTAATTAATTTTTTTTTTAAAGCTAAATTTAACAAAAACCAGAAAAAAAATATAAGTCAACCCTTGTTACTTTAAAAATAAGATAAGTCATATAGAAAGTAAATAAAAAGAATATTGGAAGATGAACGAAAAACAAAAAAGCTTAAAAAAAAAAAAAACAAGCAAGCCTAAATAAACCTCGTAAAAAAAAATCATACGCGCCAAACTAGCAACAATCAAGCCAAACACACCCCTTGTATATGGAGGGGATGTCAAGATGCTTTGACCGCCACCTTGAAAGTAAGGTTTTGATCACCAAGTGACATTGTATATTGTTTGAACCTGACAAACATTGTTCACGCGCTTTCAATTTTATTTTTTTTGTTTATTTATGAAATTAACATGCTACTTCCAATGATATCTAATAACTATAAAATAATCAAATGCAAAAGATAAAAGAACTCCTTAATCAAAGCTAAAGCTTTTCAAAATTCAAAGCAATGATTTAATTTAACTGTTTTAAAATGAAGTAAAAGACTAAAAAGCTCATTGATCAAAGTTTAATGTTTTTTGTTATCAAGAAAGCAATTACACGGTGAAATAATAATAAAAAACTAGTTAACCCTGTTTATTCTTATAATGGCTAATGTGTCATGTGGAAAAGATATTCGTGCCCCTAAAACAAAGCTAAATGATCTTGCTAATCAACAACAAAATAATAGTTTCATCATGGAAACTGCACTGTGAAACCCTAAATTCTTTTAACTTTATTTATAATTTTTTGCGTTGGACCTCACACATAAGTGCATTTCAAATATTAGCCTTGTAAACGCTGAAATGATGTGTTTTTCATTTGTTGAGACCTACTTTTTATCTAATTTATATATATATAAATCCATCTCATGATTAGTTTTAATCAAATATATGCTCTTTTTTTTAAATCACAACTAAAAATATATTCTTTTTAAAACTATAACAATAAAACCTATTATAATAAGAAACACAGTAAGAAATTCACCCGAGCAATGAAAAGGGGAAAGTGAAAGTTAAATAAAATGTACAAAAAATAGAACCAGACAACCAGTGACAGAGCTAGAGGTTTTTAAACGAGGAGAAAAATTATTAATAAATAATATATTATGTAGATATGTATTAGAAATCAATTCAAAATATATACAATAATTCATATAGAGAAAAATTAATTTAAAAATATTTTAAAATAAAAAAAACTTACGTTATAATTGTTCTCTTTGAGTTTTCATATTTTAAAACCGCTTCATAAAACTTACATATCTATATGTATATAATAAGTATGTTGATTAAATTATACTTAATTATTTTTAGATATTTAATTGAGAAACAATGTTTAGTGTCTGTATAAGAGGAACAATGCTTAAAAAACATGTTTTCTATTTAATATTTTACTTACAACTAAATCATATGAAAATATTAAATTTCAATAAAGTACTCTAACAATGCAAGAAATGCTAAGAATAATAGTTTTGCATGAATATTAATTTATAATAAGAAAATAAATATTTAATTAATTAAATTAGCAGATTTAAATATTTATTTTGAATATATTCATATCAAAACCCTTAAATTATTATAAACACTAATATTTTTAATAACTAATTATAAAAAGAATAAAATTAAAATTAGATAATAAAACAAATAAAAAAATGAAGAAAATTTATCTAAAATATAAAGCAAAAAATAAATAAATTATTTAACTGAACTTGAAGAAAAAATTGTATATTGAAAAGAGCTGAGCTGGACATATATATGGGAGAGAGCCATAGAAAGTAAAAGAGAGCAGGGAAAGTAAAAGAGAAATTTGCATAGTTAAAATAAGAAGGAAAAAAAAAGAAAAGAAATGAGCTGCAATAACAATTTTTCTATATCAATCATTCACTAAATTATTATATTAATATTTTAATATAAAAAAATATTAAAAAAAAATAAGGGGGCAGCTGCCTCTTTTTTATCCTATGCTGCAGACAACAAATGCGGCAAAAAAAAGTAAAGCGACTAATTAGTAAAGCGTAGCGTTAGGTACATTCGGTGGTCACAAGATGATCTGTTCAAATTCCTCTCCGAGGACGCCATAGCTTGCGTGTTGTTGAGGGGCAAAATTACAGGGTCACCCTTTATCCCTTGGGAGTTCATTCCACATACACTTCAGATTCTCGAGGATCACAGGGGCTCTCCATATCCGTTTGTCGGGTCCATAAGTCCATATATCATTAACATTTCGAATGGACAGCGTTGGACTCGAGCGCCATGGCAAAATTTGATTTTAGCTCCTTGCTTTTCTTATCCTGAAAGCATCTCGGGAAAAAGGAACCGGGTCAATCAATGCCCTGGAATTCCCATATTTTAATCCTGTTTGGACAGTTTATTTCCACTAAATACGAGAGGCGGAATTGTTTTTTATGGGAAATTGATTAAAAAATATTCAACAAGGACATGAGAGGTTTTTTTATTCGGTCAGCTTACACGTGTTTTGACTAATTTTAAAATTAATAATTATATAAATTTTTAATGATTAATAATCATGTGCTCCAACATGAAAATATAAGAGTTTTATCGCCGAAGGTACCGTGTCAAGTTGAAAGAAAATAATAAATATCACAAAAGAGAAAATAATCAAACTATAGTCGGCCTGAATGATGCGATGTAAGGTAATCCCACCAACTCGAAAATTTTTGGTCACTCTACTCGTGTCAAAGACTATATAACTAGTTTATAGTTATAATATTGTCACTGACTAATTCCAATAAGTATAGCAATTCCAGTCTAAATCTTCTAATAAAAACACCGAATAGTGAACACGACTTTAACCCTAATCGCATTCCTTTCCGTCGCAACCAAGAGGTGTGTTTTGGATAAGTGGTTTGGTTTTGTATATTTTAAAAATATTTTTAAAAAATTTAAAATTTTATTTATTTTTTATTTTTAAATTAATATTTTGTTGATATTTTATATTATTTTAATGTGTTAATATCAAAAATAAATTTTAAAAAATAATAAAAATATTATTTTAATTCACTTCCTAATAAAAAATACTTTAAAAAACAATCGTTATTATATTTTTAAATATTTTAATGAAAACTATTTATATGGCTAACCTATTTATATCACTTTGATTCTTGATCAAGAAACCTGGCCAGGGTTAATTTGCACCATAATGGGTTAAAATAACAATAATAGAAATTGGACTTTCGAAGAATGGTGACACGAACTTGAAGACCAGGGAGACATTGGCTACACGTGCAAAAACTAGCTGAAGTAGACATGATGTGCTTCTTTTACCCGTAACTCGAACGCTATTTTGACTTGAAAAACTTGTGGGTTTTGTTTGCTTGAACATGTCATGAAATTAGGAATCAAGATTCCTTTTTTTTCTCCTCTTTGTTTCAACATGTAACATGGTATCAACTAGGCTGGGTTTTTTTTCCCATGTTGATGATGTTGATTTTTCATGTGCTAAAGCCAAGGTTTTTGAACCGCCTAATCATTGGCCACAACTAAACTAATAGCTTGTGTTATTGTTGGATGTGTAATGTTTGTGATTGTGGATGTTGTTATTTTTTAAAATATTTTTTATTTAAAAATATATTAAAATATTTATTTTTATTTTTTTAAAATTATTTTTAATATCAACGTATTAAAATTATTTAAAAATATCAATAAAAAATATTAATTTAAAATAAAAGATATTTTTAAAACTAAAGAAACAATTCATGGAGTTTTTTTTTTTTTTTTTGTGAAACTGGATATTGAATCTGCATGTTTGTAAGAACTTTCTTCACCGGGCTTTGCCGTTGCTTGTTTTCCTCATTTCAAACACTACTTTCGTGTTTGTTAGGCTCTTGTAAAATCATCAGTTGTATGGACACCTCATGGATGAGGGCTGCTATATCTCATCCATGAAATAAAAAGTTGAAAAAATTATTGAGATTTTCTTACAGATTCGGTAGCCTAACCGGTAGATATATAGCGTGTTCGGAAAATCGGAAGGAGAAAAAAAATCCCATGGTTCACAGCATAATTTCATCAATTTTAAGTATACCAAAATTTGATTTATGCATGTCTTTCTTGCGTAAGAAGTTATTATCTGATAGAATAGTTTTGTATTATTTTTTAGTATATATTTTAAATAAAAGTGTTTTGGATTTGAAAGTTATATATACAGTCATCACTATTTTATAGTGGCCGTTGGGTTAAAATATGAGAGCAAGAGAAATCATGTATCATAAGAATTAATTAAGTAATAAATAATTAATATGGAGAGATTTTATCTTGATAAAAAAGAAAATCATTTCTGCTGTACGTGAAAAATCTTGTTTTTCATGACGTTATCAAGTAGAAATAATAATTATCTTTCTAAAAATTAACTTTTTTTGAAAATTATTTTCCAAAAAAACTATTTTTTAATAAATAATTAAACAGGAATATTATAAAAAAATAAAAATAAAAAATACTTTTAGTTTTCAATACACGGTGTGACAAAAATAAAAGAAGAGATAAAGAGTTCCATGAAAGAGCGCTTGAGTTGTTGAGATTATTTTCAATTCATTTATAGATAAAACAATCCCTATGTGATACTGATGAATTTTTAACGAGAGTTGCAAGGTATCATTGTGAACCCCGCGCTTCTGCTATTGTTCATGTATTTTTATAAATTTTATTCTGATTAAAAAAATGAAAAAATAAGCAAACATTTCGAAGGCTATATAGATAGGTTATATTCAATACGTAAGCATTTCGTATAATGGTTGCTGTCTAATGTAAAAAACCGAGACAAGAAGATTTACTGTTCAATTATATAATCCACACCAGCAAATCCATTTCAATTGTTTCACATGTGAAATTAATGGTAATATTTTTTTTGTTACATCTATTTTTCTAAAATTGTTGTTTGATATGAAATTTTTTAACTAACAATAGTTTTTTTTTAAATGCAGCGGCTCTTAGACATGAACTAATAGAGATGAAGTTTTTTGTACAAACTCATATTGGAAATGATAACGGTTAGAAAGAGGTGCAATAGCTCGTGGATAGTGAAGTTTATAAGTTCATGACAAATTAAATTTTAACAATTTTTTTTTGCAAGTTATGAATATTATTTTTTTAAAAAATTTACAGACTTATTTATTTTTTAGTTTTTTCAAGAAACATATAACAAACGGTTGCAAGAGAGATACATAAACGATCATTCGATTCATCTAAAACTCGATGTGAATTTATGGTTGAAGACTGAATTGTCTGGAAGAGATGATAGAAATCGAATTTATGGTATCTTAAATACTATAATCGAGGATTTGTGGATGGTCCGTAGAGTTTTAATCGTTGAATGCTTGCAATCAGTTCCGATCACTTAATCTTTGAAGTTCCAAATATTATAAACCAACAAGTTAAAGCTCAAACGACTTGGCTTATTGTTGAGACATAACGACTTAGTGTTGAGATGACCGAACTCTAGTGATTGTACATGGAGTTGATATCAAACATGGATGGTACATGTTGTCCACCTCATCACCCCTGGTTCAGGTGAAGATCCGTCTCTTTCTTCTCCTTCAGCCCGCTCTTTTTGGGTGAATTGTATTCAAATTGATGAATTTTTTAAATTTATAATAAATATTTAATTTTTTATTTAATTTAATTTTTTGCTTTCTTTGTTGATTAGATTTAAAAAATAAATAAATTAAATTGATTAATGATAGACTTACTGACTGAGTAAGTATGTCAGAAAGTTTTGGAGAATCGACAAAAAAATACATGAAATGCCACTCATTATTGCATACGAAATCACAGACATACAATATCTATTGAGGAGTTCTAGAGAATTTGAAATAAATTACAGCAAATACCACCGACTAAATATAATCACTGACAAGTTCATTTTGTTGGTAATATAAAAGTAAAACAATGATAAATTGCAAGAGATATTTTATGTTTGTGATATGCCACACTCATCAATGGAATTGTCAAAGAAATGATGTTCATAATTTTTTTTTGCACGCTTTATCCATCTATAATTTTATCTTTGATTATATTATTGATGTAATAAATAATAGAATATGATAAGTTTTCTAATAAACAATAACTATTTGTGAATCTATTAGTAAAAGTATTTTCAATAAACCCAATATCTAAATAACAACAAAATAATCCATCAATAATATGCTGTTTTTTTTTCTTCTTCAAATTTTTTATGATTACACATAAGACATGTTTTTTTTTTTTTGATTACTCATAAGACATGTTTCTTTCTTTTTACGGTAATTGTAATAACAATTGCATTATCAACGGCATTCATAGCCAGATAATTGAAGATTATTTTCAACTGTTTCATTCTTCCCACCAAAAACTACTTTTATCAACCATCCCTTTTCTTCAACTTTTTTTCTGCCATCGCTAACCTTTAAAATTGTGTTTGTGAATTTGTTTTTAATATTTGTTTTTCTGCCGGAAAATATTATACGAGGATGCCAGGATATTTTGAAGCTCATAAAACCAACATCCTCTAATTAGAGGCTTGATATTGATGTCCGAGATATGCTGCAAGATCATCGTGACGTAAAAAAAGAGAGGCAATTGCTTGGAAATCAAGAGTTCTTGACAAGACACGGAATAAACACTTCTTAGCTAAAAACGATCACACATTCTTGATCATGCTCCCAAATGCTGCCACGTCTCGAATTCAATGATTAACCAGAATATTGAGTCATAGAGAGAATTCCGTCTTTTAAGCTAGCCGACCAACAACCCATGTTAAGATAACGAGAATGTGATATTGTTCTTTATGAGAGTACCAAACGGCACTTTCTAAGATGGCAGAATCTTATTGGTCGGCATAAATCTAAGGACAGCAAACTCAGCTGCTTGATTTGTGCTAGGCCTTGGTGCTAGACAAGCGGTTATTCCGGGGTTATGTATCGGACGGGTTCACTAAAAGAAGGACCCACATAAACGGGCCCACTTTTGTGGGCCCAGAAGGTTCATGGAGGATCTGCAGAAACCTTTATGAGGACTGCATGAACATGGGAAGGTCCACTATAGAGCAGGCAAGGACGTGGAAGGGGCTTAGTGACTTTTGTAGGGGTAAGTAAAAAAATTAAAAATCAAGAAAATCGAGAAAATTGAAAAAAAAATTGAAAAAACTGAACCGAAAAAAAATCTGAATTAACCAATTAAAAAATCATAAAAAAATCTGGTTCGGTTCGGTTTTGGTTTCTAAAGTCTGAAACCAATTGAACCGAACCAAACCGGTTCAACCAAGCCACCACTTTTAAAAAAAAAGTATAAATAGAAAGTTTTTAACCCTAAACCTACATTCAGCTTCCCCCCTCCTCCTTTGCTCCCCACTCCCTTTGCTCTCTGCATCTCCCCCTCATCTCTCCTCTCTTATTTTTCTTCATGCTTTTTTAACCCTAAACCTACATTCAGCCGCCCCCATCCTCCTTTGCTCCCCCTCCCTTTGCTCTCTGCATCTCCCCCTCATCTCTCCTCTCTTATTTTTCTTCATGCTCGGCTCTATGATTGTTACTTATTAGTTGTTGAGCTCCTGCTTCATGCTCCTTTGCTTAAGCTCTATCTCTTTCAGCCGCCCCCTCTCCTTATTCTTTGTCTCTCATCCCTCAAATAATTTGAGTCAAATCTGTCTTATTCTCTTCCATGCTCTTTATCTCTGTCTCTCATCTCTCAGATCTGCATGTTCTTGGCCCAAATGTTGTGGTGCTTGATAGTTTTAGTAGGTTCATCTCTCAGATCATGTTTCTGTTCAATTCTTTCCCTGCGGTAATGTTTTGTAATTGTTTTTGGAAATGCTTCTGGTTGAATCAGTAATCATGAACTCAATCTAATCTTTTGTGACCTCAATATGATGAGATTTGGGTGCTGGAATTGCTTTCTATTTGTTTGCAGTTGGTAGGCCTTGTAACATTCTCTGGAGAAGGAGTGAATTGAATCTGAAATTTGCTTAAGCATCATAATTTTGGTTTAATCGGTTTGGAAGGGGAAAAAACCGAACCGACCCAAACCGAAATTAATCGGTTTGAACCGATTTTTGGTTTGGTTCGGTTCAAGAACTTAAAAAAATAATTCGGTTTGGTTGTTAATTTTGGTCTAAAAACGGACCGAACCGAAAATGCTCAGCCCTAGGCTTTTGTATGGAATCTATAGATTGCTGAGTGGCTCACCAACTTGTAATTTTATTGCGTTAGCTAGTGAGGTTATAGTTAATTTTAAAATATTTTTTATTTGAAAAAACATGAAAAAAATATTTTTTTGATGTTTTAAAAATTATTTTTGATATCAGCACATCAAAATAATCGAAAAACATCAAAAAATATTAATTTAAAGTAAAAAAATAAATTTTTTTTAATTTTTTTCAAAAACTTTTTAAATGGAAAAATAAACAGAACTAGAAATGATTTCCTTATAGAGGATAGAAAGATACATATACCTTCAATGGTTTGGATGTCTTAGACTCCCATTTGATTGGAGAATGGTGAAAGCATGGATGAAGATTATGAACATCAATGTATTTTCGGTGATGCCGTGCTTTTAAAAATAATTATTTTTTATTTTAAATTAATTAAAAATAAGTTTTTTTAGTATTTATGAACTATTATGACGTGCTGATATTTAAAATAAATTTTAAAAAATAATAATAATATTATTATTTTGATGTATTTTCAAATAAAAAGTACTTTAAAATGTAATTGCTAATACAATATCAATCACTACCTAAAAAAATTAGATGTAATTTTGTTTTACAAAAAGATCAAGGATTCTTTATTTGCATTTTTTTTTCTAATATAAGGCTAGTTGGCTTTCATCTTTTTAATTTTTTATGATCTTTAACGATTCAAATAGATTGATTATCATTATTTTCCTTCTTACCATGAAAAAGAAAAAAACACCTTACTCAATCATTACCTAGTTTAACAAGTGTTTATGTGTGTATTGTGGTGCATAGTATTTTTTATTTGAAAATATATTAAAATAATATTTTTGACATCAATACTTTATAAAATACTAAAAAAATCAATTTGATATATTTTCAAATTAAATGCACTTTTAAAATACACCCAACACATAATTCAAAATGCAACAACAACAAATGCCTTCTCAACTAATAATTATTTGAATTTATAATAATAGACTTGAAAAGGAGGAGACATGATAGTCTTGTAATAAAATTAAAGTTCTAGATTTAACTCACTCCATTTTGAATAAGAATTAGAAAACTTGTCATTTCACTCCAACTATTGTTCATTCTAAAAATATATAGGTACATGGAACACATTTGTTTTATGATGTATCAATATATTTTTGATATGTTTGCTTAAAAACCATTGATTAAAAAAGCTAAAAGCAGGGTAATAACTTAATATATCTAGACTTGGCAGAACGTTAAGCTCTAATGACATGAGCTTAGCATATTTCTAGACCCAACATCCTTGAGTTTAATTACATACTGAGCCCAATTATATGTGGTTTTGCTAAGATGTCAGTTTTAATATTTCTAGGTTCAGCTACATGTTGACCTTAAATGCATGTGGGTTTGGAAAGGTGCTAGACTCAATATCATTGAGATCAATTATGCGCTGAGCCCTTATGCATGTGAGTATGGAAATGTGCCATGCCCAATATATATAGGATCAACTACGTGTTAAGCCCACGTGTATCTGGGTCTGACACCTAGTATCATTGATTCTAGCTACATGTTAAATCCATATGCATGTAGGTCTAACAAGGTGCCAAGCCTATTATTCTTGGGTCCAGCTACACACTGGGCCTAAGTACATTTGGGTTTTGTAAGGTGTTAGATCCAAACATTCTTAGGTTTAATAATGCGATGAGCTTAAGTGCATATAGGTCTGACAAGGTGCCAGACCCAACATCTTTAGATTGAATTACGTACTTAGCCCAAGTGCATGTGAGTTTGGTAAGGTGTCGGACCCAATATCCTTGCATTTAATTATGTACAAAGGCCAAGTGCATATGAGTCTAGCATCATGCCAAACCCATTACCCTTGAGCTTGGAATCATTCCGAACTAAATACATATGAATTTGATAATCTTTTTAGGCTCCATAATAGATCACGCAGATTTGTTTGATTATTTTTATGTCTCTTAACATAAAATATTAAAAGTCAATAATGATTTCTTTCTACATTTGTAGGTGTATAAAAGTCTTCTAAGAGTTTACTATATTTTCATCAATATTAATATTGTGTTTGGGATATATATATCCCTTATTAATGTTGTGTAAAATATATTTATCTCTTATTAATACTGTCAGAAGGAGAATACATTCCAACCTCTCCATTTAAGCAACATGACAAAGTGCATAGGCTGTATATATACCATCTGAACCATCTAGGTAAATAGTCCACACCTTTTTTATTCTTTAAAGTATCAATACTCTTATTTTCAGAGTATTTATCATACACAACTAAGAATAAACAATCTTGTTCTTAGAACTTAAAGCTAATTCTTTAATTTATTGCAATTAATTATTAAAAATTACTGATTTTATCATAAGAGGGTCTTTAAATTGCATAAAAAAAAACTGTTTTACTGATGTGAAGTCTTTTATTATCAATCATTAATTTCATGAACTTTACTTGGGAGGACTATTGAAGTGAAATACTCAAAAAATCTCATTTCTAAATATAATGGATTTTTAGACATCATCATTTTATGATTTATCTGTAGGTACTAGAAGAAATGGAATATATATATATATATATATATATATATATATATATATATATTATTTTCTATAATAAAATAAAAACTAACACGTTACCGAACCGTATTGAAACACATCCTGTGGTGCGTGTAAAGACTTTGGGAACAAGTGTTCGGACCCACAACGGAACAATTTTCGGGACCATATTTATTGAGAGAGGATACATACGCAAGACCCGGTGGCTCTTACTTTCTTTTCAAGGCAGGGATGGAAGGAAAACGCATCGTTTCAGTAAGCAACAAACGGCATGTCTAGTGAGTCGCACGCACATGCATTATGTCTCCCTTGGCGGGCATATCTAATCAAAAGTAAAGGAGAGTAGGTTTTGAACAATTAAAAAAACAAAGGTTGAAAGGTAGATCTTGAAGAGTCTTCGCGGTCGCTACATTGCTCCAAATTTGACCAACTGAAACTAATCATTCAGAAGTCTTGGCATCCCTCCATGTTCAATGTGGCTATAATATTGTATAATTTAAGCACCGTGTGTGTCTATATATATATATATATATATATATATATATATATATATTATTTTTTAATAAGTTTTTTAACGAAAACAAAAGGAAGTTTTATTTTTCAAGTTTGACCTTAAAAAAAAAAAACTAAAATAATATCATACAAATCGTTTTAAAAACCACTATTTATAAACTCTCAAATAATTTCTCACTTGCTAATTAATCCAATAATTATTTTTTTCCTTCTAATATTTTTCTCATTCAAAACTATTTTTAGATTGTTTTCATACAAATTGTTAAGAATTATTTTTTATATATTTTAAATTGTTTTCAAACATTAATTTTAAAAATAAAAAAATATTATTTTAATATAATTAAGTAAGAAAAATACTTTAAAAAATAATTCCAACTACTATCGAATAAAAATACTTGGTCTAGTTGCATGTAACAAAAATAGATGATATATCTATTGATACTATGATGACATAATTGGTGATTTCCACGTTATAATTGCCATGTTATGGTGATATATAAACCTGTTTGGTATCGCGACTTTACTTTACTTTAAAAAAAATAATTATTATTTTAGTACTTTTTAATTATTTTGAAGAACATATAAAAAAATAAATTTAAAAAAATAAAAAAATATTAATTTAATATATTTTTAAATAAAAAATATTTTAAAAAATATTTACCATAACAGCATCAACCACCACTAGAATAACAACGGGCAACTTCTTTAATTATTAAAACAAAAAGAAGAAATTTATTAAACTAACAAAGATAAATTGTTGTCCCAGTTCCCAAGCTTCATGGAAGTGGGTAATGGAATACGTCTGTTTGCAAGTGTCTCCCTCTGCTTCTCTGTGAATTTCCCACCTGCCAGTTGCTACCATGGACGGTTGTGCCCAAGAAAACACAGACAGGAGGAATATATATATTAAAAAAAAAAGTTGAAATGAGACATGGACTAATCATTCACCGCTTGGGATTAGTTGTGCGACATGATATTTAATTATTTCTGGATAAGAAGAATAAAAAAATATTAATGGTATTTATTTAGGATAGAACATTTTACAATAAATTGATAAATAATGATATTGAAAAATGGAATATTGATGATACTTGTAATCTTACAGCGACGACCAAGAAGATGGAGATATAAATACTAATAAAAAACGATGGAGATCATAACTTGGTGTGGCCATATCAACAACGCTAATAATAATAGTGTTGTTTGAGTGATGGTTTAAATAATTAGATGATAATTTGAGATTAAGTGTTGGAATATGTTTGTTTCATGTAAAGTGATTTTTTAAAAATTATTTTTTAAATTTTTATCAGTTTATATATTTATTTGTTATTAAAAAAATTGGTTAATAAAAAATATTTTTCAGTAAAAAAAAAATGACTTGATTTTTATAAAAGTATTTTTCTTTTATTTTAGATGGAAAACACTTTCTAAAAGTTGTGAAAAATTTAAAAATATTATGTTATTTACTAATTATATCAAATTTGATCCTCGAGTTTTTATTTGCTATATATTTTGTTTTGGTTCTTTTTTTTTTCAATTTCATCTTTTAAAATTTGATTTAATTTGATTTTTATATCAACTTTGATTTTTATTTTTATGATTGTTATTTGTTTTTTTTTTTTATCATTTTTTTAAATGAAATTTTTTATCTATTAGATTTTGTCCTCATTCTTTTGATTGTTATTTATTTTATTTGAAATAATTTATGAAATTATATATATATATATATATAATTTCATTATTTTTTAATTTTTTTTTATCTATTAGATTTGATCTCTATTATTTTGATTGTTATTTATTTTATTTGAGATAATTTATGAAATTAGATTTTTTTTTCAATTTTACTCGCATTCAAATTTATAATTTGTAAGATTTATTTTTTATTATTTTAATAAAATTTTAAAAAAATATTAACAATTTATTTTTTAACTATTTTTTCATGAAATAGCCAAATACTGGAAAATATTTTTTAATTTATTTTTAATAATATTACCAAATATCAAAAAATAATTTATTTTTTATAAATTTATTTTTTTAAAAATCACTTTAAAAAAACTACTTTCTAGTAAATAAATATTATCTAAATAAGTTTTTTATTTTATTTTTTTTAACTTCAATTGTACCATTATTTTGAGAAAAATGAGTACTTCTTTTTTACAGCCTGCTGTGGTTATCCAAAAATAATAAAAAAGATTAAGCAAGGGTTGATCACGACTTAAATCACCTTGTTTAATAAATAAATTGAATTATTGTGATTTCTTTGGTTCAATGAGTGAGATCAAACAAGAGTTGATTATAACTTAGTAGTTATAGTTTATTAAAACTAATCCACAAATCATCTATTAAATTCCTTCATTTTCAAATCTATTTATAATTTAAATCTTTCCATCCTTTTCACGTTATTTTATTATTTTTTTATTTATTTACTGTCTTAATAAATATATATAAAATGAAATGAGAAAAAAAAACTCACCTTGTTGAATAGATAAATTGAATTGTTGTGAATTTTTTTTTTATTCAAGCAGCGAGATTGAGAGGGAGTTATTCTTTTTTTAATGAGATGGAGAAGGAGCAAAAAAAGTAAATAAAATGGAAATACTGATGAGAAAATAAGATATATTTCTAATAAATTATTACTAAATCATGTATAGTTAGAGACTAATTAATTTAAAAAAAAAACTTTTAAGAGAAACTATTTAATTCGTTTTTTTCAAAACTAAAAAAGTTTAATTTATTATTTACTCCATGGTGTTTTTGTTTAACGTGTGCTCTTAAAATCCAAAACCCGACGGGCACTCTTAATAATATTTTTTAATAAAATTTATATAAAATATTTTTAAATTAATAATTAAAACAAAACAAAATATGATATTTTTTTTTCTCTTGTTTGGTTTTTATGTTTTAAAAGTGTTTTTAAAGAAATTATTTTTTTAATTTTAAATTAATATTTTTTTAGTGTTTTTAGATTATTTTGATGTATTAATATCAAAAATAATTTTTAAAAAATAAAAAAAATTATTTTAATATATTTTAAATAAAAAATATTTTAAAAAATAATTACAGCTTCACTTTTAAACAGACTTTTTATGGCTTTAGTTTCACCTAGGAGGTCTCGTTCTGTTTCTGAAAGGGAGATTCAAAGAATCAATCATGTGATCATGTCTGCTCTAGCAATCAATTAACGAAATATATGTGATCATGTCTCCTCTAGCAATCTATTAATATCCGTGAATATCTAGCTACTTATAGCATTGACTATTTAATTTGCAAAAAACAACATTCATAACTTATAATAATCGCTATTTTATTTGTAGCTGAGGGAACATTTTGACAAAAGTATTCGTCAAGGCAGGGCCATCTTTCCTTCCTTCCTTCTCAATGAATATCTTGGTTCTCAAGATCCGGCGATCTCCTTTTCAATATCCCTGGCCTTTGAGGTCTCGAAAAGTTCATAAAATATTCAAAGATCCCTAAATTATTTATTCCGTTCACGGATAGATTATTTTTGTGATTCAATCTGGTTTTTAAAATGTTTTTTAAATATTTTATATCACATTACCAAATATATACTTAATCTCGGTTCACAATTACTTATTTTGATCGATACAATTTATTTATGTTGATACAAGGTTCATATATATATATAGTTCGATGAAATTTGGCAAGATTATAGAATTTTCTTTATATCTATTTCTATGACCACATATTGCTATAAAAGCTATTTCTTGGCCTGTAAATATTTTTTCAGTTAATATTTTGATTTGTTGTATGCAACCGAATAGAACCAATCAATTAAAATTATGTCAGTCTTTTCTTTTTTGCACATATTTTTTTGCAATGAAATGTGAAGAATTTACAAGGAAGAATTAGTGATGATACATGAAAGGAACTATGAGTGTGTGTGTGTGTATATATATATATATATATATATCTTATAACTTAGATAATTATAAAATATTTATATAAAATATATTAAAATTTAAATATTTTTTTAAAGATATTTATCTTAAAAAACTCTATATTAACATATCTATTTAAGATTATAGGTGGAGGAAGCTCATTTTTATAGATAACATAAGACTCATCACAAATCTAATATAAGGCTTACATAAAACTTAAAAAACATTTAAGTCCGGAAAATATTATTTGTTCTCTCTCTACACATTAATATAACTCACTTTTCCCGTTACATGTTTAAAAACTATACTAATTAAAGCATCATAATGTTTTTCTTGCAAGTATTATTAGGCCCATTAAATTTTTTAGATCTAGTTTTATCGGTTTATGAAAACGTTTCGTAATATTTCTATTAAGGATATTTTTCAGCTTCACCATTGTCGTTATTTGTGGGAATTGGACAAAAAGCCAATTCATTTTTTTTTCAAAATCTTTTTTCATGTATAATGAAACTCCAACGCAACGGTGGCTATGCTAGCGGCTATATCTATAGCTACGCCACCAACACGCCAACGGCTAGGCTTCGAACTACTCCTTCATGGTTATGCAGGCGCTTGGTGATGACGCCTTGACTACGCTCCACATGGGTATACTAGCGGCTACATCCATAACGACGCCCATGGTTACACTCCCCAACTCTGCCCATGACTAAGCTCCACAGTGGCACCTACAAACTACTCTTATGGTTGGTTGTCCACGCAAAAGGTGTTGCCAGGACTTACGGGCTCTAATGATACATAAAAAGTAACTTTATCCACTGTAAGCATTTCCTTCCCCACTATTGCTATGTTAAGTCCTCCAAATTTATATGTTTGCAAGACTTGGGGCTATGATAATATATGAAAAAACTATGATGTTTTATACAATGTATATATCTTAGTAAATATATTATAATTTAGATATTTATATAAAATATTTTTAAAATTTAGATATTTCTTAAGATATTTATATAAAGAAAATTTATATAAACAATCTATCTGGAAACATACGAGGGCATAACTTATTATCTCTCTAGTCAACACAATACTCAATACAAGTCTAATAAAAAGCATAAAAGACATTTAAGTCCAAAACATATCATTTATCCTCTCTTTATACACAAGTACAACTCATTTTTCTTGGCACTTATACAAACACTATACTAACTTTAGTATTAAAGAGTTTTTTTTATGGGTATCACTAAACACATAAAGTTTTTTAAATTTAGTTTTATCAGTGTATAAAAAGCATCAACCGGGGATATTTTCCAGCACCGTCAACCAGATAGTAGGATTGGACAACTAAATATAAAAAAAAATCATGAAATTAAGTATTTGAAGCATCGTTGAAAGATCGTGCACTCTGTAATCGATCTGATTGAAGAAATATATTTTTTTAAGACAATAAAAGAATACAAGCCACCAGCATAGCGGTGGACAATTAGCTAGCTCTTATGTAATTTCAACCTTGATTGGTTGAAGGTGATTATCAAAGAGTACAAATTAATCAATTCTTTTAAAATTAAAATATTGAATGGATATATAAAAAAACAAAATTTGTCGTCCTGCTGTGGCATGGCTTCAATTTTATGGATAGCCCGAAGGGACGCCATGCATGGCTATCCCGGCCCTTGAGTCTCACAAAGCCTGCTTAGAACTTCTGTTGCTGAAACCGAGAAGCGAGTAAAACTTGATTAAGAGTAAAAAAGCTTGATGATATAAGCTTGATCTCAGGATCTTAGGTCATACAGTCCATTTGCAAATTGCATTTCTTCGTGGCATGATCCTGTGACCTAACTGGACCACAAATATTTAAAGGGACTTTACAAGAAAGAAGCCAAAAACCTTAGCAAATCACGTGAAAAAAAAGAGCACTGAAATTACCTCAGCTCTTAAAGGAATGTTATCCCTTCAACCTCCTTGTTTCATACTCGATGCATGTTCCAGAAAAGAGGCAGAGATGGCTTCCAACGTCACAGTCCTCACGTACCTCACTGCCTGCCATAAGCGTTTTTGATAATTTGATAGGAAATTGAAATCGGGAGAAAGTATAACTCAACTAGTCAGATTTTAAATTTGTTTTTTAGATATTATTTGTTTGAGTTTAATAAAATTCAGGGTCACTTAAGACTTACATGATCATTAACTTCAGGGCCCGTAGAATTAGAGCTCGTTTGGGGCTGCGTTTGTACCTGTGTTTTGCAAAATTTTGAATTTTTTTTTAAAATTGAGTGCGATTTGTATTTTTTAGATCGTTTTGATGTGCTGATATCAAAAATAATTATTAAAAAATAAAAAAACATTATTGGCATGTATTTCGGTATGAAAAGCTATTTGAAAAATAATCGCTACCACACTACTAAATACACTCTTAGTCAAAATATATATAAGCTAACTTTACATCCATGTTAATAAAAAAAAAATTAAAAAATTAAAATTTGATAGCTATAAAACGAGGTCAGCAAAAGCTTGGACTTGTTCTATGCACGAAGAAAAAGGTCTGTATTTTATTCCAAAAGGGGTACATGGAGGTCGTCATCTGACATGTATATTCAGGTCTTTCGTCCCCTTCGATTCACTAATTAATTATTCTCTAATTATCTATTCTTCGAACTAACAACACATGATACGCAGAATCCAATAAAGATTCGAGTCGAACAATAAAGGACATGGAGAAATTTGGTTGCTAACGTTGGTGTCTCGTAAACAAAAGCATGTGTCTGTAACTACCAAGGACTCCGTGCTGAAAACAGAGAGTTCCACTTTCATGTGCAAAAAGCCGAGAGGAGATGGAGCTGGATTGGCATTAAGGAGCTCGAACTTCACTAGCTTACAAAAACATTACCTAATTTTTTCTGGTAACCTACTTCAAGAACATGACTTCTCGAAAGATGCTGCCTCCATCTTTCGGTAAGATAAGTTATTATAGCTTATCCCTCTTTGCCGATTCATCAGTAACTCGAACTGTTATCTTCTCAAACCTGACGTTTGCTAAAGCATACGAATCTCGAGTGCTAAATTAGAAAGCCTTGGCGCCATACCCACGAGTCTTGATCACAAAATGATATGCTCCAGTCGTGATCACGCATTAGCCCTCCTAAATTATATTTCTTTTTTATGTGGGACTTTTAATCTGAAAACATTATAATAAAAAATTTATTGAACCATTCATTTAGAGGGCTTCCGATGCGCATCTACAAAATTTCCATAGGCTCCTTTCAAATTAAGGGGGGCAATTAAGTGCATCCTTTTGTTCTTTTCGGCGGTGATGAAAGTAATAGTAAATAATCCTTGAAAAGGGATCGGTGCCTCTTTCGCTATCTTCTCAACCACAAACCACCCCTGGGTCATTCTTTATATATCTAACCAAGTTTTAAAAAAAAAACAAAAGAAGCCTGTCTTTTACTCTGAAAAAAGTGCTTGTAACAAAGAGATAGGAAAGATGCAACCAACAAGGAGTGCAGATACAGCAATGACTAGCTAAGTGCGAGAAAACTTTATAATCAATATTAATATTGATGGTTTGTTTTTTCTTACATGATATTTAATATTTAGAATATTATGTATTTTATGAAAGACGGTTCTATGTTAATATGTACACAATATTAATGCCAATGCGATCATTCCTTACGATTAATATAAATATTGAACTGAAGCAATGACTTTTTGACTTACTAGGGATCATGGAGATGACCATAGATTCCCACTTCAAGCCCTTGTTCCTGAAAAAAAATCTAGCTTAGAGAGGGTTGAGTCTAGAAAGGTAATGATCTATAGACACTTGAGCTTGATATGTATCAAGGTCCAATGAGATTGAGTTTAGCATAGTACCAGACCAACAGACACTTGAACCTAACATGTAGTCGAGTTTAAAATGATTGAGTCCAGCAAAGTTCTAGACATAAATATGCTTTGGGTATATAGCTAAGAAAGAAAAGGTGATATTTTTGCCTTGATATTTTTATCTTGGACCTTGATCTTTACTGAGCTTTTTCTTTATCTTGGTTCTTTCTAATCATGAGTTTTTATGAAAAAAGAGTTTTTTAGCATGAATTACATTATTGTGTCATCTATAATGTTAATTGAAACGGTTTATATATATATATTAAAATCAAACAAAGTTTACGGTCAAGAATCCAACCTCATGTTAGGATAAACATCAATCTAATCCTTAAATCATAGAAATCAAAATTTAATCCCAACCTCTCATCCTTACATTTTAATTTTCAATGCAGCCCCTCCCCCCCTCTTGTTCTTGGTAACCTCCCTCTTTCTTTCTTTCTTTTGATTCCTCTAGGTTAGGTTCCGAGTTTAATTTCTTCCCTAGTATTGAACAATCTAACACAGATTCACACAACTCCAAAAAATCAAATTAACTGTTAGTTTATCACCATCTAGTCCCGCAATCGTTTTTTTTTTTCATCAATAAAAATATACCCGTCTTTTTCATGAAAAATCAAAACTCTTATCAAGCAAACGAGAAATACTTAAACCATTTTCATGAGATAGATTGGAAAACCCATAACATCTCATAACTTGAGACGCCCATGTCGTATTCATGCATTGGGCATCTTCACCTCACTTTTCCTAAGTCGATAAATCTTTTTAAAGGGCACTTTCAATCTAAAAACAATAATCTAATCAAAACCCAATCATTTGAAAGGTTAACGCTATGCATCTTCCGCTGGATCTTTCCAAACCAAGATTAATCCTGTGGTGGGCAAGAACATAATCCTTCAAAAAGAATCATGTGCCTCTTCCGATATTTCTCAGCCACAAACGACTTTTGGATCTTTCTTTATTTGTCCACCCAAGAGAAAAACAGAGCATTTTTTCTTCCTAAATAATACAAAAAAGTGTTAAAAGGAAAACCATGAAATAAAAATTAATGTTATCCATCCTAAAACATCCAATCCGATTACAGTTTTTTCTTTTTAACAATTTAAATATTTAATGGCTGGCGTAATGTGAAGTTCATCAATTCGGTTCGTCCTGTTTGTAATATGTACCATTAATTTGATGGTTTATTTTATATGAATATTTAAAGATAAATAACAACATTAAACATGAAAATCCAATTTTTTTGAAAGAAAACATAGACGTTTTTCTTGCCAGTTATTTGGAAGGGGAGAGGTCCCTCCCGAGCCGTGTATAAAACACGGGCTGGTGATAGCGGTCCCGATGTAGCAGTGACAGTTAATCCTTATCTGCCCCAAATTTAAGTTGATCCAAGCCTCGAAACAAACTTGTGAAAGCACAGTTTTGTTTCGGTCGGAAACTTCCCTCCCCCAATAAATGTCGTTCGCATTGTTTTGCTATGTTTTTGATATCAGTACATAAACGCGTTTTGACTCGAGGGTTCTTGCACAAATCACTAATACAGGTTCTTTGAAGGCACCAGTTTCGAAGTCTCTACTAGGAGTACAATACATAATATCTTCGGCTTCAGTCAAAGCCCATTTTACACGTTTTTATGTGAATTCTCAATAGTTGGACTTTTCGAAGTACATGAAACTGCTGGTTAATGTTTCCTTAAACGCGTTTTCTAAGGTACTGTAAATGACCGGTAACTAGTGCATTTGACATCCGACGTGGGATCCTTTTGCATTCAAATCTTCCATGCCGAACCTGGTGACTGGTGCGGGTTTTTGGGCTCGTCATTTGGATAGGTTGGGTCGTTTTACTTCCTGGGCCGGGTAGTTCACCCTCTTGAGTACATATTGGGCCTCTAATGTAAAATCGAATCTCAAGGAATCGAACAATTTCTATTCACTTGAGCCCAATTGTAAAATCTCAATACTGTTTTCTATTGCGGGGGCAGTTTAGCTGTATAATTAACAATCTCTGGTGAGAATCAGAGATAGATTGCCATGGCAATGGGCTCCAAAACCATCATGACCACCATTTGAGTCTCTGTTATCAACTCCCTACTTGGATGCACGTTTCCTTCAATTATTGCTTTTCAGATTGCATTTGCACGCATTTTGTTTACAGATGAGATGTTCTACTGGCATAGCCCATTACACCGAACAACACTTTGGTAACGTGTTGGGTATAACATCACGTGCACAGGTTTTGTCCTGTCGACAGTTGACGGCTTGATCCTGGCACGAGTGAACTTCAACTTGAGAAATTTCCACGAAACATCCAATTGCATCACAGATCACATCTACTCTTGCAAAGTTAACAGTGATATGACATGCAAATATAACTCAGCATTAAGCCATTAACATGTTAAATCATATCGAGAAACTTCCTATCTCAAAACCTGTCAATAATGAGAATGATTGTAGGGGAAAATACTGCCTCGAGCCTCTCGTTCCGTGGAGAAGAGGAGTGAAGTTATTGAAGCACACACTAGGTTAGCAGGCAACCAAACTTTTAAATTGTAAAATAAGACTTCAATAAATAATATGATCACAGGTGCAAAAGTCAAGATTTGAAGTTTGTATAACAGTTTTATGGTCTGCAAAATACAATCATTGACAGAACCCAACATGGCGAGCTTGAAAAGCCTTTATTTTGCGGATAAATCGCAATCCTACTCCTGCAAACACCACAACAAAACCACCAAATGCTTGGCAGAGCAGACACTTCCATGAGAAGATATTTGAGGATGCTGAAAGTGCTGCCCAACCCTCAATAATCTGCAAACCACAGTTTTTTCTCCTAAGCGACACTGACAAGCTATAAATGAATAGCAGTAGTTAGCAATCACCCTTCTTATTCTGCCCTGGACTGGCCAGCACGGGATGACAAGATGATGCCAACAATAAGGCCATACAGCGCCAATGCTTCAGCAAAGATGAGGATAAGGATCATTCCAACAAAAAGTTTAGGCTGTTGAGCATTAGCTCTGTGAAAAAAAAAAGCAAAACGTATCAGAATGGATTGCGAATCAAACGATTATTCTCCCTAAACAGCAATCTAGCAAGTACAAGAGATATTACACAAGAACGGAAAATTTGCCTGTGCAAGTACCATGCAGTCTCATCCAAGAATTCTCATGGTCTTAAATTTACAGAAAAACAACCAGACATTATAAGGTTTGCGCAGCAAAACTAGACAACAAATCTCAAAGATTTAAGAACCACTGCATCATATCAAGGGGATAAAAGTTGCACCCAGATCATAAGTTAAAAAACTGAAGAACAGGACAGCACCCCAGCTACAAAACTAAATAACAACGTACCACGCTTGTCAAAAATAAATACAGGTTGAGACATATTAACCATACCAACACTTTATTAGTTAACAACAGAAATCAAACGCTGTAGCATATCTTCTAGACAAAAAAAGGATGGCTAACATACCTGACACCGGCATCACCAACAATGCCAATGGCCATCCCAGCAGAAAGCCCAGCAAGGCCACAAGCAAGACCAGACGAGAGATGTGCATACCCATCAAAAAGGTAGTAAGACTTGGCCTTTGGGTTAATTCCAGTACTAATAATAACCGCAATAATCAACCCATAAATACCCAACACACCAGCCATAACAACTGGAACAATCGACTTCATCACCAACTCGGGCCTCATCACTCCCATCGACGCCACACCAACTCCACTCTTAGCTGTTCCATACGCTGCTCCCATACCTATAAAAACACCAAAACCCCAATATTTACACCAAACAAACAAAACACATGGAGAGGTTCAAAAGTTCCCCAGATCCAAGTAATTAGTCAAAAATCTAATATTGATTAAGCAAAATGGTTCTGTAATATAAAGCTTATCGAATCAAAATTTAAATCAAGCACGTCTTTTCCAGGGTCATTAAAAAATATTAAAATCAATAGCACTTATTACGGATAAACAACCGCTAATCTTCAAATTTAAAGAATAATAGCAACTGATAAAATATCAAACTAAAATTAAATCACTTGAGACTCGTAAAATTGCATCAAGATCGATCTGATAATCATAAGCCTAGCAATTCAATTTCTCGGGAACCGATCAAGGACATGAAAATTAAAGCAAATAAATAACAAAATAATTAAAAAATAGAATAGAAGCAGAAGGAAGATATGCAATAGTTTACATGAGAAGACGAGGGCAGCAGCAGCGCCAAGGAAGCCGAAGAACGGAGCAGTTTCGTCACCGCTGAAAGTAGACATGATTGATCACTGAATCTGAGACGGTGTCGTTTAGATCTGAACTGAACAGAGATTCTTGGAGTTGAAAATTTCTAGGATCTCTCTGTTCTGTGCTTTGCTAGAGAAAAAAACGAGCGAGAGAAGGTAATAAATGAATAGAAGTATATAAAATGTCGGCGTTTTAAATCCAAGCTTCGATCAAATGAAGCCCAATCTGATCTATTGGATTGAGCTTGCTATAAAAAAATAAATAGTCTTGGGCTTTTTAATGGTTAGCATGGGCCAATTTTGATGGGTCCATTAAAGAAAATGAGCGTAACTACAAATTAGTCCCCAACATTTGTTTAAGTTTAAATTCAATCTAATAATTTGAAATACTTGAAAGATAGCAATCCAAAGTGTTTGTTATTGCGGTGTGGTGTATTTTTCAAAAAAATTAAAATTTTTTAATGAATTATTTTTAGTTTTTTTGGATCATTTTGATGTGTTGATGTCAAAAATAAATTTTTAAAAAATAAAAATAATATTATTTTAATACATTTCCAAATAAAAAACAATTGCTACCATAACATCAAACATTACCTTAAAAACTACGAGGTTTTAGGTATTTAACAAGAAAAGGTGTATATATATATATATTAGCATTTTTGAATGAAATTAAGTTTAATTCATACATATTATATGTGCATTTATACATTTGTTTTACCCAAAAATGATCCAGCAAACAAGTTTTGATTAATTGCCTGTGTGAACCAATGCTGAAGTTTTTGTTTTTTGTTTTTTTTTTTACATGAATAGGTACTGCTAGTTGCTATATATTCTTATGCTTTAAGGTGTTTAACAGGCAAGTGGGATTTGACCAGTTAATGTGTTTGTTTGCAGCCGCTTATACGAGTGAAGCAGAAGCAGGGAAGGCACTTGCTGAAGCTATAAAAACCGGACTTGTCAAGAGGGAGGATCTTTTTGTTACCACCAAGGTTTACTTTAATCATAGATGTTTTCCTAGCCCATTTCTTGGGTCCTCATCTGTGGTTCAAGAGCACAAATGCAATTTCTTGTTGGCTAACATCTCATTTTATGTTGCTGTCATTTCCTCGCTTTGAACATGTGCGCAGCTATGGAATTCAGACCATGGACATGCTGTTGAGGCGTGCAGGGATAGTTCAAAGAAGCTTCAGCTTGATTACCTTGATCTCTACCTTATTCACTTCCCCGTAGCCACAAAGCATATCGGTGCTTATAATACTCTGTTTTATTGTTACTTCATATATCTATACAAATCAGTCTATATTTCCTTAAGACAATGACAGTAGGCTCTTATGATGAAAATATGAATGCCAAAGATGTTGTCTTGAATACTGAATTTGGAAGGAAATGGATGAAACTCTAAATGTAGACTCCATTTACAATTTCTTACTGCAGTCATGAGTCATTGAAATGAGCACCAGGAGGAAAATCTTGTGTTTAGGTGATTAGCAGTTTGACAAACTGGGCCAGAGAAACAATCTCGTGCTCTGTAACTTCTTACTGTGTTTGCATGCACACAGGAGTTGGTACGACTGGCAGTGCAACGGATGAGGATGGAGTGCAGGACATTGACACAATCATATCCATGGAAACCACCTAGCAGGCCATGGAAGATCTGGTTTCCACGGTCTTAGTTCGTAGCATTGGAATCAGGTGAGTTGACACAGCCTATAAGGCTAACCTATGGATACAATTCATCAAAAAAATACTATGGATAGCTGGATACCCGTAACCTGGAACCTTATTTTGAATATATCCATTATTCTTGTCGCGTCTGCTTGAATTACATTAATTGAAACTTAATTACGGACTGGATCTGTAGTGCAGCACTTGCAGGTGGTATCCTAATCATTCACATTATCATTCGTATGGATATGTCTAAAAATTGAATTTGTTCATATGGCTGCTATAGAATTGTGGTCCGATACAAAGTTTCCACTGCAGCAACTATGACATCTTTCTAACTAGAGATTGCTTAGCCTACTCGAAAGTGAAGCCTGCTGTGAATCAGATTGAAACTCACCCCTACTTCCAGCGTGATTCGCTTATCAAATTCTGTCAGAAGCAGGGCATCTGGGTGACGGCTCATACTGCTCTTGGAGGTGCTGTAGCCAATACTGAATTGTTTGGCTCTTTATCATGTTTGGATGGTCCTGTTCTGAAGGTATGTTATTTCTTTTCAGGTGGATTACTGCTTATCAATACCTCAGAAGAAAATATTCTTCTCGAGTACTTTTCATTAACAGTCTTAAAATTCTCTGTTTTTGTTTCTTTGATCAGGGTCTGGCAGAAAAATATAAGAAAACCATGGCCTGGATTGTTCTCCTGTGGGCATCCAGCGAAACACGGTCGTCGAGAGACTGAAGGAAAATCATGGTGTTTTCGACTTTGAATTATCCAGAGGGGAAATGGACCTGCTAAAAGAGCTGGACAGAAGCTGAATGACCAACCAACTTGCCAAGTTTTGGGGGATAAATTTGTCAGATTAATCATGTCCATGATTATATCCTTGGAAAACGTTCCCTTGTGTCCTGCTCATAATAATAGCAGTCAGGATATTTTCCTTACTGTACTTGGTTTTATGAAACTGTGGTTGACATCGTGGTCAAGGGAAGATTCATAGCATATATTTACATGACCTCTTCCTTTACAGCCTGCTTGATTCACTTCATGGGTGGTTTTATCAAATTATAGTCGAGCAACAATTTGAATGAACAGATCAGGAAATCACATTGCTCCATTTTTTAGTCCTTGCACCATCGAATTGGATGAGATGTCGGCAGCTTACAGGAAAAACACAATCAAATAGAATTCAATCGCTTCTGTAAGGACATCTAGGCATCCCATGAACACTCACCAAAACCCCGTCTTTCAAGTGATACAAATACTCACCAATCAAACTAATTTGATTCTCTACGAACATTTTCTCATCACATGTCAAGAATTTGTGGTAGCCATGATGGCAACAGCATGCAACAATGGGAAACGTGTTCTTTGAAATTTTAACATACAAATGGAATAATTGCAACACGGTTGCTTGGATAATTGTCAAATTTCTGAAGATACCACCTATGTGTTTCTGCAGCTGCAAATATCAGATTTGACACCTGCATCCAACACATTACACAAACTTTCAGCTCTCGTAGAACATAAGGAAAGCCACAATGAGGGAAAAGAGAGAGACATCTTGTGAATGTAAAGAGGAAGATACCACAAATCCGTAAAGCAACCAAATGGTGAGATCTGCCCCTCCACTACCAAAAACTATGCCAGCATATATAACCTGTATCATTAGCATAAGCATGAAGTGAGCCCTCTGCACCTCAATTTCACTCAATTACTGTGTGTAAATCACAAATGAGAGAGAGGAACGTACAATCTCTGCCAAATAGTGTGGAGATGAAACAATCTCGAACCAATCACCACGGGGTATTACATATTCATCAACCTTTCCCACATGTTCCCTTAGTGAGCCCTAATTAACCATCATGATAGTGAAGGTGAGAATGTATACTAGTCTCTTAATTTTGCAACAATTTGGCCTCCCTTTTCCTCAAAAAAATAAAAATAAAAATAAAAAAAATAGTAAAGATAGCTGGACATTGATGGGTGCCTGGTAGATTGATATCACCCAATTTATGATGATATTTGAAACAAGTTGATTTGATAAACAGGATTATAAGAAACAGAGAATAGAGTTCAGGGCCTGCACATGCAGATACAATGTTTTCTATTAACTCATTCTCATGGCTGACTGTAAAGTCAGATGGTCTTAAGACCAGTCAAACAGTGCATCAAGTCAAATGAGTTCCACAGTGCATTAATAGAGACAAGAGGTAGAACATTCAGGAAACTAACATGTTTCATCATACAACTAGACTTGTTCACAGGTACAATACCAATATCCAAAGCTCCTTGGCCATTTGGTTTGGATTTGCAACTCAAACCACTCAACCACGTTTCAAGCTTTGGTATCACCACGACAACAGCAACACACACTACCAATAACTGAATCACATATCTCATACGAGCATCAGAAGGGAAGTGACCCCCACCTGAAAACATATAGTTGTTTGACCTCATTTCACGGAAGATCATCTGATTTCCACAAACTTCCTTTTGGTAGCTGTAACTACCAACCTATCAGATTAAGCTTTTATGGTATCAATTAGTTACACATGTTTACAAGGTAATATTTCTTGAATGAGTTATAAACATTCCAACTTTCCCATCCAAAGCAAGGAGAAGTATCCTGTCCAGTGTCCACTATATCTTCGTTCATTTTTAATTAACTTATAGCTATTAACCACCAGTTTAGAACCTCACCTTGGTCATAATATAGCTACAGGCATAACGTTTTTGACAAATTCTGCCAGAAAAGTAAGCAATGAATTTGCTTTCCCTTTTTTTTTTTAAAGAGGAGTGATATAGCCATCTGACTAGTGACTGATCATGAAACAGTGATACTCACAAGAATTGCATGGCAACGATGCTGATGAATCCAACCCTAGAGAAATATAGCTGCACCAATCCATTGGCACCATCCAAGCTTCGAAAAAGGATTAACAAAGTCCCACCAATCAAATTCAATGGCTTGCATTGAGCTTCTGCCTTTAACAATGAACTCCCGTCACTTCACTTGTGCCAAATTTGAATACATTAGGCGCACAAGTACAGCAGAGTGTCAGGGGCATTGCTGTGTAGAAACTAAGCTCAAAAGGAAAATATAAACCAATACAACATTTTAGAACATGTCTTCATGTATAACAAATTCATGGCAAACCAAAAGGAAGAAACAGATTGTACTGGAAAGTGCTTTGATCACAGACATGGATTATGGCGTGATTTGATTTGTTCACAAGGCTGTTTGGCAATATGGTAGAAAGCATATTAACCAGCACGAATCTAGTATAAAATATTCGAGGAAAAAAAATGTTTCCAACAACAATTTGACATTGTGTGTGAATGTCATGGGCAGAAAGGCTGCAGCAAAAGAACTGGATCAGAGGGCTTCAAGAAACTCACAATAGACCAGTAAGATAGCCGAAAATGTGCATCCGAGCTGAGGGGCTGTATTTAAATACATATAACGTCTCAAAAAGACGCCTCAAGACTTGAACTTCCATTAACAGGAGCAGAAACACAGAAAGCCAAACCCTGAATTTATTCTCTGAATTAATCAGCTGTGATCGATGAAATATAAAGGTGTTTGAACGTCCTGCCAAGTAGCTGCCTAAATCAGAGTAGAAAAACGGCTCAGAAGCAATCGGTGCCATTCTATGTGCATAAATCCATGTTGCAATAAGCAAGAGAGTAGTCCACACCACAGCCACCACATAGAAATGAGAAAAGAATCTTTGAGGAACGGTGAATTTCTACAAACCAAAAAACAGTAAATTAGAAACTTTGATGAATCAATTTCCAACCATTCATTACAAACCTCGATAATCTACCAGCTATCATTAAATTCAATCCACATTCATCTTAAAATGGGTTTCTGTATTATTTTTCAGTGCATTAGAAGGGGAAAACATGCAACGTAGACTACATAAACAGTAATTATCTTTATATTACCAGTAAAACGTAAGAAAACGACCCGACCAAACTAAACCCAACAAATCTATCTCACAGAGGTTAAACAAATCATAGAATTCAAGAAAACAGGAAAATCTCAGAACTTACTTGATGAGATGATGATTTCATGATCTTTCCTCTACTTGCAAACCCCAAAACAAGTCCATGAAATGAACCCAGCCAGGAACATGGCAGTGAAGCTATGAGTATAGGCAATGTCCCAGCAATCCAAGCTGCTCTCAACAACTCCACAAGCCCAAGTTCCATTTTTTAACAGAAACCCAGATTAAAGAACTCAGCTTTAAGAGTTGTGAACCATTAATCTGACCAAAACAGAGAATTGGCAGTTAAATCGGGAGGTTAAGGAATCACGTTGTTCAAGAGAAATTGATGCGGGACTGACATGGTAGTAATAGCACTCGTCCATGACCTATTCACGAGGACCGTCCAAAGTCATTTATTATATTTATTGGTTTTAGCTTTAGATTCTTTCCGAAATCATTTTCAAGGTAATTTCAACCGTGTGATTCTATAAAAAAAATCTATAATATATATATATATATATATATATATATATATATATATTTGCATTACTTTATTGTATAAAATTTAATAAAAAATCAATTGAGAAGAGTTTGTAAGGGAAAAAAAAGAGTTGAAGCCATGCAATTCATGGTTCGATACTCTTACTCCAATATTTTATTGTAGACATTAAAATAATGTTATTAAAAAAATTTATTTCATTAAAATTTATAAGTAGCTGATTTTAAAATATATATTTATATATTTTAAAAAATTAATATAAAAAAATTAGAAGATTATATCTAAATACATGTGACTTTATTTTTCAACCATACAAGTAATATATATATTTTTTTACGAGCTTAATACAAAGTTAATAAATGTTATACATGTGTCTTGGAAATCATGATTATAAAATTTTTAAATATATTATAAATAATAAAATATTTATAATAAAATATTTAATCAAAATGAACACAAACTGACTCAAATATTTATATTAATTAAAAATATATATATATATATATATTTATAATATTTTAATATTTTTCTATAATATAATGATTTTACTAAAACTTCATTTATTTTTATGTTTTAAAAATATTTTTTAAAAAATTAAATTAAATTAAATTAATTTTTTTATTTTAAATTAATTTTTTTATATTTTTAGATCGTTTTGATATATTAATATTAAAAATAATTTATAAAAATTAAATAAAAAATATTTTTTTAAAAATTAATTTTTTTACATAACACCGCTATTCCATTGAGCAAACCGTACTACAAATGTCATGAAACTCTCCGTTGGGGTTTTTTTTTTTTTTTTCATGTATAACTATAAACTCAAAACTTCATGGTTGTTATTTTTCTTGTAGTATCAGTTCTTACACAACACTTGAAAAATAAACATGGCTTGTGTTTCAAGTTAAATTAATGGATGTTCAAATTTAATTTGATTTTTTAAAAATTTTATTTAAAATAATATTATTTTAAATTATTTCATGAAAAATTTTATAATTTTATTTAAAGTAATATTAAAACTATCATAAAATACGACAATATTATTAGAATTATTTCGAGTTTGAAAGCATAAAATTACGACATGGTAAGATGCAAGCCAGGATTAAGATATCCAGGATAATTCCTTTTTAAATACGGGTGATTTACATTTTGTTACATTTGATATTATAATTATTATTATTATTATTAATTATGAAACAATATTCACTTCAATAAGAACGTAATTGTAAGCAAGTTGCCGTGAGCTGATAAAAAAAAGTGAATTACATAATTGGCGTTTTATCCTCTGAACTGTACCGAAACGACATAAAGCAAACGCTAAATACGACAGTTTTTGCCGTGAGAGAGCGAGAGAAACCCGTGGTCATCTCGGTTCTCAAAAATTCACCACATTAACCCCATCGGTCATCTCCCTCCCTCCCTCCCTCCCTCCCTCCATCTCAAGCCAGACAGGAAACGCTCTCTTCAAAATCTATGTAACTTCTTCGATAACATAAATCAGTGAGTTCATAAATTTATTCTTTGATCTGTGTCTCCCTTTAACGTCATCATTCATTCTAATTTCTATGAGGTTTCGTATGCTGTATGTTCCTGATCTTGACATTCATCTCTGGCTTAAAAACCCTATTTTTATAGTAAGATTTTTTCAAATTTGAACTTGTCCATAGAAAAGTTTGTTACTTTACTTAAATTAAGTTACTTTTTTTTTCTTAGATTAATAATGGGTTGTTGTTAGATTTTGAGTTATTCTTTTCAGCTGCTAAAGCAATTGAGGTTTGTTTGCTCGAATCAGGTATGTTTGAAGCTTGATGTTTTTCTCCTATTCGAGGGCTATCTTTTTTCTTCTTCTTTTTTAGTGATAGGTCTAAGATTTCCGGCGATGGAAGTTTTTTAATTAAGAAAATTATTGTAAGATGAGTGCGGAGATTTCATGGGTTTTGTGTTTATTTCTCGTCAGGAGAAACTGCAAGTATTTGATGTTTTCTTTCGAGTGTCAAGAGTTCGACGTTGATCAAGTCACTGCTTGTTATTGTTAGATTGCTGTTTACTAATGTAGGATCTTTGTGGTAAGAATGGCTGTTGCTCGGCTGTTTGTGGATATTGCAGAAAATACGGTTTACACTATACACCCTGAATTTTTTATCTCAATGCTGCATTGAGCTGGAGAATAGGCTACTTGTAGTTGTTCTTGTGATGTTTTGAAATGCTTAGCAGTCTAGGTGGAACTGGATTTATGGTGGCACTTTTATCTGTGATACTTGATTTGTATGTGTGTCCGTGTGTGTAGAGTTGGATAATGCTTGATTTATTTGGATTCTTTTTTTCACTTGTCTAAAGCTAACTGCTTTCAAAGCTTATTGTTGAAGAAGCCTTGTGATGTTTTACTTTTTGGCATTTCTTTGTTACTTTGGTGCGGTCCTTTCTTCTTTTTTCTCGGTGCAATTTGTAGAAGACTTGAAATCATACTTTTGGTTTTCTTTTTTTCCAAAATAGGGGATATATTCTCTTCCTGGAAGCTTAGTGGATGCCCAAACTGAACATTCAACAGTGAGTGGTAGGTTGAGACTGATTCCTGCTTAACTGATATTTAAGTGGGTTCAAGATGGAGGATGGCGGGCAACATCAAAATGGAAGGTATAAGATAGACTATTACAAGACAGCTCACCCTCACCCTCCGGTAAGAAGATATTTGCCTCAGATCCTTGTAGATTTTTCTGATTGTTTTGCCATGAAGTTTCAGATGAATATAAGCTTAAGACAATGTAATTTTCAGTGGAATATGATGCCTCGAAATCAAGTGAAGGAGCAAACTAATGCCTTAGTGATGAATAAGAAGATAATGACCATCCTCATTGAGAGGGATGATGCCATTCGAGAACGTAATTTGGCATTTGCTGAAAAGAAGGAAGCCTTGGTTGCACGAGATGAAGCAATCCAGCAGCGGGAGAAGGCCCTTGCTGAACGGGATAAAGCCTTGATGGAGCGAGACAATGCTCTAGCAGCGATTCAATACCAGGAAAATGCAATGAACTATCCGTTGAGTGGTGGAAGCCAAAGAGGATCAAAGCGCATACCCCATCCAGTTTACCACTCAAGTGACATGTCAGAAGCTCTTGACTCTGGGGAAATGCATGTCACCAATGCCTTGCCTATATCATCTGTTCCTGCTGAAAATGCAAAGTCACGCCAGACAAAGCGATCAAAGGAAAATAAGGCAGTTGGATTGAAGGCAGCCAAGTCACCATGGAAGGGGAATAGAGTGAGCGAGGATCTGAATAAGCAAGGTGCTTCTGATGGGAAGAAAATTAAGGTTGAGTGGGACAGTCAGGATGTGGGCTTGAACCTCATCAATTTTGATGAGACCACCATGACAGCACCTGTGTGCTCATGCACTGGAGTTCCCAGGCAATGCTACAAATGGGGTAGTGGTGGGTGGCAGTCAGCCTGTTGCACAACAACCGTGTCATCATATCCACTACCACAGATGCCAAATAAGCGACGTGCCAGAGTTGGTGGCCGGAAGATGAGCGGTAATGTCTTCACAAGATTGCTTAGTCGGCTGGCAGCAGAAGGTCATGATCTTTCTATCCCTCTTGATCTCAAGGATTACTGGGCTAGACATGGAACAAATCGCTATATCACCATTAAGTAGATGTTTTTCTTCTGTAGCAGCCCCTATTTGATCTTAAATTTATCATGTTCTTCTTTGTACTGCGAACTGCCTTGTATCAGAACATGTACCTTTTTTAATAGAAAGGTTGTTTCCTCTTTTCGCACAGTAGGCTGCTGTGATCCATATTAACAGATTCGTCCCGTTTAATGGGACTTGTAAAGTGCTGGCCCTTGTCTAGGACTGCATTCTATATGGCCGTGTTCATTGCTATCATCCAAGGCAATCTTCAGAGCAAGGGCCCCTGCAGCCTTACATGAAGACCAGTCTGGCTTCTCTTTTCAACTTTTATTTCTTTTTATTAAAAAAGACAGCCATGCTGTTATCTTTTGCAGTAATAAAGCTTTTTTACTGAAAAGAAAAAAAAAAAAAAAACGTGTTCTAAAGTACAAGTTGCCGAAATTAAATGGTAATGCAGTAAATACAAGTGGTTTTTAGCTGATGCTATAGGATACAGTGAAAAATGCTTTCGAGAATTTGATGATTTATTCATAAAATGGTATTTCTGCGTGGCTCGATCTTTTGGTGGAAGTGGAAGCTGAAATTATGTAATGGTTATTTTAAGAAAAGTTTTTATTTTGTATATGTATTAAATAATTTTTTTTTTATTTTAAAAAAATTATTTTTAATATTAACACTTTAAAGAAATTTAAAATAAAAAAAATATTTTTTAAAAATATTCTTTTAAAATATAAAAATAAAAGGAGGTGTCGGAGATATGTAAACTTTTGTTAACTTTATACTTTTTTCATATGGTGGACTTTGGGCTGAAAATAATGATGAAATCAAGAACTTTTATTCGGTGCAAGATTTATCGAGGCTTTTATGGGCTTGGCCCATGTTATGGCCGACATCACAGTTACTGTTACAAACTCGCCCACATTTACGTTTTGGGCCTCTTGATCCTTTTGTCATAGGAAACCCCTCTTATTACTCCAAAGTTTAACTTTCACGAATCCATGCCTCATCCTGCTTCGGTGACCTTTGCCTCGTAATTCTTTAATTTTGATTACATTGAAGATTGTTCAAATTAGTAATAAAATTCATCACATAATATCTATTCAAACTTGATACTTGACCGGCGCTTTGTGGTGGGCTAAATAGTTTTTAAAATATAAAAATTATATATATAAGTTTTTTCAACATGTTTTTGTAGTTAGTTTTTTTTTTTAATTTAAAATCAAAAAAATTATGCATATATGTAATTAAATAAATTGAGAACTATGTGTTAATAGATAAAAAAAAACTATAAACAATAACTAAAAATAAAAATAAAGAAATTAAGAGATGAATGTAGATCAAGATGTTTAATTTAGCAAGCCATGATATTTACTCGATTGTGTATGCTAAATTTATTTATTAAAATAAAATTTTTATTTAAGCAATGATAATAGAAATAGAGACACAAATTAAATTGACTGAATAAAATAAAAGAAAAAAAAATACTATGCAAAGCTGCACATATTATAAATATTATCTAAATTTTTTGATTTGTTTTCAAAATTAAAATTCTTATATACAAAACATATAAAAAAAATAAATGAATCAGAAAAACTCTTACAAAATTTAAATGCATAATAAAAAATAATAATAATTATTTAAAATATGCTCTCTGAAGAAAATGAAAGAGAGTGAGTATTAATCTAAATATAAAAACAAATATAGAAAAAACCATATAAAAATCATTAATAGAAAAAATAGAAAAAACATAATTTAGAATAAAAAACAAAAGCCAGGCAAGCCCACTTGGCCCATTTTTCTAGAAACTATACGCGGGCCTTCTCTAGCAAGCCCATGCGACTGGATTTTTTTTTTTTTATATAAAAAAATCAATCAGACGACACGTCATTTGATTTGCTTAGATTTCGACCAATATGCCTCAAAACCCATTTTTTAATCCAATTTTTTTTTTCAAAACACCTTATGAACCATGATAAACCTATTTATGATCTAGAAAAATCAAAAAATCATCTCAAAAATCAAAATCAAATCGAAACCACAAATCAAATAGAGCTTAGATATGTTTTTTTTCATGAATGTTAAAGGTAAAATAAACATCTAATATGAACTCCCCTTGTCAAATGGAATCATTTGACCAAAACATCAATAAATTTGGTAGCCTAAATCAACGTTAACGATTTTTTTCTTCCTTTATCGTTGGAATCTAGCGATCTCTTTTTCTCCTTGCTCAATTTGGAACTAAAAAATAACTAAAAATTTTTTTTGCAGGAAAATTGAATTTGAAAAAAAAATTAAGATACTAAAATCATGTAATTTGTGTTATTTTTAAAATTAGAGGATCAAAATGTATATTTTCTGAAACTTCTAACACGTCATCCATGTTTGGTGCCCTTTTCATTTCGATCCATGTTCTTCCAATTCCACATTTAATTAGAAAATCAGAAGTAATTGGCCTTAAATTAAGATCATATCACCTAAAATAAATATTTGAGGATCAAAATGAATTATAAAAAAATAAACAATTTTATCCACAATGTTTTGTAAAGAGGGATACAGTGCTGGCTGGATAGTATTCACCCATGCATTTTAGTTTTTAAGTTAATTAGTTTCGTGATTGGCATCTTGTTGGATCTGCCCAATCTTAAATCGGGTCTACCCAATCCTCCATATTAGTGAATTAAGTTATGCAAAGATTAGTCCTAGTATATTGATTCTCTGTACTTCTATCCATTGCTAAAAGAAATCCATTTGAACCAGAGACCAAATGGATGCAGAGCATAGATCAGAGTGCATCACAAATTATAGAACCAGTGCCTCTTCGCGGACGTTGATGGCAAAAACATCTTGATGGCATGTTTCATACTCGATAGCTTAGGAGCCAAGCTAGACAAACTCCATGGATCGTGGGAAGCTTTGGCGTTATAATACGTTCTTATTTCATAAGCAGATCTGGCACCATACCTTGTTCTTAATTTTTGCTTAGTTTTGTTGACATTGCATTAGCATGTTCTCTGAAAAATTATCTATCGACTTCGAGCAAAGTATTATATTAGAAATTAAAGCATGAGATTCACGAACGACATTAAAAAAATCACAATCAAACAAGTAATCCAAAATTACAAATATTATAGAGGAAGATCATGCATGTCTCTAATGTCGAGAACTTAAAGAGAGAGAAACAAGTGAGTTCCCATTAATTCCCTGCTGAAACAGTCAAAAAGTTGACTTTTGGCATAACTTAGGAATACAAAGAACGGCGAGAACTTAAAACATTCTTTCGTATTGTGGTAATAATTTGAAAAAAATTATTTTATAAAAAAATATTTTTGGTTAAAATTAATTTGATATTTATATATATTTAATTAAAATTATAGTTGAAATTAAAATGAAATAAAAAGTAATTTAATATATTATAATATTTTTAAAATTAAGGTTATATATATTCAAAATTACAAATACAAAGAGCGGCGAGAACTTAAAAAATTCTAAGTATATTTGGTATTGTGGTAGCGATTTGAAAAAAATTATTTTATAAAAAAAATATTTTTGGTTGAAGTTGATTTGATATTTATGTATATTTGATTAAAACTGTGGTTGAAATTGAGGTTGAATAAAAAGTAGTTTAATATGTTTGGTTAAGAATACTTTTGAAATTGAGGTTATAAAATAATATATATATATATATATATATATATATATATTGATGGTTTTAATTTAAATATTGTAGATTTAACTATTGTTATTATATCATAAAATAAATAATACTTTATATAAAATATTTTTTATTATTCCATTAAACTATTTACAATTCCATCACGTCTAAAATACATCATACAATTTTCTTGGTTTCTTAAACGCGCAACAAGATCACGTAAAATATAATCAGGAACAAAATTATGATTGCGATCAAATTCTGCAAATACTACGTCATCAAGCGATATTCGTCTAATTTATGTAGTGTCAATATTAAACACTTGTTTTTGAAATAAAACACAATTAAAAAATAAAAAAATATTTTTTTTATTTAACTGGATCGGACCCGGTTCGATGCATTTTACGAGTTGGACCGCAACCAATCCGGCTAGAATAGTGGAGCATGCCTCCACTATTCACGTGAACAGTAATAGTGGAGGCATGCTCCACTGGTCACTGAATAATGTAGCATGGTTGAACTTCTCATCTGCGTAAGAAAGCAGCAATTAGCTGTTTTCCTTCTCCCTTCTCCCTTCTCCCTGTATTTTTCCTTAACCAAATGTTTACAAGCTACAGCAGCCGCGTAAACAAACAACCACTCCATCTTGTTCAATATCAAAGCGAGATCAAAGTCTCCATGAGAGATGGTCCTCTCTAATGTTGTTCAAAGGCACGAACAAGAAGTTTTGCGTATCAAGTTGAATGATGAGTTTTGCTTGACTACGAATCTTAAAATTAACACTGATTATAATTTTTCTTTAAGTACATCAAATCTATATAAATAATAAACTTTTTGTTAAGTTAAGGAGTATAATAAACAGATTTTGAGATGTGAATATTATTATTTATAAAATATTAATTGTCTTTACTATATTTGTTGTATAGTTAAAGTAATATACATTTATAATATAATAAAGTCTTAAAACTTATAAAAATCATTTTTTATAATTTTTTTAAGAATTTCTATTTTTTATGATAAATATAAATAAAGAGTTTGTATAGAAAAATAAAGAGAGAAAAAGATTATTTTCTAAATTGATTTTTGTTAGTATCAAACTAATATTTATAAGAAAAATAATATATTTTCAAATCAATGTGTCTATAGAATTGAAAATGCAACACTTCAGAAAAATTAACTGAATAATTTGACATGAGGTATCATGTCTAATTAATTAATTCTGAAAAATAAAAAATTATTTTACCTTTAGACTTCTTATCTTGTTTTAGTTTCACATGAGAAATATCTCTGTTAAATTAATCTGGATTAACACAAAAAAATATGAACATAAAAGAAAAAAATACTGGAATTTTCGTTAAGTGTTCAAGTTAACCTAAATATAAAGAGATTATATATAGGTTAAACTAAAAGTATTATTCTACTCTTAATAAATAAAACAAAAGTAAGTTTATTATTTAACATCTCCCCTTAAACTTACGATGCAACAGCTATAAGTATTGAGAGTTTGCCAACTAGAAAACAAAAACAAGAGATGGAATGTGACTTCGATCTCAATGTGCTTAGTTTGCTTATGAAAAATCGAGTTGTGAGTAATTTGAATAGAACTCTAGCTGTCACAATACATAGGAGTATGATGAGAAATGAAACTCCTATATCAATAAGTATTCAACGTAACCAAACAATCTCCTTGGTAGTAGATGTCATGGCACAATATTCTGCATTGGTTAAGGATTGAGAAATAATATATTGTTTCTTGCTCTTCTAAGAAATAAGAGAATCACCTAGAAAGATATAGAAACTGGTAATAAACTTATGATATGTGGGATCACTACCATAATCAGCATCAGAGTATGCACGCAGCTCCAAGAAAGAGGTGGATTGAAGTAAAAGACTCTAAAAGACTATACCCCAAAGATATCGTAAAATACAAAGAACAGTTGTCTAGTGAACAATGGTGTCACACGTGTGCGGCGTCATGGCGAAATTACATGTTTTTCCATTCTAAACCTACAATGTAAATCTATCTATATCTATTTGGCAAATATGGGGAGACAAGAAAATATTATCTTTTGTTGGTGGAAAATAGAATGGGAGTCGTCACATAGTATTTTGGTCACTAGGAACCCTAACTGGTCTCAGAGATTGGGCACGGGGACTGGTTGCGTAAAGGGAAGGTATTAGCACCTCAAATACACCCTACCTAAGGTAAGCTGCATTGTTTTATTGTCTGATAAAATCTAAGGTCTTTTCATGTTTTTCTAGTTGTTGGTATGGTTCCAGAAAAGTCCTCCTTGGTAAGGAAATCCTTATCTTAATGGTTAATTTTGACGTTAACAAAAGAATTTAATATTTAGAATACGTCTTACGTATAAGATCGTAACCCCGAATACTAAAAGAAAACACAATAATTTTTTTGGAATTTTTGAAATATTGGCCTAGTTCTCATGACTTGAATAAACTGGTTATCAAAACCAAAATGCATGCTAATACATATATTATTTTGAAATTTCCTTTGTCGTGTGAAAATACGATGTTATAATATTTATATCTATATATATTGGAGAGACTAGGCCGTATGCATTAAAACAAAAACATATATATATATATATATATATGTATATATATATATATATATGTATATATATATATATTTGATGTCTTGATGAAAATTGAGTATTTTAAATACTGGATTTGTATCTTTATGGTATAAAAATACAAACCAATATTAAGCCATCAAAAATATGCAGGAAAATCAACAATATTTTTTTAGGATTTTTTAGAATTTTTTTTGAAAGCAAAACATTTTTTATTTTAATTTTTTTTTGATGTTTTGACAAAAACTGGGTATTTTAATACTGGATTTGTATCTTTACGGTATAAAAATACAAACCAATATTAAGCCATTGTGACAAAAATATGTAGGAAAATCAACAATATTTTTTCAAAGATTTTTCAGAATATATTTTTTTAATTTTTTTAATATATATATACACATATATAATATAAAACATTATAATATATAATATAATATATTATGTGGGTTGGGCCGGCCCAAATAAGTGGGCTAGACACAGCCCCCAAAACAAGATTGGGCCGATCTCGGCCCAACAAAATCTCCTTTTAGTCTGGGCCAGACCCGACCCAGACATGCAAGGCTGGGCCAGAATCGGTCTGGCCCAGAAATACATCAAAACTGGGCCAGAAGCAACCTGGCCCAGCGAAAGAAGCCCAACGGGGGAGGGGGGAATTATTTTTCCCCTCCCCGCCTCCTGCATGCAGAAAGATTCTGCATGCAGGAGGAAAACACATGCAGTGGACAAAAAGTGCAGGGGGAAGAAGACCTTACCTAGCGCGGAGGAGGCGGTGCTGCTGGTCGGACTACTTCGCTGGTGATGCTGCGGTGGAGGCCGGTGGCGGTGTCGTGGCTCACGGACGGCGGCTCCAGGTAGCGCTGCGGCTGTTTCCAACGGTTCGGTTCGTTCTCTCCGTTCCTTCCTTTCTCTTTGTTTTCGGTTTGTTTTTTTCTTTTGTTCTCAGTTTGTTCCTTCCTCTCTTCCCGTTCCTCTTCTCTCTCTCTCTCTCTTTTCCGGTTCCCCTCTCTTTCTTCTCTCTCCTTCGTTCTCTCTCTTCTCCTCTCTCTCTTCGGGGTCCTCCCTCGGGTCTCTCTTTTTTCGGTTTGTTTCTCTATTTATAGGGGGCAAAGGGAGCGGGGCCTTTTACTGTTGCGCCTGGGGAGCAGCGCATGTGGCGGTTGGTCGGTGGGCGCAACTGTCCAGGCATGCCTCCCTCGGTTTCGGCAGCGAGAGGCGGGTGGTCGGCAGTGGGCGCGGCTGTCCAGGCGTGGCTTTGATTTCGGCATTCCAAGGGCGTGGGGCTTCGGGTTGGTAGAGCACGCGAGGAGGGAGGAGTTTTCTTTTTTAAAAAAAACAAAAGTTTTCCTTCTTCCCCTGCTGCGCCGGGGGAAAGAAGAAAGGGAAACAATGCCGTTTAAAACAGCACCGTTCGATTCTTTTTTTTTCATGAAACGGAGTCGTTTTAGAGAAAACGCGCTGTTTCATTTAAATGTGGCGCCAGATCGTGTCAATTTTCAAATCAACCCTTAATTATCTTTTGTTCATTTCAATTGCATCCCTTTCAATTTCTGTCTTCGCCCCTCTAGTTGGCCGCGTTTTTCACTTTAGTCCTTGGCCTCTGATTTATGCAATTGAGCCATCAATTGATCAATAAACTTCCAATTTCTTCAATTAGGCCCCTGAATCAATACATTACAGCCCCTCTATTTACGCGCCTCTTCCAATTTGGTCCTTGGTTTCGGATTTTCTCAATTAAGTCCCTAATTGGCCATTAAACTTCAATATTTATGCAATTAAGCCCCTGATTTGACCTAATAAATTCCTAAAAATTATAATTTGACCCCAGAACTTTAATTTCTTCTAATTAAAGCCCAAATTGACTTAAAAATCAATTTTCTTGCAATCAAATCCTCTATAAATTCAATTAAACCTTAAATAAAATCCAATTAAGTCCATAAACATCCAAATTTGGACTTTTCTCCTCGAAATTCAAATTTTCTTTTCCAACAGGGCTCTCATCATTCAAGAATATACTGTCAAAAATTCAATCTTTGTATTTTTAACCTCCTTAATCAATTTTTCTGACCATTTTCTGAGCGCTTCTGCCTCCTATTATTTTTCTAATCTTTTTTGGCTATTTATTTTATTATTATTATTATTTTTGTTATTATTATATTATATTATATTATATTATATTATATTTTTATATTTTTTTTGTTAAAATTTTATTTTTTGTGGGGACCCGAAAATGGGTTATAACAAATGCCCCCTCTTTATAATACTTTTGGAGCAGGGGTTTTGCGCAGTAAGTTTTATAAAGATAAACCAAAACTGAACTCCCGAAACTGATCTGGTCGAAGCTTGATCGATCTGAAACTTTGTTTTTACAGCAATCCTCCTCAACCCGAACAAACTATGATCAAAATTTAGTCATCTCGAGATCCCTATCTGGCGATCCTTTGAATTCTAACTTCAGTTTGATTAACATGGAATTCCATCCGAGATCCCTTCTGGTGATCTCTTTTAACTAAAAATATCTATATTTGTAGTTTGGCCAACCTGAAATCCCATCTGGTGATTTCCCTTAGCCAAAGCTAATATCGGTATTACGGTTGGGTTAACCTGAGATCCCTTATGGCGACCTCCTTTAACCAAAACCAAAAATCTGTAATTGTATCTCAATCAACTTGGAATCCCATCTGGCGATTCCTTTTAACCAAAGCTGAAATATGAGGTCCCTTTTGGCGACCTCCTTTGACCAAAGCTGAAAATATGAGATCCCTTCTGGCGATCTCCTTTAATCAAAAACCAAAAAATCTATTTTGTAAACCGGTCAACCTGGAATCCCATCTGGCGATTCCCTTTTACCAAAGCTGATATCGATGTCGTTCTTCCTGATTGCAGGGTTTGAAATTTCCATTTTCTTTTTTTTTTTTTAAATTTTAATTTTTCCTAATAGGTTCTTCTCGTTATTCCAGCACCAAAACCGTGATTCTTTGCTATCATTAAGTCAAGGATTCTTTCTTCGTCCATAATCTTGTTGGATTACACTAAGGACTCCTCCTGTAACGACCTAAAAGAACATACATGCAATGATTTACGATTAGATGCCATGCATGCATTCGTACCTGGTTTTGAAACATAGGTCCCATCATCTTCTTCTATTTCATGAATCTCCCTCTTGCCATGAGCTTGCTTTTGAAGTCGCATGCTAAATTCATTTCTCATGCTGCCTCCCTTTTTTTTACCTATCATATCCTTGAGAAGAAGTCTTTGACTTTTTACAAATAACTATTTTTTCAAAATGTATGACTTGTTATTGCCCTCTTTGTCATGCTTTTGTCAAATGCTTTAGCTTGGTTTTCAAATCTATGGGCTTCCGTCCAGTTTCAAACACGTAAAACTTTTCATAAAAACATCTCTTACTGCCCCAAGTGTAGGGGTGTGATCCTAGTCTAGGCTTTTATATAGAGAAGAAATTCATTCAGCCAATGATAAACTTTTTAGTGAGTGATGCGATAACAACAACAAATGCACTTGTTGGGATTAATGCAAAAATGATTGTTGTGAGCTCAGTGCAAAAAAGAAAGAAGTCAATGGCCAAACTTTGCTTTATTGATTTAGGAGCCTACATCAAACATAATATCTTTTTACAGAGTCTGAATTCACAGGTCGAGCCAGGTCTTCTCCATCCATTTTAGCCAACTTCAGCGCTCCTCCTGAGAATGCCTTCTTTACTATGTAAGGACCTTCGTAATTTGGTGCCCATTTGCTTTGATCGTCTCCGGGTAATGACAATATTTTCTTTAATACTAGATCCCTTTCTTGAAACAACCGCGGTCTAACCTTTTTATCATATGCCTTGGCCATTTGTTTCTGGTAAAGTTGGTGGTGACATATTGTAGCCATCCTCTTTTCACTAATCAGGTTCAGTTGCTCATATCTCACTTTGGCCCACTCGGCCTCTTCTAATTCGGAATCCATCAACACCCTTAACAACGGGATTTCCATTTCTAAAGGCATCACTGCTTCCATACCGTACACTAGAGAATATGGGATAGTCCCTGTCGAGGACCTGACTGTAGTGCGGTATGCATGAAGAGCAAACGACAACATCTCATGCCAATCTATATATGTGACTACCATTTTCTGAATAATCTTTTTGATGTTCTTGTTGGCAGCTTCTACTGCGCCATTCATTTTTGGTTGGTATGGCGAGGAATTCGAATGCTTGATTTTCCATTTAGTACACAACTCTACTATCATTTTGCCATTGAAATTCTGTGCATTATCTGTCACTATCTTTTTCGGAGGACCATATCGGCAAATCAAGTCCTTTTCTACAAACTTCTTCACTACCTTCTGTGTTACGTAGGCATATGAATTAGCTTCCACCCATTTTGTGAAGTAGTTAATAGCTACGAGGATGAATCTATGACCATTGCTAACTTTTGGGTTAACATGCCTGATCACGTCAATTCCCCACATTGCAAATGGCCAAGGAGATATTAGATTAAATAGAGGAGCTGGTGGCATATTGACCTTGTCACTGTAAACTTGACATTTGTGACATTTCCTGACATAGTCGATACAGTCTTTCTCTAGTGTCATCCAAAAATAACCAGCCCTTTGGATTTTCCTTGCCATCATATGCCCGTTAGCATGGGTTGAGCAAATCCCCTCATGGACCTTTCGTAATGCCTTTCTAGCATCTGCCTCATTCAAACACCTTAGCAAGGTTCCATCAAATGATCTTTTATATAAAATCTCTCCATCTAAATAGAAGTCTATAGCCAACATTCTCAAGGTTTTCTTATTCGTTTTAGAAGCTCCCACCGGATATTCATGATTTTGCACAAGATTCTTGATATCGTAATACCAAGGTTGTCCTTTTATCTCTCCTTCAACTAAGAAACAATGAGCTGGGTCATTTCTAATGTCAGTGTGTACCGGTTGTACCTTGCACTTGAGATCAATGATAGTCATAACAGCTAACGTGGCCAAAGCATCCGCAAAATGGTTCCCCTCCCTTCCCAGATGGGTGAATCTAATTTCTTCAAATTCCTTTGCTAGCATGGATAGGTATTCCTGGTACGGCCTCAAATTTTCCTTTTTGGTCTGTCATTCCCCTTTAACCTGGCAGATAATCAACATTGAATCTTCATATACTTCTAACTTCTTTATCTTCAGCTCTAATGCCGCTTCTAAACCGAGGATACAGGCTTCATACTCAGCTGTATTGTTGGTGCACTCGAAATATAGTTTAACCAAAACTAGATACTGTTTCTTATTTGGAGAGATTATTACCGCACCGGCCCCGTTACCATGTACATTCACTGCCCCGTCAAAAAACATGGTCCACCAATCTGTCTTCTCTTCTTCTTTTTCTATTGACAATATATCTTCATCGGGGAAATCAAAATCCAAAGGTTTGTAATCTTCAATAGCATTATCGGTCAAATGGTCCGCGATTGCACTTCCTTTTACGGCTTTCCTTGTCATATACACTATGTCATATTCTGCTAATAAAACTTGCCACCTTGCAATTCGACTTGAGAGAAAGGGCTTGTTACAAATATACCTCAGATGATCCACTTTTGAAATCAACCAAGTGGTATAGTATAACATATAATGTCGCAACCTCTTTGTCGCCCACACCAATGCACAACAGAGCCTTTCTATCTCAGTGTATCTAGACTCACATTCAGTGAATTTCTTACTTAAGTAATAAATAGCTCTTTCCTTCCTTCCGGTTTCATCATGCTGACCCAATACACATCCCATGGCTGCTTCAGTTACTGTTAGATATAATACTAGAGGTTTTCCTGATACTGGAGGAACCAGTAAAGGTGGATTTTGTAAATAATGCTTGATTTTATTGAATGCCTCCTCACACTCCTCATTCCAGGTTCCAGGATTCTTTTTTCTTAGTAGTCGGAATATAGGTTCACATGTCGTTGTTAGGCTATAAACCGAGCAATGTAGTTTAACCTTTCCAAGAATCCTCTTACTTCTTTCTCCGTCTTAGGGGATGACATAACTTGGATGACCCTTATTTTATTCGGATCCACCTCTATACCTCTATCACTTACCACAAATCCTAACAGCTTGCCCGATTTAACTCCGAATGAACATTTTACAGGATTAAGCCTTAGTTCATACTTCCTCAACCTCTCAAATAACTTCCTCAAAACTTCAACATGATCTTGTCCCTTTTTAAACTTGGCAATCATATCATCTACATACACCTCAATTTTCTTGTGCATCATGTCGTGGAATAAAGTCACCATTGCTCTTTGATATGTTGCTCCTGCATTTTTCAAACCAAATGGCATGACCTTGTAGCAGTAGGTCCCCCAAGGTGTGACAAAAGTTGTTTTCGCCTTATCCTCTGGAGCCATTTTTATCTGATTGTATCCTGAAAAACCATCCATAATGGAATAAGTGGAACTTCGGGCAACGTTGTCCACTAAAACATCTATGTGTGGTAGAGGAAAATCATCCTTAGGGCTAGCTCTATTAAAATTTTGAAAATCCACACAAACTCTAATCTTCCCCTCCTTCTTAGGCACCACAACAATGTTAGATACCCATTGTGGATATCTAACTACTTCTAGAAAGCTAGCATCCCATTGCTTCTTGAGTTCTGCCTTGACCTTGATCCAGACATCCGGGTGGGCCCTCCTCAGCTTCTGCTTGACTGGCTTACAACCTTCTTCCAACGGTATCTTATGTACTACAATATTTGTATCCAAATCGGGTATATCTTCGTAGGACCAAGCAAAGACATCTGCATATTCTTGCAACAGGGCGATCATTTTTGTCCTTTGTACAGAAGTAATTAAGGTACCTATTTTCAACTCTTTCTTGAGCTGATCACTACCCACATTGATGGTTTTGAGTTCCTCGGCGGCAGGCTTCCAAGTCTGTTCCTGTTGTTCTACTAGCTTGGTGAATTCACTGATATTGCTTTCATCCCATTCTTCTTCTTCCATAGCTATTGTCATAACCCAATTTTGGGTTATTCCCCAAAAATCAATTTCTTTCTTCAAAATAAAAATCAAAAAAATAAAATAAAGGCTGGCAATGTGGAGAGAGCAGACTGGGAAATAAAGCTGCAATTTTTAGAGGAATTTCAAGGCCTAATTGTACCCCATTATGCCCAAGAATATGAAAAATGCAAATTTGAAGGTCAAATTAAATGATTATTGGACGAATTTGCATAAAAATTAAGTCCAATGACATAATTAAATTTTTAATGGGCCAATTTGATTTAATCATGGGCCAAATTAAATTTTAATTATGTTTAAGAATTAATTTAGGTCTAATTGAAGGATTTAATTCAGTGTAAGGACTTAATTATACTTTAAGTGGGTCAAATTAATTTTATTTGGGGCTTAATTGGTGAAAATTTAAGTTTGGGAGCCTAATTTAGGCTTAATTAAGAAGATTGGAATTTTAAGAGACCAAATTTAATTTTTACCAAGTGAATTGATTGAAATTTGGGGCCAAAATTGCATTAAATCAAAGGTTTAGGGTCAATTAGGGGTTCCATTGAACTAATTTGAAAGAACACGGACTAAATTGAAAAAAAAAAAAAAAAAAAAACACGGGTTACTGTTCATCATCTTCCCCGTGAAGCTGCCCGAGTGGCGGACTTCCAGGCGCATTTTCTACCTCGTTTGTTCCCCAAATCCGACAAAGCATGCACCAACATGTCCACCTGAAACCCCTTTATCTTGTAGAGTGGTCCGGTCGGGTCAGAAAACTTGGAAATGGCTCCGTTTATTGGCCCAAAGTGGCACCCTCGGGCAGTCTGCAGCCTTGGATTGCCAAATTTTGCAGTTCGAGGTGCACACTTTGAGCCAACGGTTGAGATGCTTCCCAACTGAATCAAGGGCTGACAATTTTCCCCAATGTAGACAAGATTGCCCTCTTCCACTGCCTATAAATAGAGTCGGAATTGATGGCCTGAGGGGGGAGAAAATCGGGTCCAAAGTAAGCCAAAAAACCAGCCTTCCTCCCTTTTCCTGCTGCAGATTTTCTTCTTTTCTTCCTCTTCCAGCTGCAGCCGCTCCAGCCAACTCCACCGCGGTTTCCACCACCAGCTTCAGGTCCTCCTCCTCCAGCCAGCCATCGCCGCCACGCCAGGTGGTCCGCTCACCTTCCTCTTGTTCTTTGCCGTCACTGTTCACGCATGAACAGTAGACATGAATGATAATTCATGTCTACTGTTCATGACGTCACTATTCACTCTTCATGCCTTTTAGTTTTTTTTTCCTTTTTCTGTTTTTTTTTTAAATAACAATTTCAAAAATATTAAAAAAAATCATTTAAAATTTTTTTGTGGTTTTCTCAAATATTTTTCCACAAAGTTCGCTTAATATTGGGTTGTATACTTACATTGTAAGATACAAGTCCGGTATTAAAATACCCGGTTTTTTCAAAATATTTTTTTTTAAAAAAATATTTTATCGCAAACAACCAAGTCCTAAATAATTTTCCAAGCATGTTTTCACAAAAATTGCATCTTTCTCACGTTTTAAAAAATCCAAAAATGGATATCATAACTAGTTTATGATCATCTATTAGGATTTGGCCAAAATATCAAAAATCTTTTTCCAATTTTTTTTTCTAGGATCCAAATGTAGACTTTAATATTTGAAAGGTGTAAAATTACATGATAAAGTACACCCTCAAGCATTAAAGATACAAGATGTAAATAAATGTCATTCAGACTTTAGAACGGTTAGGATTTAACCCAATAAGGTAGAGACTCTCTCATGTAGAGAGATCTGCCTTGAACCTTAGAAAAGACCAACCTGACTTAGAAAAAAACAATTAAACAACAATGCAGCTTACCTTAGGTAGGGTGCACTGGGGGTGATACGTCTTCCCCTTGCACAACCAGTCCCTTACTCAGACTCTCGCAGACCATAGGTTCCTAGTGACCATAATACTAGGTGGCGACTCCAATGAACCAAGCAAAACACAAACACATAATAAAAAGATCGCCAGCGGACGCCGCGTGGATTTTGACGTGCGACAGCTATCACATGCTCGTTCAAGTTTGGCCATTTATTCTTGATGCTAAATGTATATGATGTTGTAGGAGATCCGCTTTCAGGATTCCTGAAAGCGGGAAGTGCTTAGTGTAAATGCATAAAAAACAATTTTGAAAAGTGCATGATCTCATCATTTATTTAAAGAAAAAGGTGGGCTCAATGACAAACACACAATCCAGCTGACATCATGAGCCTTGATTGTCAACTAGAGGAAATAAAAGCAAACATAAGCAATGACAAAAGCATGTTAAGGCAAACAAAGTTAGTTTACATTTTGAAAACTACTGGAGCTTCTTGGGTCACCCAGTTCTGAAACTTCTCATCCTGAGCCAACTTGAGCACAAAGGTCTTGGCGGAGACTTCTTCTAGTGTATAGACCGTCAGTTGTGGTAGCGCTTCATCTCCTTTTCCCGTTACTGCTTCCATGTCGTCTCCTTCCTCCTCATTTTCCTCCAAGGTGTTTATGCTTATATTTGCCAGTTCTTGACCAAGGCTTCCAGCTCCTGTATCATGTTGCATTATGTATGCAGCTTTTAGGAATGATACGCTAAGGGGAGGGATTTCTAGCTTTTCTTCTTCAGGCTCTCTTCCTTTAACTCTAGCCATCCTTCTTGCCCTTCTTCGACCAGCAGCCCACCGATAATCCTCTTGGTTAGGTTGATACCCTAGCCCAAATCTTTGATCAGCACTTTTCATCCTTGCCGGATTAACCCCTTTTGGTATCCCGACAATAAGGTTATACTGAAATGGGATCTCGCGGTCCAAGAAGCATAGACTTGCCATCCTTGCTGCTTCTGAGATCCTTGGCCTTCTCAGTATTGTGTTCTCCGGCACCCAGTCAGTGTTCACAATCTCAAAAGCGTGGATATTGTTATCCTTGCAATCATCTGCTTCGATAAAAGGCACAACCACATTCTTTATCATGGATACTGTCTCCTCGGCCTTGACAGTTACCAACATCCCATTTATAATATACTTCAGGCATTGGTGCAATGACGAAGCTACTACCCTCGCTACATGAATCCAAGGTCTTCCCAACAACATACTATAGGAAGGGTGGATATCCATAACCTGAAGTGTCACTAGGAACATTTATGGTCCCACATATAGTTCCACTTCTAAAGTCCTAATTATCAGCCTAGGTGAGCCATCATATGCTCTGGCCAACATAGTACTCGGCTTCATGTGAGATTCATCTATCGGCATTTCCTCCAGAATGTGCTTTGGCATCATGTTAAGGGCTGAGCCATTATCAATGAGTACTTTTCCTATGAGGCAGTCCTTGCACCTAACCGTAATGTATAAGGGCTTGTTATGTTCGGTACCTTCAGCATCAAGCTCATCAGCCGTGAAGTATAAGTAATTAGTTGCATGGATCCTCCCCACTAGATGCTCCATGGTTTTATGTTCAATGTTTTGGGGTACATATACCTCATTCAATACCTTTTGCAAGGCGTTTCGATGCGGCTCAGAGCTCAGTATCAAGGACATCAGGGAGATCCTAGTTGGAGTCTTTTTTAGTTGATCTACTATGCAATATTCGCTATGCTTGATCAACTTCAAGAATTCATTCAACTCCTCTTCCGTTACCGGCTTATTTACTTCTAGTGCTTTGTCCAGATCTACCACTTCTTTACCTTTTGCCTTCTTCAACTCCTCAGGCGTAAAGCAACGACCACTCCTGGTCAAACCACTTATCTCGGTTTGGAACAAAGGAAGAGGAGCTCGCACGTTGGAGGCATAGCCATAATTATAAGGCATGACATTGTGATTCCCTTTTGTGCAGGACGGTTTAACCAAGATTAGCCTTGGGGGCCTATTAGCTGTTTGTTGGACCCTACATACTCCTATCATCTCATCTTGACCTTCCATCATACTCACCTCACCCCTGCTCTCCATGAGTTCAACCCTTAATTCTCCCATTCTCATCTTTTTTGCAATCTTTTCGTAAAACTCGATGCAATCCTCAATATGGTGTCCATCTTTTCCATGGAACTCACAGTAGTCACCTCCCTCCAAATGGCTTTCCATATTTTCCTCTAGAAATCCTGATCGTACTAACATGTCATACAACTTTTTCATAGACACCTTCAACGCCTTGCATTGATTTCCAACTTCTATCATGCCTACTCCACTACTATTTGGGGCATGTTTAGGCAACAGGTTTGAATTAACATTGGGTTTGTCTTCAAAGGATACCCATCCTCTCTTAATAAGCTTCAATAACCTCTTTTAAAAGCGTAACAGGTTTCAATCCCATGCCCGGGATTACCCGCATGGTACTCGCAAGTCAACTTGGGCTTGTACCAAATTGGGAATGGTGGTTGTAGTGGTAGTGTAGAGATAAGAGCTATGTGTCCAATGCTCAATAGTTTGGTGTACATGTCCTTCTAAGGCATGGGTAACGGCGGCAGTTGTTCTGAAGTGTATCTTGTATGGGGTCTTTGGTGGTGATTTTGGTTGTTTGACTGGTTATTTGTTCGATTAGGGGACAAAGGTTGGTTAAAGTTTACGTGTGAGAATTGAGAGGTAGGTACTTGTGGATTATGGGAATCTACTCTTTTGCCCTTATACCCACCTTCCAAGTTGTTAATATCGCCTTCTCTCTTTCTTCCAATAAAACCCTTCTTTTCCAACGGCACCGCTATACGCCAAGCTTTAATCCCTTGCTCTATCCTTTTGGCTATGTATACCGCATCATAGAAATGTTGAGAGGAGCTACCCATTAGATGCTCATAATAAGGTGCCTTGAAGGTATTGGCAAACAAGCTCACCATCTCTGTTTCTATCAAAGGGGGTTGGACATGCATTGCCTTATCCCTCCACCTTTGCGCATAAGCCCTTACTGACTCTTGGCTCCTTTTCTCCATTGACATTAGACTTGTTCGATCAGGAGCGATTTCCATGTTAAACTTGTACTGCTTAAGGAAAGCCTCCACCAAGTCTCTCCAGCTCTTGATCCTGGCACTATCTAACCTCATGTACCAGCTCAAAGCAGACCCTGCGAGGCTATCCTGAAAGCAATAGATTAGCAGTTTATCATCGCGGATTACTTCCGCCATTTTATTGTAGTAGGATCAAAGGTGAGTGTTTGGGCATTCCAAACCAGTATACTTAATGAACTCTGGTATCCTAAAATCTTTAGGCACCACGATGTTTGGTACCAGACATACTTCAGCTGCTCGCATAGGGTCAAACCAATCATTACCTTCAACTGCCCTTAATCTTTCTTGCAAGGCAAACAGTTTGTCCTGGTCCATCAAATTGGGAGACCTATTATCTGGGATTCCCTCCGCTGTTAAGTCAACAGTGATTGGAGCATGAGTTGGTTGGATAGGGGTAATAGGCACAAAATGTTGTTCATTGGCAGTTTGCCCCCTGGTTTTGAGAGGCTTGTGGGATGTGAGTTACTGTCGCTCCTTCAGGTGGTTGTGCTGACGTTCCCTCCCCATTCTTAGCTCTTAGAAGTTGCTCGAGTAGGTCGGTCAGCCGAGCAACTTTATTTTTTACGGATTCTAACTCGGTCTGATAACGTGACTCTAAGTGAGCTCTTTCTTCGTTCTCCATCCTTGATCTGGACCGGGTTTGGTGGACTCTGGACGTGGGACCTATGTTTCATGATCTGGAGTGCATATGATAAATTAAAAACAAAATGCGTGATGAAAATGTGATGCACATGTAATGTGTATTTTTATGAGCTGATTCATAACTTTCGTAATCCTTTAGGCAAGATTTCCGAGTTTACCCGATTATCATAAAGGAGGGTTTGCCAAGTTCTTATCATAGTGGCTTACCAAAACACATTAAGAAGAGAAATATACCGTGGCCTTCTTATAAAAAAGTTGCTCATACAAAATGATAATGGAAAAGAGGGTCTTATACATTGCTACCCCTAAAAAGCATTTCCCCTATTAGCTAAATCCCCAATAAAAAAGGCCATGGCCCTCATGTATTCTCGATACTTTGAAGCATCATTTCCAACTTGGGTGGCTTGTTGTTGCAACCTTTCCGCATAACGGGCTACTTGCTCAACCTGTTTTGACATATGTCTTATCCTGTCATGGAAAATGGTGATATCTGCGATTATTGCTTCGTTGCTGGCTCCTAAGGCTTCGTTACTTCTTTCCAACACTCAAACCATATCCTCTGACCGTGCCATCTTATCTCTTATCCTCTGCAGTTCTTTCTTTTTAATATCCAGCTCGGCTATTTTGGAATTAATTTGAACTGCAAAGCTGTCCATGTAGTCTTGGCATTCCTGACGCTCTTGCTTAGCCTTACTCAGCTCCTCTTCCATCTCGAAGTAATGGCTTCTTAACTCCCTCAACTCTTCTTCTCGTATCTCAATCTCTGATTGTAAAGCCATCATCCTTCCTTTTAAAGACTTAGCTCTCTTCTAGTAATCCCTCATATCAGACTCAACGGCCTTTCTCGCACTTCTCTCTTCCTCCAGTTGCACCATGTATTGAGCTCTGACCTTCCTTTCTTCTTCTATGTCGAGTTGGGCTAACCAATTCTTCTTCTTTTCAACCTCTACTTTCTTTAAAAGAATGTTCCTTCCCTTCTTTAAAGAATCCATCGCCTCCTTATCAACATTCATCTTGCCTTTTGTTGATCTCTTAGCCTTAGCCAACTCCTTTTCTGTGAGTCCATTCTTCTTAACCAGCTCATCATATTCGGTTATTCCATTCCTTAACTCAGCCTGGACCCCCGTTGTTATTTCTTCAGCTACCTCGACCCTTTTCTGCCATTCTTTTAAAGATATTAACTGCTTATCCTATTTTTCCAACCGTTGGTTCAAGTAAACCCTCATCGTATTTTCTTCCTCTAACTGATTTTCTAATAGTTGTTGCTGCCCCTTACTTTTACTGAGATCAATTCTACATTGCTCTAGCTGCTTTCTTAAATCTTCCTCATCATCCAACCTTTTTCTTTTTTGTTGCTCTACCGCTGATTCCGACTGTTTTTGTGTTGAGAAACCCCTCACTTCATAAAGCTCTTCATTCCTCCAAACTGCATAACTCTGGCTGAAAGATGTTTCAAAATTGCTCCCTTCTTCCCTTTTCACCCTCAAGGGTTTTTCCCAATCTTGTCGGATAAGCTCCATTTCTTCGAGAAATGGTTAATGCTTGAATAAACCGATGAAATCAGCTAAACCCAGGGTTCTTGGTGTGTACTGCATTCCACCTAACTGCCTTATTACAAGGGCGGGCGCATAACTGATGTAACCGGTTACACCAATCAAAGGAACCCATATCTTGCTTCCACAGCTCATTGTGCAAATGACGTTGTTCATCCACGACGCTTTCCACTTGAAGTCGCTCCTTGGCAATGCTGCATATTTATCTATCCATGTTTTTTCATCCCAGTTCTTCCAAGTCTCATCTATGGTAACCTTTAACGGTCACATGTCAAACCACCAAAAGTTGTTAAAGATGTCCCTTGGTGTTTCGATATGACTGATTATCCATAAGCACAACATAGGGATGCAACATCTCATAGCTCCTTTTCCATGCGTTCTGCAGTAATTGAGAGATAACATGGTTTCCCCCAAGATGGCTAAAGAGGGATTGATCCGGTCATGCTCGTATTCTACAAAGACACTTGCTGCTTCCAAACTGATGACCCCAATTTCAGAAGGGAATAATATTAGTCCAAAAATGGCGAAGGCCACCAACCTATATTGTTCATCTCCCAACTTTCCTTCTTCAGCATTTTTCTTCATTCGGGCTTCAATGGCCTTCCATTTAAAACCCCCCTCGGTGACTCTACATTGGCTGATCTTTCCTAAGCCTAATAAACTAACTACCTCTAAAGCTGTGGCCTCAAATCTTCGCCGGTGGTAGATTCTGTGGCTGTTATTTGGAAAATCTAGAATCCTCTCATATTCCTCCAAGGTTGGTGTCATATCAATGTTCCCAAAGGTAAAACACCGATAACTAGGATCCCAAAAATTCAGAAGGGCTTTGATTGCCGCTGCTTGTACGGGCAACCTCATTAATTGTGCAATTCTCCCATATCGCCTTTCAAAAAGAGTCTTATCAACATATTCCATGATAGACAATAACTTCCCTAAGTCATTTACCATGTGATTTATCTTGGTAATGCATGGTAACCCACTAGCATCAATTCTTGGACATTTTCCTTAAGCTATCTGAGCCAACTCAGATTCTTGTCCAAATTCTTGGAAAGAAAGGTACTTAGTCATGATTTCAGCTCAAAACCTGGATTGATGATTTTAACATTATTAATCATGATGAAAATGAAAGTAAAATACATAACCTAAGGACAAGCTCTATTTATTAAGTGAGAGTGGGTAGTTTTTCTATCTGGTCTTGAAGGGTCTCATATCTGCCCAGTGATGTTCTTTGTAAAGACGGTATGGGGGCGTTGCAAGGAACAGTTAAGACACGTATGCCTACCATTACCAAGCAGGCACTCAGATATGAGTTGGGTGTTTCACGCATTTAAACCCTGACCAATAGTCTTAGGGTAAATCGCTAATTCCCCACTTAACTTAAGGCTTGTGTGTGCTTCTCAAGATTAAAGCAAGTGATGCATGAGATAATTTTATACAATGCATGAATAATACGCGTAAAATAAAAAACAAATACGCAAATAAATAAAGAGGAAAACACAAACAAATCAGACAAAAACAAAGCTTAGTCTACAAGGTCCCCAGTGGAGTCGCCATTCTGTCGCACGTGTGCGGCGTCGCGACGAAATTACATGTTTTTCCATTTTAAACCTACAATGTAAATCTATCTATATCTATTTGGCAAATATAGGGAGACAAGAAAATATTATCTTTTGTTGGTGGAAAATGAAATGGGAGTCGCCACATAGTATTTTGGTCACTAGGAACCCCAACTGGTCTCAGAGATCGGGTACGGGGACTAGTTGCGTAAAGGGAAGGTATTAGCACCCCAAATACGCCCTACCTAAGGTAAGCTGCATTGTTTTATTGTCTGATAAAATCTAAGATCTTTTCGTGTTTTCCTAGTTGTTGGTATGGTTTCAGAAAAGTCCTCATCGGTAAGGAGATCCTTATCTTAATGGTTAATTCTGACGTTAACAAAAGAATTTAATATTTGGAATACGTCTTACGTATAAGATCGTAACCCCGAATACTAAAAGAAAACACAATAATTTTTTTGGAATTTTTAAAATATTGGCCTAGTTCTCATGGCTTGAATAAACTGGTTATCAAAGCCAAAATGCATGTTAATACATATATTATTTTGAAATTTTCTTTGTCGTGTGAAAATACGATGTTATAATATTTATATCTATATATATGGGAGAGACTAGGCCAAAATGCATGTTAATACATATATTATTAAAAAAAAAAAATTTCATATATATATATATATATATATATATATTGATGTCTTGATGAAAATCGGGTATTTTAAATACTGGATTTTTATCTTTACGGTATAAAAATACAAACTAATATTAAGCCATCAAAAATATGCAGGAAAATCAACAATATTTTTTTAGGATTTTTTAGAATATTTTTTTGAAAGCAAAACATTTTTTATTTAAAAAATTTTTTGATGTTTTGACGAAAATCGGGTATTTTAATACTAGATTTGTATCTTTATGGTATAAAAATACAAACCAATATTAAGCCATTGTGACAAAAATATGCAGGAAAATCAACAATATTTTTCAAAGATTTTTCAGAATATATATATATTTTTTTTAATATATATATATACACATATATAATATAAAACATTATAATATAATATAATATATTATGTGGGCTGGGCCGGCCCAAATAAATGGGCCAGACACAGCCCCCAAAACAAGATTGGGCCGACCTCGGCCCAAAAGGAGATTGGGCCGATCTCGGCCCAACAAAATCTCCCTTTAGTCTGGGCCAGACCCAGCCCAGACATGCAAGGCTGGGCCAGAATCGGTCTAGCCCAGAAATACATCAAAGCTGGGCCAGAAGCAACCTGGCCCAGCGAAAGAAGCCCAACGAGGGGGGGGAATTATTTTTCCCCTCCCCACCTCCTACATGCAGAACGATTCTGCATACAGGAGGAAAACACATGCAGTGGACAAAAAATGCAGGGGGAAGAAGACCTTACCTGGCGCGGAGGAGGCGATGCTGCTGGTCGGACTACTTCGCTGGTGGTGCTGCAGTGGAGGCTGGTGGCAGTGTCGTGGCTCACGAACGCCGGCTCCAGGCAGCGCTGCGGCTATTTCCAACGGTTCGGTTCGTTCTCTCCGTTCCTTCCTTTCTTTTTGTTTTCGGTTTGTTTTTTTACTTTTGTTCTCGGTTTGTTCCTTCCTCTCTTCCCGTTCCTCTTCTCTCTCTTTTTTTCCGGTTCCCCTCTCTTTCTTCTCTCTCCTTCGTTCTCTCTCTTCTCCTCTCTCTCTTCGGGGTCCTCCCTCGGGTCTCTCTTTTTTCGGTTTGTTTCTCTATTTATAGGGGGCAAAGGGAGCGGGGCCTTTTACTGTTGCGCCTGGGGAGCAGCGCATGTGGCAATTGGTCGGTGGGCGCAGCTGTCCAGGCGTGCCTCCCTCGGTTTCGGCAGCGTGCAGCGGGTGGTCGGCCAGTGGGCGCGGCTGTCCAGGCGTGGCTTCGGTTTCGGCATTCCAAGGGCATGGGGCTTCGGGTCGGCAGAGCACGCGAGGAGGGAGGAGTTTTCTTTTTTAAAAAAAACAAAAGTTTTCCTTCTTCCCCTACTGCGCCGAGGGAAAGAAGAAAGGGGAATAGTGTCGTTTAAAACAGCACCGTTCGATCCTTTTTTTTCATGAAACGGCATCATTTTAGAGAAAACGCGTCGTTTCATTTAATTGTGGTGCCAGAACGTGTCAATTTTCAAATCAGCCCTCAATTATCTTTTGTTCATTTCAATTGCATCCCTTTCAATTTCTGTCTTCGCCCCTCTAGTTGGCCGCGTTTTTCACTTTAGTCCTTGGCCTCTGATTTATGCAATTGAGCCATCAATTGATCAATAAACTTCCAATTTCTTCAATTAGGCCCCTGAATCAATACATTATAGCCCCTCTATTTACACGCCTCTTCCAATTTGGTCCTTGGTTTTGGATTTTCTCAATTAAGTCCCTAATTGGCCATTAAACTTCTATATTTATGCAATTAAGCCCCTGATTTGACCTAATAAATTCCTAAAAATTATAATTTGGCCCCAGAACTTTAATTTCTTCTAATTAAAGCCCAAATTGACTTAAAAATTAATTTTTCTTGCAATCAAATCCTTTATAAATTCAATTAAACCTTAAATAAAATCCAATTAAGTCCACAAACATCCAAATTTGGACTTTTCTCCTCGAAATTCAAATTTTCTTTTCCAACAGGGCTCTCATCATTCAAGAATATATGTCAAAAATTCAATCTTTGTATTTTTAACCTCCTTAATCAATTTTTCTGACCATTTTCTGAGCGCTTCTGCCTCCTATTATTTTTTCTAATCTCTTTTGGCTATTTATTTTATTATTTTATTTTATTATATTATATTATATTATATTTTTATATTTTTATTTTTATATTTTTTTTGTTAAAATTTTATTTTTTAATGGGGACCCGAAAATGGGTTACAACAAATGGTAGGAAAGAAAACAAATTGACTAACAATATGAACAACATATACAATATCTAGACGAGTAATGATACGGTATAAAGTAGGATCTGTTAAAGGCAAACCATCAGAAGAAGAATACCTTACGTTAACCTCAATAAGAGTATTTACAGTCTTGTTATCAGTAAGTCTATCCCACTCAAAAATATCTACAACATATTTTAACTGAGGAAGAAGATAACCTCTGGATAAGGAAGCTACCTCAATACTCAAGAAATATCGAAGATAACCCAAATCCTTCATTTCAAACTATCTAGCCAAATATGTCTTCAAAATTAAAATATCATCAATTCCATCACCAATAATAATCATGTCATCAACATATGAAGATAGAATGATATGACCTACATCAGTGCACTTAATAAAAAGAGTAGAATCATGACTACTAGAAACAATTTCAAGAGACGAGATCACAACATAGAATTTCATAAACCAAGCACGAGGTGCTTGTTTGAAACCATATAATGCTTTCTTAAGCTTACAAACATACCCAGAATCATGTGAAACACTAGTGTCCTTTTTTTTGGATCTGTGCCTTTTGGATCATCTTTCAACTTTTATGCTACATTTATGTTGTTTTTCAATGGATTTTCTCGCCCTTCTCATTTGCAGAAGTTCCAGCTGGACAACTATGTTGGTTCTTTCCCACGCACTGCGCCTTTTTCCTCCTGCACCTGAAAAGTTTGCTAACGTTCCCCAGAGTCTTTTTCTTGCGTCCATCCATCTTCCTATATGATTGCTGACTTTTCTTTAGTTTAGTGTTGTTTTCTTTTCTTTTATTCTACTTTTCTTTCCTCTTCCCTTACCTTGTTTTTCTAATTTTTATTGTCGAACATCTATCACTTGCCTTATTGTTTTGCTGTCAACTCTACTAGGATCAGCTTCTTGGTCTTCTTTCAAGGATCTGACAACACATCTCATTTATTTTCATTCGCTTATACATGTTCTTATCTTCTCATAGTCGTTACTTTAAATACCCCTCCTTTGCTAAATCCTCATCCATCTTTCTTTTAAGTTTGCTTCTGCACTGTTGTTATATGCCCAACCTCCATTTTTACCCTGGAAGCAGTTCCTTTTGTGTTTTTTTTGCTACCGCAATTGTTTTCTCTTATACAATATGCATACAAAGACCATTTGATATTGTGGTTGGAACTGTGTTTTGTTCTAACCACAAAACATAGTTGTTTGGTAAATATTTTAAACACAGATTTTGAAGGTGGGTTCCACTAAAAATTGTGTTTACACCACAGGTTTTGGTGGAGCAGAAAATTGCTGCTTTTCACTTTTCATTGTCGCTTGTTGCCATATCCTGCACTATTCACTTCTTAAGCTTTCTCTATCAAGATGATCCTCTACACCAGCTTTATCATCAACTTCATGATCCAAAACCAAATTTTCTTTCTGGGTAAAAACCGAGTCACCCCAGGAAGGCTGAACAAAAAGTAATCATCACAAAATAGTTTCGTGTCCAAGCAAACACCACAACAAGAACACTTCAAATCTTCCTCACCAATTTCACTTAGCTTACCACCCCAAATCTTGAAGGTCATGAAGTTGCTTCATCTAAGGAAAGAAAGCAAACTTGTTCAAGGATGAGCAGTCCTTACACATATCTTGTGAGACTGATCAGAATCCATTCAAGGATTGCATAGACTAGGAGAGCGATCTTGTTTGTGTTGTTGTTCAGCATGGTTGCAAACTTGTTACCGACCATGGACCTGCTATGTTTTTCTTGCTATGTACAAGGAAAGAGATGGAGTTGGGTAAGATATCGAAAGATAATTTATCAAAGGTGAAATTAAATGGCTTCAAGACAGAGAAAAAGGGGACATTGAATGTTAAGAACAGTGATAGGTGAATTAATTCATGGGTCACTGTTGATTGAATTGCATCCGACTAGAAAAAAATTCAATTTTTTTTAATTGTGTTTTACTCAAAAACTAGTATTTAATATTATTTAATAACATTATATAAATTAGAAGGAAATCGCTTGATGACGTAATATTTACAGAATTTGATCGCAATCCCAATTTTATTCCTGATGATATTTTACTTGATGTTGTTGCGCGTTTAAGAAACTAGAAAAACTATAGTCTTTGTCGGATGAATTTTATATGTGATGGAATTGTAGATAGTTTAATGAAATAATAAAAAATATTTGATATAAGTATTATTTATTTCATGATGTAATAGCAGTAGTTAAATCTACAATAATTAAATTTAAAACCATCAATATATATAACCTCAATTTAAAAGGCATTTTTAACCAAACACATTAAACTATTTTTTGTTTAACTTCAATTTCAACCATAATTTTAACCAAACATAAATTTTTTCAAACCAATTTTAACTAAAAGTAATTTTTATAAAACAATTGTTTTTAAACCACAATTACAACAGTTACCACAATATCAAACACACACGCACTTTTTTACCCTTTTTGTTTTTTATTTTCATTTTGCTGGCTCAGTGTCCTATTCATCACTAGATTTATGACTGTAAGGTGTTTGGTGCTCTGTTAGCGATCTCGGGCTCTATAATCAGGTTTTTTAATAGGCTTTTATTTTCCTTTTTTTTTTTGTTATTTTCCTTGAATTTTCCAGCCTGTTGTGCAGCACATGTGCTTTTGTTGTGATCTTTGTTTATGTAATTCTGATAAGGCATATGATAAAAATCCTGGTTAAATGATTGCTTCTTTTGAGGTGAAAGATATTGGAAAACCAGACTTGAGAAATTCAGTCGTGCATGAAGCGAATGAGCCTCTATTAGAAAATCTTGAGAGAGCATACATACAATGAGACATTGATGAGGAAGAAGCAATAACCTAGAAGTTAAAAATCATGGGATCTTTTTTCAAGGGAACATCGAGCAGAAGAAGAAACTTACTTTACTGGTGCAAACAGTTCTAGCTTGGAAAATACTATTGTCCTATGGTTTGATTTGGTTGTTAAATATGAAGCATCATGTTGGGAGATTGAAATGCAATTTTGGAGTGATTGTGTTCCCCTTTATAAGCCAAAACTAACATGATAAGATCCTTCAGGCTCCTTTCCACATGTTTTCTTGCGGGGCATCCCCTCCTGCTGCTGCATTTATTCTCCTTTGAAACCAAAGAATTTATATCAATGGGATGCCAAGGCTTAAACACTTAAAGAAGTTCTCCCATTCTTTGAAGCTCCAACTCTCACCTTCTAACTCCAGTTTTCGCAGACCCCATGTTAAGGTATGTTTTCACATGTGAGTTTTTCTGTTACGAAAATGGCAATGCGTTTGACTGTCTTTTCTTACCTAGGCATTAGGCACTAGCTATTAAATTGGAAATTTAAGAGCCATTGATGTATTTTCTTTGTTGGAATGCCTCTTGTGCGATAGGGATGTGTTCGCAGGAAATGTGGGAGAAGATTGATAAGGGTGGTTGGTGGGTTTGATCCATGCCACCTTTTGACCACAAGTCGTTAGATATAAGAATGGCTGGTGTATCCTCAGAAACCCTTGAGCTATCGATTGAAGAGGGTTGGTTTTACCATTTCTGTTCTACCTGTTGTTTTCAGGAGTAACAAGTCAAGTTTTTGGTACTTTATTTTTATGTTAGCAATTTATTTTGCTATTGTTCTGCGATTTTCTTGTATCGTCTGATATTCTTAATCTTAGGTGTCATTATGCTGAGCGTTGCATCCCCTTTGAGCAGGTCTTTGGTATTTTACCACAGCAGTACCATGGCGATCGGGATCATCCTTGGAACACTTGTGGTTCTTTTTCAGGTAGTGTAGTTATAAAGCCTTAGTTCTTGAAATTGTGAATTGTGATCGTATCTGTTAGCAATCCCTGTTCCTAAGCAATAACCTCTGTCTATTTGGAGCGATCGATACTTGTACGACAGAAGCCTTTCTATAGATTCATGTGCTTTCACTTTGAGATTTCTGTCACTTATCCATGTTTGAATATACTTTGTGAAGTGAACCATTTTTCTTATCATGGCTTTTATGACTTATTTCAGCTGTTTAAGTAAAAAAAAAAAAAAGACAGATTGACGGAAGAATTACAAGGCAAATTTGTAGTACATCAGCATAACCATCTATCCATCAAGAACAATGGTCATTCTACATTTTGAAAATTCAGCTTTGTAAAACATTTATCAGCATATATAAACTCATTAAAACAGAATTCTTAAATGTTAAAAAACAAAATCTAATATAAAGTAATAGAAGTTGCACTGCATACAGATAAAAATTCACATCCATGCCCGTATTAAGCTCTTCTATCTTCGTGAATTCACACATTTATCCACCATCTAGACTGACAAACATTATTCTGCAAAAGCTTTGAATAACCATTCCATGACTTCCTTCAGTATTTGGGGTTCCACTGCACATACAATAGTTAAAACAATCAACTTCTTGTTAGTGGAGGAAAGAAAAACAACGCTAAACTGCAAAATGCAGGATGATATCGATTGAGGAGACAAAAAATGGGGCTTCTACATGGTTTCTATAATATAAAAAACAAATCAGGATGAATAATCATTTCTTTTATTGCAATAATTTTCTCTTTGTTCTTATGGATTTCTATGCATCTATTTATAGCTGATAGTCTACGGTGCTGGCCAAGTAATACCATCCTCTGCATGTGATAGTGTACGGAATCAAATACAGGTTATAATAGAAAAAAAAAATCCTCTGCATGCAAAGTAACAAAAAAAATAAAGTATTTAAATACCAACTTACCTGTACACGTGTACCCTCTATATAGATTGATGGGATATGAGAAATCTTGGCCCACTCAGAGCCATTCTCCTTTCTACAATTTCCTGATACAAGTGGACATGCCCAGATATGCAATTCGTTTAATTTGGAGAGGCGTTGAATGGCTGTTGAACTGGGCAGAAACTTGAGATTCTTGCAATTATGAATCCAAAGAGATTGAAGAGAAGAAAGGTAGGCCAACCATTCTGGCAATGCTTCCTCAAATCCCTCTCCCTCGAAATAAAGTATATACAATTCCTTCAGGGCGGTGAGGTGTTGAAGTTGATGCGGTACACTCTTCAGTTTATCCCATCCATGTATCTCTAGTCTTTCAAGGGAGCCACTCGAGTTGAGGTGTTGGATTGAGTTTAAAACTCCTTCAGGAAAAGCCTCCAGCTCCTCTGACAAGCCACCGATGCTCAAATACTCCAGTTGGGTGAGGCTGCCTAAGCAATCATCCTCTGGGAAATCACTCAAACTGGGACACATTGTGATTTCTAATTCAACAAGAGAAAGCAATTGTCGTAAACCATGCCAATCAATACTGATGAGCTTATCACAACCTCTAATATGTAATATTTGAAGCGAAGACAATTCTTGTAAATCATTGATATGGATAAGCTCTCTGCAATCCCATATCCGTAATTCCTCTAGAGATGCGCAACATTGTAGTCCACTTGGAAGAGCTCCCAATTTACAACTATCAACAGTCAGTTTTTTCAAAGAATATTTCAGTTCTCGAAAATCACCAGGAATTGAGATCAACTCAGGGCTTTCATATATGTTCAATTCCACCAGAGCTGTGCAGCGTTGGACGCTTGGAATGGATGCCAGCTTTGGACACCTCCATATACTTAAAACTCGAAGAGAAGTGAAACCATGAAATTCACCAGACAAGTATCTCAGTTCATCACATCCGTCAATTTCAAATTCTACAAGAGATGAAAGACGACATATCGGAATGCTTTTCAACTTGTCACAACTCTTAACACTCAACTTTTCAAGACGAGGAAATACTGCAACTTCTCCACCTGGTACCATCCATTCTTCAAGACCTTCCATACTGGATAGAGTGAGTTTTTCTAGTGCTGGAAACAGTACAGCTGCACTGCCACTGCTGCTATAGAACTTGTTGCCTATACATTTCACATTAGGCACTCCACTTATCTTTAGAATCTTAAGGCGAGGAAGACATCCAAGTGTTGGGAGTTGTCTGCTCTTGCTGCAGTCTGTCAATCTCAGGACCATCAGATTATTGAGCGGTAATGCAGACATCCATGATGAGAAATCTTCACCCCTGTAACCCTTAATTTTCAAGCTTCTTATGTCTGGGTGAGGCTGCAGGCCTTCAAGCACATTCTCGTTATTGACACCGCTGTTACCTTCATCATCACTCCATTCAAACACCAATTTGTTCATTCTTTTATCACGCAGTTTTGCCTTCTCAGCTTCTTCCCTGTCTCTAACTTGCTCAAGCTTGGATATCTTCAATGCTCCTCTTAGTTCATTCAAACATCCCAGCTCTTCAATTTTATGATCTGGACCCACAACAAAAAAAGGCAGAGTTTGAAGGCGTGTTAAGAGTCTCACCTCAGCTGGCACTAGCTTTGGATCATTAAAATGAAGATGTCTCAAGCTCACTAAATTTCTCATCTTCTGGGGAAGCTTTTTTAGTTAGTTGCAATCAGTGAATCTTAATGTTTCTAAATGGTAGAGCTTGGTGATGGATTCTGGCAATTCTTTGATAGCAGTATCCGAAACATCAAGATATCTCAAATGTCTCAGCTTGCAAATTGAATCTGGTAACTCAGTGATATCAGACTCTTGCAATTTGAGAGTTCTCAAGCTTTTGAATTTCCAAGACCGATTGAATACATCAACCATTGAGAAAACAGTACGCAATTTTCTAGCATCAACCGCTGTTAATGCTGCCTCATCATCCCCACGAGATATGAGATTTAGATGACGAATATGAGATGCACCATCAACAGCCGAATCCTCCTCCAGATATAATGCTCCTGATTTTGAGACCTGTAATGCAAGATCATGCACAAGATCATGCATCTTGCAACCTGTTACGAGCTCATACTCATTCCTGTCAACATCTTGGAAAAAGGAATTTGCAAGCAAGTCATTGAAATAATTGTTGCCTTCGTCTTCCATCCTCCCATTTGATGGCCTGAGAAAACCTTCAGCCATCCAAAGCTGAACAAGCTCTTCCCTTTCAATTTCAAAATCTTTAGGGAAAATGGAACAGTATGCAAAACATTTTTTCAATGTTGGCGATGACAGGTAATCGAAACTGAGTCTTAATACGCGCAAAGCTTCTTTATTTCCATCCTGAGAATCCCAAATTCTACTGTTTAGAATTGACTTCCACTCCTGCGTCTCCTTTTGGCGCAGTGTTCCTCCCAAAACTTTAGCAAGTAATGGAATCCCTCCACATTTCTTTGCAATCTGTTTTCCAATAGACTCCAAGTCTGAAGGTATTGTTTCTTGTCCACCCCTGGTCACCTTTTGCTTGATAATGGACCAACATTGATCAGCTGATAGTCTCCCTGGCTCGTGCTGAATCCCAGGAGAAGTCTCCATCATGCCTGCTACTTTCTTACTGCGGGTTGTAACAATAACAGCATTCCCATTCTTGCTGTTAATTTTTAACAGTTGCTCCTTCAAATCATCCCACTTACCATGGTCTTCATTCCACACGTCATCAAGAACAAGAAAAAATGTCTTATTTTCCAGCTCTTTCTTAAGGTTTTGAAGAATTGCATCAAGACTGTTCAACCCACCCGTAGTTTTGTCAATCATTTGCAACATTGCTCCTAAAATCTTCACTTTATTAAAATCATTAGAAACACAAACCCAAATTGTTAAATCAAAATGTTTTCTCTCCCTCACTACTTCACAAACTTTTTTTGCTACAGTAGTCTTCCCAAGGCCAGCCATCCCCACTATAGGAACAACCGAAAGGACATGTTGGTGTTTGGTCAAGCTAGTCAGCATATCCATAACTATAGAAACATCATCCTCCCTTCCTACAATTTCTGAGCTGTCAAGGAAGGAATCTGTCTGTCGATCTTGATCCCAGCTAACTTCTTGAGCTCTATCTACATGTAGAGATGTCAATTGAAATACAGCTGCATCTTTTCGAATTTCATCCAGTGCTCCATTGATCTCCTTAACTTTTTGACCCATATTCAGACGGAATGCGACAGGGTTGTGGAGTGAAAAGCAGTCACGTACCTTTCCCTTCTTTTGGTCTTTTCGGAGAATCTCATAAGCAAACTCGTCTAGAACATCTTCAGCATCGTAAGCTACATCTTGTAGTTTCTCCAGCCAACCCTTCACAGAATCGTCTGTGACTGACCTTCTTGCTGCATCTTGAAGCACATCTCTGATCATGATCAAGGACTGCTTGAGCTTTCGCAGCTGTCCCTCCAATCCCCAAGCAAGTCTGATCCCTTCAGCAGCTATGGAACTGACCCTTGTCAAAGTCTCCTCCATGGTAAACGTAAGAAGAAGCTCTACTGCCATATTCTCTTGTTTTCTCTGGGAAATCAAAGAAGAAAGATCGAGCAAAAGACAGATAAAAATGGTCTGAAAGTTGTGAAATAGAGACGAAATGAAGTGCGTTTTAGGATGGGGAGATACATTCAACTTCAAAGCAGCTGGCAGCATCTTTCACGAACCACTCCGGTCAAACTTGGCACGCTGAAGCCAACACAAGGACCCTTACTCCGTATCCAGTTCAAGACATTAAAAGAATAATTTATAAGTCTTCTTCCAGACTTTCTTGCGTTCTTTCTTTCCTTTTTATTGATGCAGCGAGTTGTTAAGGTCATGATTTAAAAAAAAAATATATATTTAATTGCATTTCCTAATCTTACGCACAGTCTTCTGCCAAATCTTTCTTTATATAAACATATATTTGAGTTAAAGTATTCTAATGGCCGGCCAGTTGCTTTGTAGGATTCGACTTTTTCAATCAATGTGATGAGATTTGTCATCTAATTTAATATTAGTGGAGTATGAAGTCATGCATTCACTACTTGTTCAAGACCCTCAATTATATTTTTCAAATGGGATAAAAAAATTTGACAGACAAGAGAGCCTGAGATCTACGCATCCGATGTGATCACCTCATCGCCACCCTAAACATTAATTGTCAATAATCAAATTAATTATTATTGATCCCTGTTTATTCGAACTTATTTGATATCATATTTTTATTTGATTTCATATAAAGAAAAACACTCAAAGTGACTGCGTTTTCCAGAATCACATGAACTAACCCCTGTTTTTAGCTAGATTTTCTTTGCCAATGGACTTTTCTTCGAATCTTGTGCTAATACATAGGTAGCACCGCACCCTGATATGCCTGACCATATTAATTATTTCCTCACAGTAAGAGAAACTCCTTCAAGGAGACACGTTTCCTATGAACAAACCACGTACCTAGGGAACTGGAAACTGCCTGCAACTTGTCAAAAAACTGCAACATTTCACAAACCTTAAACGACAAGGAATGAAGGTTTTGGGTAGTAACGACATGTCATCACCACCGGCAACGCTGTTTTTAAATATTTGTGCCAAAAAGTCCTATAAACGGATCACTGGATGCAGGGTTTATCAATCATGTATACTTGCGATGATATTAAGACAGCTTATAAGTTTCAGATACTCTTTTTTCAAAAAAAAATAAAAATGTCTTATCAGAATAACTTTATAATATTTTTTGAAGGACAGCTAACGGATTTGGGAAATTTTTATCAACGTGGATTCATTCAAGACTGATCATAGCTGAGGTATTAGTATAGTTCACTATATAAGTATTTTGTTTATACCGAGTATGCCTTTTGTCTTCTTTATTTCAGACTTTCATGTAAGTAAATTGTTTCTGAAGATTTGAGACTTTCAAGCTTGCACTTCTTGGCCAGTTTGGTTAAGAAGAACAAACGAGGGAAAAGAAAAATGGCATTTTCTTGCTCTTTTCTAGTTTACTCACGGAGAATTGAAAGGGAAAAAATAAGATCAAGTTCAGTAAAATGTATGGATTGGTTTAGTGTAGGACTTTTGGTGCTATGATAAATGTGTGTAAGTGAGAATTTGATTTTTCCCATTGTTTGCCAGATTTTCAGAGTAGAGTAAAATTACAGCATTTGAGTTATGCGAAGTATATATCTGGTTTGAAACGTTTTGCTGATAGCAGAAAAGGTACATGTCTGAAAAAAGTAGTAAAATTACAGCATTTGAGTTAAGTGCATGATATATATGTACATTGAAAACCCAAAGCAACACAAAATCCCCAACTTCATGTTTCTGCTGTCAGGGGCTAAAATTGCTTATTGGATGGATTCTCTGTAAAAATGTGGCTGCAAGAAAACTACCTTTGGCCTTCTTTTAGCTTTCTTGTGTTGGCTCTGAGAGTAGGATTTTTTGAACAAGCTAATAATAATTAAGGTGACCTTTAATTTCCATCTAATAGCATAATCGTTTTTAGTACCTGCTGAAGCACTACTACTTCCACCATCATGATCAATACTTGAGGAACCTTTTTTAGAACCTTCTTTACCAGATTTAAGCGATTGCTTCTCTTCAACCGCTCTCTCCCCAGACTCCTGCCTTAGTACCAAGTACAAACGTTGAACGTCATTAGGGCTATGAGCTTCTTCTTTCTCAACTCTTGGCCTATATATAGAAGAAGAATATTACAACTCCTTCCTACTTAATCTTTCAGTTTTTCCATAAATAAAACCACTCGTGAGTACTATATTCATAACAATAAGTTCCATAGATAATAAGAGAGAGAGACAAACCTGAATCTCAACCTGGGCTTCACTTTTAGTCTTGACTTCTTCACCTTCTCCCATTATTTTAACTGTTTCCATTTGTTGATTTCAAGTATTAGAAGTAGCTGATTAATGCAAGAACTGAGAAGTGGTTGTGTTTTAACCTGTTTGCAAACTCAGAAAGGAAAGAAGCATGCAGGACACCTCACAGTAACAGTCCCTTTTCTTCCCCGGCCACTCTTTAGGAGTTTTGCCGGAGTTTCAGAGAGTTCATATGCAAAGGAATCGTTTCAATACTAACCTGAGTTATTGAAACTTGACTGAGGTTTTGGCTAAGGTTGGTGGGAGTTATTGAAACTAGGGGGCCGAAACGTTCAGCGAAAAAAAGGTAGTTCATCTTTTCTTCAGCTAAATCTCTCAGTCTGTTGAGCTCTGGCAAGACTTCTTGCCAAGATCTGGCCTGTCTTTGCGTCTCAGTTCTGAGTCTAGAATTTCTTCAATTGGCCAATCACGCACATCTGAGTCTAGAATCTCTTTGAGCGTCTCATTTTCAATTGCTTGTTCAACCATTCTGTGGCTTCCTTCAGTCTTAGAGGTTCCGCTGCACATACAATAGTTAAAACTGCCAACTTGTTGTTAGTCTTGGAAAGAAAACCACATTTATATTTTTATGCATGCAACTAACAGAAGTTGAACTGTTAACATTTTGCATCCCCTTGACATCGGATTCTTGCATTATAAGATTTTATTTATTGCTATACAGAAGCAGTTTGTTTTTGTATTTATAAAATTTCAGAAAAATGGAATTACTTCATGGTTCTGCAATATTCACAATATGAGTGCTGCTCATTCTCAAATAATACAGGAAGGCATGCATGATATATAATTAGTAGTGGACATAGACTTCGTAATTGAAGATTAAATCAATCCTATCAAAAAAAAACTTGTACTTGTATTGGTTGGTTAGATAATAAATTATAAATATATAATTTATTATTTTATATTTTATATAAATTGGAGCCAAGTTTGCCTTTTTCTTTTTTAAATCCTGGGGTCAACTAAAAGGTGTTAATTTTTAGCTTAATTTAAGTGGTTGGTTATTAAAAAAAATGAATCAAGGTGTGTTTGTTTCTTGAAAAGTAGTTTTTAAAAAATTATTTTTTAAATTTTCATGTGTTTGTTTGTCATTAGAAAAGTTGGTCAACAGAAAACATTTTCCGATCAACGAAAAATACTTTTTTGTCAAAGGAAAATTTGGCTTAGTTTTTAGAAAAGTGTTTTTCTTTTATTTTGGGTGGAAAACACTTTTTGAAAGTTATGAAAAAATTAGAAATGTTATATTATTTGCTTATTATATCAAATTTGGTCCTTAAACTTTTGATTGCTATATATATTTTGTTTTGAATATTTGTTTTTCAATTTTATCATTTAGAATTTAATTTTTATATTAATTTTGATCCTCATTTTTATAATTATTATTTGCTTTTTCCTTATCATTATTTAATTGAAATTTTTTATCTATCAAATTTGATCCCCATTCTTTTGTTTGTTACTTATTTTATTTGAAATAATTTATAAAATGTTAATTATTATTATTTTTTTCATTTTTTCATTTTTTTATTTTTTTATTTTTTAGATTTGATCTTTATTATTTTGATTATTATTTATTTTATTTGAGATAATTTATGAAATTATATATTTTTTCAATTTTTATTCTCATTCAACTTTTTAATTTGTAAGATTTGTTCCTCATTATTTTAATAAACTTAAAAAAAATAAAATATTAATAAGTTATTTTATAACTCATTTTCTATGTCACAACCAAACACTGGAAAGTATTTTTCAACTTATTTTCCATTATACTACCAAACATTAAAAAATAATTCACTTTCCTGGCATTCACTTTCCTGAAATTTACTTTCTAAAAAGAAACTACTTTCCAGTAAATAAACGGAGCCTTAATTTTGGTCCTCAATTTTATAATTGATATTTGCTTTTCTCTTATTATTTTTTAGTTGAATTTTTTTATCTATCAAATTTGATTCTTATTCTTTTGATTGTTACTTATTTTATTTGAAATAATTTATGAAATTATATATTTTTTTAATTTTTATTCTCATTCAACTTTTTAATTTGTAAGATTTGTTCCTCATTATTTTAATAAACTTGAAAAAAATAAATTATTAATAAGTTATTTTTAACTCATTTTTCATGGCACAACTAAACACTAGAAAATATCCAACTTATTTTTCATTACACTACCAAATATTGAAAAATAATTCACTTTTCCGGAATTCACTTTCCAAAAAAAAAAGTACTTTCCAATAAACAAACAGGGCCTAAGCTAAAATTGGTTACTGCATGCATGCAAGAAATGATTAGACAATTGTTTTAAAAAGTAAAAGTCTAATAACAATTTAAATTATTGATTTCATCGTTATAATTTTTAAATTTTAACAAATCATCATTAAATTTATATGTATATGATGAATGCCTCTATTTGAATGTGAGTTTTATCATTTGGTTAATTTTAAGATTTAATAGTTTGTTTTAAGTATCATAATTGTATATAAAGTTGATGATTTTAAAATAAATAATACCATATAGATAATGCAATTATTTTTAATATGTGGAAACAATCTTAATAAATATATAAAAATGTTTTAAATTAAAGAAACCAATGAAAGAGTGAAGTCTATTTGCCTTCATTAATTTTAGTTTGATTAGTGTTATTAGTTTTCCACTCTTTTAATTTCATCCCTACATTTAATTAAGCTTCCTTAATTAAAAATCTATTCATTTATATTAAATGAGTAAATCTTTCTAAAACTTTCACAACTTAAGGTAGTCAACCAAAGACATATATTCGCACCACAAGATTTTGTTTATATAAAAAAACAGGATTTACAACACCAATCTCCACTTTTTATCTAGAGACTTTATAACAATCCACTACAGATTCATCTTAACTAGCAGGAATATACACGAAACTAGGATTTGTTCTTTGTTCCTAGCAAGGGGCAGTTCTTTCCTAAATCTTGATCAAAGTTAGATAAAGTTTAAATTTGATAAATGTATTTCTAAGTATGGACTTTGAACTCATATAAATTTTCAACAAGTTTCCTAAGGGTTTTTGGACCCTGCATTGAATTTTTAATATAGGCATTGGACCCATATCGATTATTTAGGGAATTCCCTTAATGTTTTTTCAAGAATGGACGTTGGACCCGTATAATGTTTAGGGAATTCCCCTAACTTTTTTCCAAGTATAGGCGTTGAATCTATATGAAATTTTGAAGTTTTTTTTAAGGGTCTTGAACCCCACATGGAACATTTACTATAGGTGTTAGATCCATACATATGCGTAAAAAAATTAAATCAAAATTTTATAAAATAAAAGATATATATTACACAGATAAACCCTATAGGATCAGGGCTGTGTACATGAATAAGGGGAGAAAGGGAAAATAAGCTTAGTTATATAGCTTGGGCTCCTTAACTAGATATTCCTCATACTAGGCAATAACAACCATAATGTAGAACACATCCATATAATAAGCCACCAAGATTAGATGGAAGGCAACACTGAAATCCACTTGTATTCCCCATGATTGATTGAAGAAGTATTAGTTGGATAACGCAAGAAAGATCTTGTCCCTAATCGCTTGTGAATTCTGAGTTTCTTTTATAGTAGCAAGAAGCTCAACCTTCAAACCATCTTAAGGTGGTATTTGCCTCAAAGATATCCTGCTTCAAGGTATTCACTTGGTTATAAGTGGCCTGAAGCAATTTGTTATAGGAGCCCAACTAAAAAACAACACTTTGTATTTGTTATTTTAACGATGAGTAAACCACCTTAAAGATCCTCAATTCGACCTCTATAATAGTTTTTTCCTTCTTTAGCTTCTTGAAGGCAACCTCATTTGCTATATTTGTGAAAATGGCCTCCATTACATAGTTCCTCTTGGTCATCTAATGCCTTTTAGAATGGGTACACATCATGAAAGTCTGTTAAGAACAAATATTAGGAATAAAAAATAATAAAACCACATAGAAAGGTGAAACAAGAATTTTTCTTACATTAAAGGCCATTTGAGTAGTTAAAGCCAAATAGTGGTTGTAGCTCTCATCACATATCATTATGATGTTTGATAAGATGGTGAGGATACTCTCCAATAGTCTTATTGCCTCAAGGCTAGCCCCTCTAATGGTAGACTTACCACCACCAATAGCCTTCATAAGTTACCTCTCATTCTCAATTAGGGTAAGGAAAACAAAGGGATCTCGACCAAGAACAAGGTTGGTGAAAGCATCCATGAACTTAATCTCCTTAGGAATAGGAGTAGAGGGCTCGACTGCTACAGCCTCTATCGGAAAAGCTAGAATTTGAGGCAAAAGAAATACCACCACATGAGCCTCTACATTCGAGATTGGAACACTAACCTCTATAAGGGTAGAAAACTTCATTCTCTTAAAGTGGGTAGCAGTGCCCACAATCACTTCAATGGGAGTCAAGTATGCTTAACCTCAGCTGCGGGAGGATGACTGCCCCTAACTGTTGAAGACTTCTTTTGTGAACTCTCTTTTATAAACCTCACTGAAGTTTCTCTTTCTCCTTCAATTGTTCATCTCGTAAAAAAAAATCAATAACTTAGCTACAAATAAAAACAACAAGGAAGTTACATACTTTGCATTGCAGCCTAATAATATTCTTTGTTCATCGTATTGACTTTATACTCAGTTGAAGTCAAAGTTAGTGCAACATGCGTTTTATTCTCGTTCAAGCTCAAACGAGGCTTGTTGTTTACATTAGGGGAAGAAACCCTCCAATAATATGAACAACCCCAGACTTGTTGTATTTCACCTCTAGGATTGATTGGCCCTCTATACCTTACTTTCAGTTATCTCCCTCTTCATTTCTTAATGTCTACAAACTCCCTCTTCATTTCTTAATGTGTACAAACTTTCTATTTAGAGTTCCCTTCATGGCTCTCGTAGGCCTACTAACAAAAGTGAAAAAACAATGCACTTCATTACCACCATCAGTGCCAACAACTAAATGGTAACAATTTCTAAAGACAATGACTATAGGCTCATTTCTGATGAGCTTACAACATTTATCAAAGGTAAACAAAGTGGTCCACCTATTAAGATGCAACTGGCTCGGACCCATCTGGTAATATCTAAATACTTTCTTTATAAATCATTTAAGATGGAAGGAATACCTCATCATATAAATGCAAAAAGGGATCGTAATCTAAAAATGACTCTAGAAAGAGCTCAAAATCTCTTTGTTGATACGCTCAGTTTGATTAGGCACCAAGTTGTGTACTCTCTTAGATGAAGATGAGAAATAAACTCTATATCATCTGCACATAAAGTGCTAAGAATGCCATCCTTGGGGGTTTAGGATAACCTGCTTCTGTTTTGGGATTCCTTAGTAATGACAAGAGAAGGACTCATGCGAGAATAGTTACTCCCTTCTGTTAAAGGTGGACATTAAAATGTCACCCCTTCTAATTCTGTGGCCTTGTTTGATGGACCTCTTCCCTCTGCTACTTCTTTTAGTCTCGGGTTAGAACCTAAGCTCTTCTTCAGTAGCAGCAACATCCCTTTTTTTAGAGATATATCTGATTGTTTTTGGGTTCATATTTCTTTTTAAAGTATAAAAGGAAAAACTTTACAGTGAAAAGAACCTAGAATGAGTTTTTCTCCATGGATTGGAACAAAAATAGTTCAGGGTTTTCAACATAGTAGTTTTTCAGCAATTATAGAAAGTAAAAGAAAATATAAAAGAAGCAAGAATGACTAGGGTTATAAAAGAAACATCTCTCCACCCTCATCATTGGATGAATGACTTTTCATGTCATCTTAAATCTTCATAGATCCATTTAATTACTATATTAAATACAAGCCATCGTTTTGTTTTCTAAGAGACACCTCCTCCAATAAAAATGAGTCACCTGGACACGAGGATCCTAATAGTTCTATATAGGGCAACCAAATCTTATAGGGAAGATAAAAAGGCTCACATTTACTGCTGGTAACCTTTTAAAATCCTTGCGTAATAAATACACAAAGACTTAGGGACTACTAATGGATCAATATGTTTTAATTTTACTCAAGTTCTCATTTAAAAGAACCATAGGCAAGGTAATAACCTAACATTCTTGGGCTCATCCAAGCACTGAGCTCAAACATATATGGATGTGGAAGACCCAGTATCTTTAGGCTCAACTAAACTCTGAGCCTAAGTATATACAAGTCTAGCACATTGTCGGGCCCAACATTCTTAGACCCAGCTAAACGTTGAGCCCCATCATATATTAGTTTGATGAATTGTCAAATTCAGCATCCTTAAGCTCAGTTAAAAGCTAAATCCAAGCATTTATGGGTCTACGGAGCTTCCAAAACCCAGCATCCTTAGGCTCAGCCAAACGTAGAGCCCCCACATAAATAGGTCTTGCGAGTTGCCACACTAATTACCCTCGAGATTAGCTAAGCGCTGAGGCTAAGTACATGTGGCTCTAGAAATTGTCATGCTCTATTTTTAAAGAACGAGATACTTTTCCTTTGGTGAGTTAAAGATGTTTTCTTTCTTTTATGCATAATGAGTTTTTAATGCTATGAGAGGAAGATAACTTTGTAGTCCTCCCCTTAATCAAAGGGTAAGAACGATGGGGTATAAAGACTCATTGGATCCTTAAAAAAAAAAATCTCAATCTGGATTCTCAACTACATATTTATTTTTAGAATCACTCTTTAAAATATTATTGTTTTTTTCTCAAAAAAATACTTATTTAAACATTAGAGAGTGCTAAAATTTATTAAAAAAAAACCTTTTATAAGTATCAGAAATACCGACTACTAGCTATATTGGTAAAAAAAATGAATCGAATTATCAAAACTATCTTGACCAATCATTCAAGAAATAAAATTTTCCCTCAAGCTCTTTAAATTTTCTAGAACACATCAACTTTTAATATAATTTTAAAGAACAAGTTAATCTCCATTGATGTATACGTCAGAATGAAGTTACACTTTGTAGAAAAGTTGAAGTAGCGGAAGCTTCTGTTGTTAAAATTTTGGCGTATTGACACCGACAAGGTTCAACTCCAATAATTATACAATTTATCACGATCGGAGCTTTGACTGGCTTAATTGACGAATCGTGATTGCCCACCAGCTTTGAACTCCAACACGTGCGTGGGTGGAAATCGAGTTTAAGTGGTGTGGAAATATTTGATACCAGGACATTGAAGGAGTTTACTGCATTTATTGTTTGCCTTTGAATTTTAAGACGCTTGTGGTTAAAAAACAGCTCTAAAGTCCATAAACACATGAAAACGGGTGTTGCTTTTTTTTTTTTTCAAAAAAAAAAAGAAGAAGACGTAAGCTGCTGGAAGTCTCGCCGCAGATTTTCATAAGATATGGTTTGGTTTGATGCGAGAAGCACTAGCGATAAATTCATGTCACTATGCTTTTGACATAGTAAATGTTAGGCAATCTTGTTGAAACTTCATCGCGAAGGAAGTGTATAATGTGCGCGAGACTTGCATACTTTTCATGTGCTTGTTTCAGCAAAAAGGAGTAAAAGCAGTAAGAGATTACTTGTGTTTTTAAGACAGTCCGTAGATGCATTTCTGCCCATATGAGTATATTTTCCTGACGCTAGATGGCTTGAAGGGGGAGGAGGGCCTTTTTTATTTATTTTTTTAATTAGAAAGTAACCCATCGGTTATCTATGATTACGTGTTATAGTCCCAAAAGTAGGTTTTTTAAGAGAGAGATTTCATTTTGTAGATTTTCTCACTCTTTCGATGTGCATGCCATGAGCTATTTCAACCAAACACTTACTATTCAGGTGGTGTTGTTTTCGCGACTAATCCTTTTTTTTAAATTATTTTTTGTATTGAAAAATATATTAAATTAATTATTTTAATATGTTCATATATATTTTAATTATTTTAATGCATTTTTAATTTAAAATATTATTTTATCATGCACATGCTTGATCATAATTATATATAGGATTTGATTTGCTATCGTGGGAATCACATGATGGTAAACAATTTAAATAAATTTTGGTGCCTAACCAAGTGGACCTCTCTCTTAAGAAGTTAAATGCGGGAAGCTCCAACTTGTGATGGATTGGAAGAAAAAAAAAGTGAATGAGAAATTACTTAAGCCCAAGAATTATATCCTTATTCATTGCATTAGTATAAAATCACTCTTAAATTTTTAAAAAAAAAAAACTTTTGAATTAGATCTTAATAATAAAATGATTTTTTCACCATGACACAATTATCTTTTATAAATTATATAGAATTAAATTGATTATTTTATTTTATGTTATACAGTAAAATTACTGATTTAATTCTAGAATAACATACTTTAATTGTCTAATGCTAAGAGACAATTTTGTATTTTAATTTTTTAGAACAATGTAATTACTTTGATATTTTTACAGACAAAACTAACAAAACTCTCACCAAGAGCTTTTTTGTTATTTTACATTATTTTTATTGTAAGTTTCAAGGGTGCTCATAGGCATTGTTATGATTTTATTTATTAAATATAATTAAAGAAAATATCCGCATATTATTCAGAAAACACGTGAGGGGTTATCTAACAACCAAACTCTATCTTATGAGGTAGCGTTTGAAAAGTTTCCATGCCCGCGATCTAATAAGGCAACACATGTTTCAAGATTTATGGTGATTTGATATCGGTTGTTATTTCTTTCCCCCACCTTTTCTTTTTCTCTTTACTTAGATTTTCATGCTAGCCCTTTAAAAAAATAAAAAAAAAAACGACCTCCTAATTTGTTGATTCTTAAGATTTGGTCCTTTTTATTCTTATTATGATTTTTTAATCTTGAATAATTTATAAAATTGGTATGCATTTTCAATATCATACCTCTTAAACTTTCTCATCTTTCAAATTTAATCCTTATTTTTTTAATTGCTATTTTTTAAAATTATTTTTAAATTGATTTTATTTTATGATTTCCCCCTCCTTTGATTTTTTTTCCTATCAAATTTAATCTCTATTCTTTTTATTGTCATTTTTTTTTTTGCTCTGACAAGTTTTCAAAATAGATATTTAAAATTTATTCATAATAAACTTCTTGTTTGAACCTGAATTCAAGATTTCACAGGTTGTAAGTTGTAAAGATTTGACTAAGTATAAAATATTTTTCTGAGCATAATTTGTTTTTTTTTTTACTTTGTATAAGCAATTTTTTTTCTCTTATTTTATCCTTTAATGTTTATTCAGTTGAAGACTTGGGTATTTTTGTTTATCGTTCTTTGTTGGGTATTTTTGGTTAATTCTTTAAATTTTTATTTTTTTTTCTTGATCCCTTCTTTCAATATTTGAAATGATTTTTTAAAAACAATTTACATGGTTAGAGTTCCTTTTCTATTTCACCCTCATTATTTTATTCTTCTTTTGATTTTAGTTCTCATTATTTTTATTGCTATTTGTTTTATTTGAGATATATTTTCTAATCTTTTTTATTTTTTTATTTTCTGTAGAATTTTCCATTGATTTTCAAAATGACCCAAGTTATTTTTAGTTTTTTTAATTGTTGTTTTTTGTTGGGTTTATTTTGACTAATCAATATTAAACTAGTTGGGAATTGAGCTTTTGAATTTAGTATGGGTCTAAGATTTAATGGATCACAAGTTTGAGACCTTTATCCAACTTTAAAATATTCGTCTGAGTTTTCTTAGTGTTTTTTTTTCTCTCTTTTAAAGCTATTTTTTTTTTCTAGTTTTATAATTTAACATTTATATCATTATTGATTATACTTTTTTTGTTTATTTGTTTTTAATATGATTTTTTTAACCGTGTATTTTTTGTTGTTTTTTTGTGATTGTCCATATATTAGCCTTTTTTCTCAATTATTTCTATGTCCCAAGTCATATTAATTTTTTTTAAAAAATAAAACATGCTTGCATCATAAAACTACAAATGTTTTTTTTATCAATTTCACCATCTTTTATTTTTTTTCTCCATCAAATTCAATCTTTATTTTTTTATTGCTATTTATTTTATTTGAAATTATTTTTAATTATTTAAAAAAAAAACTTCATCCCCTGTGGGTTTCACCCTTTTTCATTTTTTTTCATCAAATTCAATCTTTATTTTTTTATTGTAATTTATTTTATTTCAAATTTATTTTAAAATTTGTTTTTAAAAAATCTTCATCCTCTATGATTTTTTCCTATCAATTTTAGAAAACAAATTGTCCGGTTGTTGCAAAACAAGGGACAAATTTTAGGGCAAAGGGAGCCTTGATGAGAATACGACATCGTTCAGGGGAGGAAATAAAATGACAAAAACGTATCAACCTTTTTCATTTTTGTTAGGTCATGTCTACCTCTTAGTGGGTCCGACTAGAAGAAAATTAAATGGCGCGCCCCGTCTTTTTTTCGTCGATGATTGACAAGTGGATAAGCTTACCTTTTTCCTTTGAAGCACTAAAATCTGCCACGTGTTCTGCAAATCCACTATCGGTCTCTTTTCGACACGTGTCCCTTTTAGGGTCCACTAGTGAAAGTCAACATAAGAGCGTTATCGATGGTCTTGAGACAACCACGTGGACATCATCGCTTATGATTTGGAGGTGGGAACCACGACAAGTGAAACGAGGTCCGGGGGCATGGTATGGGTCCCACGGAGACATGTTTTAAAAAGAACTTGAATAATTGTATCATTTTTAATTATAATTTTCCTCTACTTTATATGATATATTTTTTAGTTTTATTCTTACGCCTATAAAAAATATTATCTTGCAATGATTATTCTTAATATAAAAAGAAAGAAATACATAAAAAAAACCCCTCGCCGATGAAGTTATGACTGGACCTTATAAGAAAACTCCTCCCTCGAAATTATTTTTTTTAAGATTGAAACTGATATCATAATATAAAAATCAAATTTATTTGATATTTAAATTAATATATTAAATTAATTAAGATTATTTATGCATCTTTTCATGTGCATGTCTTCACGAAATGACACCCCTGCCCAGTATTTTTACTTAACATATATACATATCATATTTGTTTTTATATTTTTATTAATATAATTGTTTGGACCAGCTGGTATGTATTTCTACTAATATTATAAATTTTAAAATTAATAATTATATAAATTTAAAATAATAAATCTATCATTCTCTTTAAAATTATACCGGATTTGTTTCTTTTACACAGATGACATGACATGTATATAATTGCATTTGTTCGAGGACCCAGTTGTGGAGCCGCAATGGTTCCTCCTTAGCCGAAGACATCGCGCATTCACATTCACGTTCAAAGAACAAATAATTGATTCTTTCTTCATTTGTTGTTATCAACTTAATGCACCCAGTACTAGTGGACAAATATTTTTCACGACTTTGTAAACATTCTGTTACCTCAACACAGAAAGCTGCTGTTTGCATTTTTCTCCTAATAACAGGGATGATATTTTGTCTCATATAGTTTTCTTTACTAGGAAAAAAAAAAAAAAAAAAAAACCACCGCAATCGCTGCTGACGAAAAATATTTGATCGCTATTTAATGATAAAGGTCAAGATGAAAAATTCCTGCCTGTAAATTTTTATAGAATAAAAAAATAAAAAATATTTTGTCAGCAATTCAATCATTATTTATGACTTGTCAAATATCCAATGAGATTTTCATTATCAATTTTAAAATAAATTAAAACTCAATTGTTCATTTCATCTCTCCCATTTCTTCTTCCTCTTCTCCATTAAAACAACTACCCTCCCATAATTAAATCTGATCGCCACCCTCCCCCACTTATAAATTCGGTGTCCAGAGTACCTCTTTTCTACACGTTTTAGGTTTGATTTCTTCTTCATTTAACGAACTTTGAGCTTGACTTTGTTAAAATCTAAGATAGAGTTAGAGTTTTTATCTATGGTGTTCATGAATATAATTGGGTTGAGTTTGAACCCATAATAGTATTAAATTTTATAAATTTATAAAATTTAATATTTTATAAATTTTAAACCTGATCAATTTAAAAAATTTAGACCTGAACAAGTTGAATATATCAGGTTGGACTAATTGTTTTTATGGATACTTTACTTTTTAGGCTAAATTTTTTAGTTGTTGAAATATATAAATATTGAAATATGAGCAGTCTAAAATATATGAAGTGTCAAGTTGTCCAAAATTAAACGATATAAAATATAAAAATATTAAATCAATTTTCACAACATGAATACATTATTTGGGCTAGAAGTCTTTCATTTAAACAACAAATCAACCTGAAAGAATTTAGATTCATAACATTTGAATGTATTCATCCAAAACATACACATAAGGTTCTAATGAGATCTTAATGATATTAGATTTGTTCATAAACTTCATACAATTAACAATACAACACATTACTCAATCTCAACATTATAAACTTCATACAATTAACAAAATGCATTCATACAATGATAAAGGTAAGCAAAAAAATTGGCATACTGATTAAACTGAAAAAACAAAAAAAAAATAACTAAAAAAACTAAACAATGAAAAAAATTGATTAGAATATTTTAAAAAAATTCGATTCTATTTGGTTTCATAAGCCTAAAATAAAAAAAAAAATTGAACCGAACCAATTAAATTAAGAAATAAATCAAACCAAACAAAACTAAAAAAACCCATTAGAAAGTCCAAAAATCAATATAATTTTTAGTTTTTAATATAAAATAACCAAACCGAACCGAAACCAATTGGTTGGGTTTTGGTTTTGAACTTAAAATAACCGAATTGAATCGAAATCGGTAAGTTGGAACCGGTTTTGGTTCTGTTTCGAGTTTTTTTCTCTTACAAAATTTTTGGTTTGGTTGTTTTATAGGTAAAAACTGAATTGAACAGAAAATGATTACCTATATTAAATAATATTGGTCCTGCTTGAATTGTAAAAGGCTAAATAAGCCCCCAATATCCATGAAATAAAGTCCTAAAAATATATAAAAATAATAATAAAGGTGTTTCTTAAGTACCAGAGGACATATATCGCCACAAAGAAAACGTTGTTAAAAAGCTAATTGTTTAAACTTAATTTTATAACAAGTATTTAATAATGAAAACATAAAAGGTATTTTTTTTTTACAATTACTCATTATCTTATATTGTCAATAATTACTCATTACTCTCCAACTTTATTAGTAAACTTTGAAATAATAGAGATATAATAAAATATCTTAGTAAATTATAACCTTAAAAAGTTTTTCAAATTGATAATAAAATAGCTAAACTAGTAAACTCTTTATCTAATTCTAGTTTTCCAAACTTTTCATGATCATTCATTATTTGTGAAAGATTTTTTTGGTTATAGAGGAGCAAATCCAATTTTAACAACAAATGAGAGCTTTGATAGTTGTTGGATTCAATGAACTTTTAAAAGGATCTAATATCGATCCCTATGTTAAAAGCTAATTAGAGATAACTGTCGAAATATGAATAACTAAGGCTATTTTTTGCAACTATAAAGAGTATTGGATACTTGCAGCTATTAGCTTTCCACCATGTTAAAAAATTAAATGAAGTATCACTTTGATCTTCACATTCATATGCTAAATACTTCTTTAATTCAATTTTACTCTTCTCATTTTCCTCCTCCATTGAATGCTTCTTGAATTGGAAGGCTATAGCTTGATATACATCTTCGTCTACCCTGTTGTCATTCAAATTTTAAAAAAAATTATTTATTATAGAATATTCTGCCACTTTTATATTATCTTAGCTAGAATAAAAGTTAAAAACCCTCATAATTGTATCTTTTACCTTTTTATCAAATCTTTCACCATGACATCCAACTCATACTCTTAAAACAAACAAGACTTCACATATTTTAACTTATAATTAGGATCTAAAATAATTGCTACAAATAAAAAAAAACTTATATCCTCAAACTTTCTCCAATATTCATCAAACTTGCATTTCATATTGGATGTCATTTTATTTGTTAAAAAATCTTTATTTTTGAATAATTTTGAAATTTTTGTTTGTATAATGACAACTATTTCATGAAATAAAAAATTGCTCATGACATATAAAAACCCTGAAGATCTCAAAGTTACCTTATAGAATAATCTCAAGAACTTTATAAGAATTCTTGTATTTTTCTAATCTATATTGTTAGGAGGTCCTTTGTATATCTCTTTACCTTTTGAATCTACCTTTAAAAAGAACATCAAATACCAGGGATTATTTTTATCTTATCTATCAAACACCTTCTTTAATTTTATAGTTCTATGTAACATCAAATAAATGAAATTCTAATAAGTTGGGACTTCTAAACAAATCTTAATTTTACTTTTAACTTTCAATTTCTTCATACATTTCTTAAAAGAAATAAACCAATTAGGAAAAGATTTTATAATTTTAATAGCATTTCTAATTATAATAATTGACTCATCTACTTCTTTAACCTATCACGCACAAGAAAATTGACAATGCGAGCACAACTCCTAACATGGATAAACTTATTATCTAGAACTATAAACTTCCAATCCTTAGTCCTTATTTCTAAATAATTAATGACATTGTCATTAGAACTTGCATTATTTAATGTGATTGTTAAAATTCTATCAATGCTCCAATCAGCCAAGCAACTCTTTATTGTTTTCACAACGGTTTTACCCTTGTGATTAAAAACTTGATAAAATTTTTAAATTCTTTTATGCAAGTTCCAATCACTATTCACCTAATAAGTTGTGATACATATGTAATTTATATTTTGTATACACATGTAAGACATACACTTATTCTTAATGGTTTTCTTTAACTTTTTGGTATAAATTTCAGTATAAAAGGTTCAAGCAATCCTTTATGATAGTGATTCATGAAGGGATAAAAAATCTAGGTTATATGCAATGGCGGAGCTAAAATATTTTAAATAAAGGGGCAAATTAATTAATAAATACTATATTATATAGATATGCATTAAAAATTAATTCGAAATAAATATACCAACTCATATAAAACAAAATTAATTTAAAAATACTTTTAACATAAAAAAACTTACACTATAATCATTCTCTTTAAGTTTTTATAATAACAAAATTAAGTTCAGTTACATAATAATTGTAAATTTTTCATATGAAATTCATGATAAAATACACATTAATTCATCAAAACTCATTTCACACACCCATTACCATAAAACATGTTGTATATAATGCATAGATATAGATCAACATTGATAGTTTAAATTTATCATGATAAATCATTTTTAAAAACAAAAAAAATAGTTTTTTTTCTTTTTTTTTAAGAAAAAACCAACTTTTAATTTTGCAAATATCAATCTTTATTCACTGACAATAATTGAAATATTTGATTGTTTATCTTGTGAAAAAATTTAATTCCATACCATTATTAATTCAATTAAAAATAATATAGTTTTTAATTAATTCAAAACAATCAAATTAATACCTATTATTCAAAAACAATTAAGGGGGTAATTGCCCCTTTAATATCCTTTGTGGCTCCGCCACTGGTTGTATAGAGTTACATGGCTTGAGAAAACTGTTTAAATCCTAAATCTTTCACAATCCTAAAAGAAAACTCATCTTAAATAACCATCCTGGTAATTGTCTTTCTACAAGTTTCTTAACTAAAATTAACAGCTTTAAGAGTACCCTCAGTTCCATCTTTAACCTCTTTAAAAGTTTGAGTTAATGCTTTTTGTTTTTTGTCATCAAATTTAAATTTACTAGAAAACTTTTTACACAAACTATTTAAGCGTGTCTATAAATTACTAGCTTTATAAGTCTTTAAAACACATATATAATCTTGTTGATAATACTTATATACAGGTCTCCTTAATAATGGATTGCAACCCCTTTATATATTAAAATGATGCTAAACTTCAAATATAGTTCTAGAGGTCACATTTATTTTAGTGTTACATTTGTTGCAAGAGCATTTGTAGAAGTGGTTGAAACAAGGTATCTCTTTGCTGGAGCAACAACATCATTTGCTGGAGTATAAACATCATCATTTGCTAGAATAGCATTAACATTGATTTCATAAATAGAAAGTCTTTTACTATCCATCTAAAACAACAAGATTTAATCAACATAATATTTTATATTTATTAAATAAAAGCAATCAATACAACTGCACAAATATTTTCTAAAATTTTAGTGAGTCTTTTTATAAATATAAATGATCTCTTTAAATAAAATTATTTTATAGGTTAGTTCAATATATAAATCGTCTAACAGATACCTATTTATTAATTACATGTATTACTCATACTCCAATTTATAAGAGCCGTTGCTTTTTTATATATAGAGGAAAGAACATAACATTATTGTTCCACAAATTTTATCTTCATTCTAGTTTCATTAATCAAATATAATTAAATATTAAAAATAAAAATATCTTATTTATAATTAATATAAAATTAATACTATATATAATTAATTGATTGAATACAAGAAACATTCACTATCATGACCCTCGTTCGATTCACTTGAATGTCAGTTCCGGCATACCGTGTTACGGCTGCCTAGCTGCAACTCTGCTCTATTGTTATGTGCCAACTTGTGGCACTGCCAAGAGGTTACAAATAAGCTCTTGTTCATAAGTTCAGTGCACCTTCGCAAGCAAGCAGGAGCTGGATACAAGAAATCTGTGTGCTGTTGTAATTTGAAGGAAAATAAATGCACTGATTACTCATAATGAGGCAACAAATTATCACTTTATTGTTTATGATAATATATTAACCAATCTTATTTATGATCCATACCCCGCACAGTGAAGGCAATGCTCATTATTACTGATTTGAATGTCAATGGCCTATCTTTTACCCTAATGAAGAGAACATTTAATATATATGAGAAAAAACCCGTGATGGCCAGGGAGACAAGACTCACTCCAAAATCACTGTATAATTTGTAAAAATCGGACTGTGCTGTGAGCTCTTGGGGTCCATGCACCTGCCTTCGGACCAGGTCACGGACATGAAACTTTGTGAGCCAGGATCTATTATTCTGGCTGGCTGGCTGGCTGGTGGTTGGCACTGCAAACCAAGTCAACAAAGATCATATCAAACTTAATTTGATGTCTCGTGCAAGCAATGCTATCCTTCCAAATGCGAAACACTACCCATGTCCTCGCCGAGATGAGATTTGGAGTATTGATTTATATTTCATGTGCAAGGATGATTTATTTTATTATGCAATTTAATTATGCGATATCCCTTGCTAGATGTGCTTGTGTTCTTTTTTTTATTATCATTTGGTAATTATGGGTGTTTAGGATAGTTTACATGTACCTTTATTAATTCTCCTGAGACCCTAAAATTAACGATCAAATAAACCTCTAGTGACCCTGAGATTTGTAGTATTCGAATTAGTGATTTCTAGTAAGCAAACTTAGGGCTTGACCACCCTCAACGTCTTGGATTGCAATTGCAACGATCAAGTGCGGCTTCTTTTCTCGGTGCAAGTTATAAGACAGATTAAGAGTTTGTTTGTTTTTATTTTTTTAAAAAAATATTTTTTAGTTTTTACTTTAAATTTATTTTTAATATTTTCAAATTATTTTAATTTGTTATTGTCAAAAATAAATTTTAAAAATAAATAAATAAATATTATTTCAATATATTTTTAAATAAAAAACAATCAATATTACAATAACACCCCTTCATTTCAAGCTCAAGAAGTGTTCTCTTAAAAGATAAAAAAAAAAAAATGAAAGCTAACTATCTAGGCCAACCACTAGCCTAATGGGATGTGATTTGGGATTAATAATTGATGGAAAAAAAAAAAAGCATTCTCAGATTGTAAGTCTTTGCATTATACCAAGCTTGTACGAAACATAAAACAAACCTCTCAATTTAAACAAATGAGAAAAAACTTTGTAGGTTTGAAAATAAATTACTGTGTTATTAAAAACTCTTATAAAATTGATAGAAGCTGGGAGAAAGTCACGAGGATGTTGATATAAAATATATTAATAATGTTTCATAATAATGAACGATCTTTTTGGTAAGTCTTCAATTTGAGGATATATTTAAAAATATCAAAAGTTCAAGACTTAAATGAAAAAGGTTGTCAAAGTTAGGAGGGTGTCACGATCCTGGACGAAGCGGGTCATGGAAAGAGAACTGTGGCCTTATTTTATTTTATTGCCATCGCTTGCTTTTATTTAAATTTTAGCTGCAGTTGTTTTTGAAAAATGATAAAATTGCTACTAAAATATAATTAGAAACAAGAGAGGGTTAAAAAAAGAAATTGCAATGTCATTTGTCTTTTTTTTTTAACATGAACATTTTAAAAATATCTATTTACAGTTTTTTTTAATTATTAATATTGATATTTGAGCTTGCTTGTGATTATATATTTGAATTAATCTTATGAATTCTAAAATTAATAATTATATAAGTTTTTAGTAGTCTTGAAATTTATACGACTCGATTTAATGATCTTTATAAAATAAATATAAAATCTGACTAGTTAAACAATACTTTTTATAATTAATTTATAATTTTGAATCTTAGAAAATTAGAGTGAGTATTTAATAAAGAAATAGTTTTAGAAAATTAGAGTGAGTATTTAATAAAGAAATAGTTTGATATTAAAAAGGAGATTATAGAAGGTAAATCCTTAGCGTAAAAATATATGAATCAAATACTGGAAAATAATCATAACATTATAAGAAATAATCTAATAAAATTCAAAGGGATTAAAGATCATCGAAGATCAAATATATGATATTTTAAATAGATATACTCGTATCATTCCAGTTATATGAAAAGAATCTAATCTAGAAAAATAAAAAAGAAGGGGAGAAATTTTTTTTTTTTTTAAGGAACCTTCTGTGGATTGGACACAGACGGGAAGCGCGTGGAAGAAGAATTCCCTAAATGGGGAAATAAATCCAACAAATCGAATTAATTGCACAATAAGCTGCGGTGACAAAGGGAGCAGAGATATAAAAAATGAGGTCGGAATGAAATTCAAATTCACACTAAATTCAAATTCACTACAAACTCTTATGAACTTCACGCGTCTCTCTCTACCGTCATAAAAAATAAAATCCGGGGAGTCGTAGTCTTCGCCATCGTAAATAATTAAAAAAAAAAAAAACCTCACTGAAATCACGCACGCCCTTTTCATTTCTCTTTGAGAGAGAACAATTCTAGAGAGAGGCGAGCACACAGAGCCCTCGGCTTTGCTTGTTTTCTTTGCCATTTCCGCCTTGAAAAACAAAGTGAGATATAGAAAATCCGTGAGAATTTTATTTGTTTATTTAATTTAGCAGTCTCGCCGGTTGGTGTCATTTTGTGGAAATGAACGTTTTGAGTTAACGAGGTAGTCTGCTCTTTACTTATTTAAGTACGAATTCTGTGTTCGCTCTCATTTCTTTTTATTTCAGTATTCTCCTTTTTAATTTGTTCTTGTTCCTATCTCTTATTTTTGCAGATTTTTAAGGGTTTGCCTGTTGATTTCGTCGAGTTTTGGTGGGAAGTGAAGTGCGTTAATCTTGAAATTGGGGCTTAAGTCTGTTAAGAGTATCAAGCTTTCGAAGTGGCATTGGTGAAATATTGATTGCTGGTTTAGAGGTAAGAGAAATGGGTGATACTGAGGAAGCAAATACTGAAATGATACAAAGGTTGCAATCTTCTTTTGGAACAACGCAATCATCAACTACTACCATGGCTAAGCAACCCTTTTCTTTGATAAACCAAATAGATGTGTCTCAGTTGAGTTTGAACCCAACCCAAATGCGGGCGAGGCATTTTACGAATTTTTCTCAGAATTTTAGTGGGGATAGTAACAAAAGAGTAGGGTTTCCGCCTTCCCATCCTAATCAGATCCCACCCATTTCGCCTTATTCCCAGATCCCAGTGTCCAGGCCAGTGAACCAGCAAATGGGTCCGCAGAGTTTTAGTCTGGGGCCTACTCATTCGCGATCTTTGTCGCAGCCATCATCGTTTTTCTCCCTTGATTCCTTGCCCCCGTTGAGTCCGGCCCCTTTCCGGGATTCCTCTTCGCCTTCGGTTTCGGACCCTATTTCTACTGACGTGTACATGGAGGAGAAGGATGGTGGTTCTCATTCGTTATTGCCTCCCTCGCCTTTTAATAGGGGCAATGCTCCACGGGTTGCTGAGAGTTTGCCTCCACGGAAAGCGCATAGAAGGTCTAACAGTGATATTCCATTTGGACTTGCTAATGCGTTGCAATGTTCACCGCCCCTTATTCCGTCGAGGGGTTCAAGTTGGTTGGAGCGGTCGATGTCTGGGAGAGAAAATTTAGGAATGGCTAAGCCAGCACAACCGGTGAAAAAGGAATGGGAGAGAGGTGGTGACAGCAATGCGGAGGGGATGGGTGAGAGGAAATCTGAAGGGGAAGTCGTGGATGATTTGTTTTCTGCTTACATGAATTTGGATAACATTGACGTGTTGAACTCCTCGGGTACTGATGAGAAGAATGGTAATGAGAATCGTGAGGATTTGGATAGTAGAGCTAGTGGGACCAAGACGAATGGTGGTGATAGCAGCGATAATGAGGCAGAAAGCAGCGTGAATGAAAGTGGTGGCAACCTGCCAAGAGCAGGATTGAGTTCTTCAACAGAGAAGAGGGAAGGGATCAAAAGGAGTGCTGGGGGTGACATTGCTCCTACCACCAGACACTTCAGAAGTGTGTCAATGGATAGTTTCATGGGCAAATTGAACTTTGGTAACGAGTCTCCAAAGCTGCCACCCTCCCCAGGAACTCGTCCAGGACAGCTATCACCCACCGATTCGATAGATGGGAATGCCTTTAGCTTGGATTTTGGGAATGGTGAATTTAGTGGTGCTGAACTGAAGAAAATTATGGCGAATGAGAAACTTGCTGAGATCGCTTTAGCTGACCCAAAACGTGCAAAGAGGTACGTTCAATTTGGATCGATCACTAATTAACCAGATAAATCATGTTATAATCCTTTGCCTCATTGTTTCATGTTCCTCATTTGTTTTCCAATTTCAGGATTTTGGCAAATCGTCAATCAGCTGCCCGTTCCAAGGAGAGGAAGATGAGATATATTTCAGAACTGGAACACAAGGTTCAGACTTTGCAGACAGAAGCTACCACATTGTCTGCCCAGCTTACTCTTTTACAGGTAGGGATATGAAATATTGAAATTTTTTTCCATGTAATTGTAGCGTTATCTTTTTTATAATCTTTCACTATTTTCTTCTACATATCCAGAGAGATTCTGTTGGTCTTACTAACCAGAATAATGAATTGAAATTTCGCATCCAAGCCATGGAGCAACAAGCTCAACTCCGAGATGGTATGGATTCTCCCACCCCATTTTATTTTTTTTTTGCATGTTTTCTCATTGCATTTATATGTTCTGTTAGTGTGCAAATAGCGTCAGTGCCTGTTGTGTGAATGTACTATCCTTGGTTATTTCCTGTTCGTTGTTGTATGAAGAACTTGCGTATCCAGAATTAAAAGCCTTATGGTGAGTAAGTTTTGTCCATGGTGATTAGCTCTCTTGTTTGCGTGGTCATGCTGCCATGGACGTTTCTCTATTATTAACTTGTGTCCATGTAGTTAGGTGAGCAATCACTTGCGTTGGAAGTCTTATCTGTTAGTCTATGATGTAACTCCTCTTATAACATATAGTCACAGTGTGCAACTGGTGAGCGTAACCTGTTGAAAGAATTACATGGCTAATATTCTTTGGTGGATTTGTTGATGGTAAAAATATGGGAGGCCTTCATTTCATGGTTATTTACTTAATCTTTGACCTTCAGCTTGTTTGGTAGATTTGTTGGTAATTGTATTCAACTGTAACAGCTTTAAACGAGGCATTAACTGCTGAGGTCCGACGGTTGAAGATTGCGACTGCGGAGCAGGGTGGGGACTCTGATCCATCCAAGAGCATGGTTCAGCAGCAGCTTTCTATCAACGCTCAGATGTACCTGCAGCAGCCACGACCGTCACAACTTGGCATGCATCAATTGCAGCAGCAGTCATCAGCCTCCCAAATCAACATGCATCAGCGGCAACAGCAACAGCAACAGCAGTCCTCCCAGCCACAGCCTCAACAAAATGGAAATACTGCCCCAAAGCCAGATTCAAATCAATAGGCTGGGAAGAAAACGATGGCTACGTTGATTATTAATCGTCTCATCAACTTCCGGTGCTTTACATTTACTACTTACAATGCATTCATTCATTTGTTTTCCATCTCCAAGCGACGTCTCTATGGTTTGGTAGTTACAAATTCAACCTGCATCGCATATCTCCAGCTCGGAATTTCGTTTAAAGTGATATATATACAGGCCTTTATATATATATATATATATATATATATGTTATTCATGATTATGATTGTTACTTGTTTCTGGTAGATATTTAATCCATAAAGAGAACATTTCTTAGACGTGACATGTTTTGTTAAGACGTTTAAAGAGTTGAACTGAAAACTCTTATTTGTTTATTTCAGTAAAGAATGGCCGATTCCTTTATAATTACTTGTGCTTTTGCATGCCTTTGGACTTGTTATTTCTTGTTTAACCCAAACAAGACAAATCAGGAGCTGCTAATTAACAGAAACTCTATGGGGATGTTCGGGAGTATGGCAGTGTTGTTTTTTAACTTTTTTTTTTTTTTTAAAGTACATTAGAATTATAGTTTTTTATTTTAAAAAATTATTTTTGATATTAGTATATATCTAAAAATATTAATTTAAAATAAAAAAATAAAAAAAAAATTAATTTAATTTTTTTAAAAAATATTTTTAAAATATAAAAATAAATACATCGTGAACTGTTCAGGAGTTTCGCTGTAGTTAAAAACACTATTTATCATTTGACTTTGTTTTTCTTCTTCTTCTTGATGATGGCATCATTTTAGGGTCTAATTAAAGCTCAATTATTGTCGCAAATGATAAGATTGAAAGGAGGACAGGCATGAAAAGAACGAAAATAGATGGTTATTGTGAAATTTGATTTAAAAAATACACTTTGACCTTATATTTTTTTTAATTATAAACTTTTGATCCATCCATCTTTTTTAAAATTCATTTTTTATCCATTCATCTTTTTTAAATTCATTTTTTATCCAAAATTTTATTTTCTATAAAAAATTTTATTCTCAATTTAAGAGATGAGAGAAAGTAACTGGATAAATTAAGTAAAATCGATTTTGACCATGAAAAATGATATATTTTGGTGTTAATAAATTTCATTCAATGAAAAAAATTTATCTTATATTCTTTTTGCCCTTAACTTTACTGGAGATGACAGATTTGGACTTAGAAAATTTTTTAGTTTCAAGTTGATTTTGAATTTTTAGATATATATTTAGATTGTTTAAAGTCACGTACAAGTTTATTAATGTGTTTTGGGTCAAAATGGATTTCTAGATTAAAAAAAAAAATCATGATTTTCCGGCCACTATATTGGATGAAATCTAGAGAAATATAGATGATATATCGTCTATCTTTATTTTATTTTATTTTTAAAGAGGAGGCGACAAGTTGCCTACCCCGTAAAAAAAATTTAAACAAGCTAGTGCATCTGGTTTTTTTTTTTTTTTTACCTTTTTTATGGTTTTTTTTTCAATTTGATCCTTTTTAATGGACCTTTATTGATTTTTATTTATTTCTTTGCAATCCTATCCTTTAATATTTTGTTGATTTTTAATTGGATAGCAAAATTTGTTTTTATTTGATATTTATAGGTTCATTACAATCTCAAATAAACAATCCAATTTTAGGTAGTTTTTAATTTTACGAACATCTATTATAAAAAATTATAAAAAAATTATTGAACTCGATTGAGTTCATGAATCGGGTCATGGATTTGGATAGTTAACTTATGTTGGTTATGGATTAGGTTTTATAATTTATTTTAATTATACAAATAATTCTTAATTTATTTAATTAAATATATGATAAACTTTTAAATTTACAATTAAGATTTTTTATGTTAAAAGAACATGTATGAAATGCCATCATATTCATTTTTGTAAGTTGAAAGAAAAGTTTATCCAAGGCATGGTGAAGCGAGAGTCAAATAGCTAATTCTTCCTATATCATGTTTCTTGTTTTGAAATATGCAAGAGAATAGAGGCACAAAAGAAGCCAACTGGTTTAAGTGTGTTTGGTATTGTGATGCCGAGTGTTTTCTATATATATATATTTGTGTGTGTGTTATTTTTTTACATATATTAACATATCAAAACGATTAAAAAGCACTAAAAACACATTAATTTGTTATATTTTTAAGTGAAATATATTTAAAAATAAAAATTATCAGACTTTCAAACACTTGTTAAATTTGGATAGATACTAGGTTCAAGATTATACTCTTTAAAACTCTATTGATTATGAAATGAATTAAATTCAGAATAGCCGCCTTAATTAAATTGAATATCTTTTAATAAAATTTCATGTTTGAAATAAAATTTTCTTAGTTGCGGATGATTTGGTTAAATTTAACACTTGAACATTTATTTTTATCACAATTTCCTGTTGATTCTATAGGGTCAAGGTTCAGAATGGGCACTGCTGAGAAGTCATTCATTTGAGGATTTGTTTGGTGTTCAAATATGTGGAGCTCATCCAGACACAGTTGCACGTACCGTTGAGCTTAAAGACCAGGAATGTAGTGGACTTCATTAACATAAAAATGGGTTGCCCGATCGATATTGTTGTCAGCAAGGGTGCTGGGTCATCTCTTCAAAACCAATGCGGATGAAAATCATTATAGAAGCTGCTTCTGGTACTGTGAAAAAGCCTTTAACTGTCAAGACAATAATCAATATTCTTGCCATTGCCAACCCCTTGCTGATGCTGTTATGTTGTTCTGCAACTTCATAGCTCAGCATATTTTACCATTAGGGAAATGAAGATTCTCGTTTTTTCCTTGTGTTTTTTCTGCTTCTGTTTCTAGCGCGCAGCCTGTGTTACTCTCACGCTTGTCTGACTAAGCTTAATTTTGATGGCTCATGCTGCCTTTTCTTATGTGTAGGTACGGATAGGTTATTTCGAAGGAAAAAATCGTGTTGACTCATTAATTGCGGATACAGGAAACTGGGAAGCCGGTGCTGTGACTATTCATGGATCATGTCAGCAACACTATAGCAAGCTTGCTGGCTGGGATTACATTTACCAATGTGCTAGAAAGGCCCTGGAATATTTGCAAGTTTTTGGAAGGGGGGGTGTTTTTTCACGTGTAGATTGGAACAAGCACAGGTCCGACTGCCCAGAGCTTTCTTCATGCATGATAGCTAGAGGTGCATTGATTAAGGTCAGGAGTCTGGAGCTATGACTTGTAGATTTCAACATTTTAAGTAATTGTTACTGGATCATGTCCTTGTTTCCTCAAAATCAAGCTTTGTTGCCTGAATAATATTCAGTGTGTTTTTCAGCCTTGGATTTCACTGAAATCAAAGAACAGAGGCGCTGGGACATCAGTTCTGGAGAGCGGTTGAACATTCTAAAGGATTATGTGCGTTCTGTTGGGGCTCTGACACCAAAGGTATATGTGTCAAACAAGTAACTTTGTACCGAAGGGTGATTCAAAAGAGGTTCCAATGTAACAGCAATTCCTTGTTTCTATAACTGCAGCGGAGACAACCAGGCATTTTTTGTTGGAATGGCTGAGCTACACATGCAGATACGTACCGGTTGGTCTTTCAGATGTCATCCCAGATGGCTCTACATGTGGCAACGAAACATAAATCATACATGCCATTTAACTTGCATCAGACCGAGCAAATCTGTATTCCATGTCAGTAACTCACTTCATTTCAGTGCCTTTTGCACCCGCAAGGGCTATGTGGTGCTCGTTTCTTGTAGCAACACAAGCACAAATTTAAGAGTTAATTTTAACGTGGTAATTTGAGAGGAACGAGGTGGTTATCTTCACCTGAATTTTGTATCATTTGTTTTTCTATAATGTCTGAAACAGTGTATTTTAAAGATAAAGTTACATGATTTACACAGGGTTTTGTTGCGAGTTGTTTGGCACATATGAATGAGAAGGTTTAATGCTGCCAATGATTTTACTGTTGGATGTAACACGAACAATGACTAGTTATTTCAGGCTCTCCATTAGAAAGTAAATGCCATATGCAGAAACAGAAAATCATTCAGCATCATCAATTATATGACCGAACTAATTCACTCACATTCTTCCAAAGCAAATGGAACCAATCATGTAAAATTTCGAGTGATTGATGCATGGTGAGATGCTGAATTTCTTATGAACCATGAAGGAAATGTTAATAGGGAACTAAAGATTAGAAAACTCCCACTGCTAGAACTTTGATGGAGCACTTATCCCTGTATACAATGCCGATACACCATTAAGAAAAATATAATAAAACCAAGCACTTTTAGGATTAAATCTTCCAAAATTTAGAATACCAAACAAAATTGTGTAGCTTCTGCATTTGGAACCTTTATTAATCCAAGGCAGCACACAGATTGTACTGAGATCATTAGATAAGTCATCTACCACCTGACCACATCACATAATTAATAATAATAAATCCTGCTGTCATGACCCAAAATCCATCAATTCTGCAAAGAAGACAACTTCCCGACTTCACTAACTTTATGCACCTCCTGATTTAGGGGTGCTTGCACCCAGCTCCCATCAATGGACTCGAGATTTCCATTCAATCCATCATCCATAAAATCACCGACCCTTTTCACCTTAACCTCCTTTGGCTGGACAGGGTAATTCCCAGAGAAGCAAGCATAACAAAAGCTCGGAGACTCATCACCTAACAATTTCTTCAAGCTATCAAATGGTAGAAATGCAAGCGAATCGCATCCAATAAACTCCCTAATCTCCTCCACGCTCATTCTGTTAGATATCAACTCCTCGGAACTTGGTGTATCTACTCCATAGTAGCAAGAAGCTATAATTGGTGGACTAGCAATCCTCATATGGACCTCCTTAGCCCCAGCCTCCTTAAGCAACCTAACAATTTTCGACGAGGTAGTTCCTCTCACAATTGAATCATCCACAACCACAACTCTCTTCCCCTCCAAGACTCCCCTCACTGGAGATAGCTTAAGCTTAACACCAAAGTCCCTAATCTTCTGGGATGGCTCAATGAAAGTCCTTCCTACATAATGCGACCTTATCAACCCTTGCTGAAAAGGGACACCAGCTTTCGCGGCATAGCCAAGTGCAGCCACCACCCCAGAATCTGGGACTGCAATCACCACATCGCAGTCAACAGGAGCCTCGGTAGCCAGAATTTCCCCAAAAAGGTGCCTTGACTCATAAACAGACCTACCAAATACTACTGAATTAGGCAAAGAAAAATAAATATGCTCAAATATGCACTGTTTCGGTTCAGGGTGGGGCATTAAGCAAAGTGATTGAACCCCATCTTTATCCACCACTAAGACCTCACCAGGATAAACCTCTCTCTCATATGTGGCCTCAATCAAATCAAGAGCACAAGTCTCAGAAGCAAACACAACAGCACCGTTACTCCTCCTTCCCATCACCAAAGGCCTAAAACCAAAAGGGTCCCTTACAGCCACCAACTTATCCTCGGTGACAAACACCATAGAATAAGCCCCTTCAAGCTTCTCGCAAGCATCAACAATCCTCATAAAGAAAGGTCTAGCCTTTGATGTAGCAATCAAATGCAGAACAACTTCAGTATCAGAACTAGTGTTAAAAATTGAACCATTATCTTCTAGCGTAGCCCTTAATTTCCTATAATTCACTAAATTCCCATTATGGGCAACCCCAACAGAACCAAACCGGTAACCAGCAACAAAAGGTTGCACATTTTTAAGCATCGAAGACCCGGCAGTTGAATATCTAACATGACCTATAGCTAAATCACCAGGTAATTGGTCAAGTTTTGACTCATTAAACACTTCAGAGACTAAACCAACACCAGTAACAGATTGCAAGACCTTATTTTCATTAACAGCAACAATACCAGCTCCTTCCTGACCTCTATGTTGCAAAGCATGAAGGGCCAAATAGCAAAGACGCGCAGCTTCAGGGTCACCATAGATACCTACAACACCACACTCTTCGCGAGGCTTATCGTCATCATCGTCAAAAAAAGAAGAAAAATCATCTGGGCTCTTTTTGTTTGTGGAAACAAGGTCAGAGATCGGATTTTTAGAGGAAAGAGTGATGTGGGTTTTGTGGGTGGTGTGAGAAAGGCAAGGTTTTTGAGGGAAAAGAGAGGGTTTTTGAAGGGTTTTGGGGAGGATAAAAAGAGGGGCCTTTTGGGGTATTTGAGGGTTAGGTTTCAAGGAATAAGAAGGCTTTGAAAGAGCAGAGAAACTAGTGGTGTCTGCCATGGATGGAGGAGGAGAAAAAAGAATGATGCGTGCGTGTGTGTGGGCGAGAGAGAAAGAGAGAGGCTGAGCGGAAGAGTGAAGGAAGAAGTCTGCGGAGCTTTAATAGTAGTTTGCAATTTGACTAGGTTTTGAAAGACTTTTACTTGATGGAGGGTACGGAAGATGGTTTATATGAGTATTTTTTATTTTAAAAAGTATTAAATAATATTTTTTTATTTTTTAAAATTTAACATTTATATATAGTATATTAAAATAATTTAAAATAAAAAATAAGTTAAAACTCACTGTCAAATATCCTATTTGTGGTTACCGCACGCCTAGATTCCTAGAAGGTTATTATTGGACACTACAAAAAAAGAAAGGGTTATTATTGGACACTACAAATAAAATAATTTATTCGGGGATTTCTGGTGCCCGAACCGCGTGCTTCTTGTGATTGCATTCTCATGCAAAATAAAATAAATAATAATAATGACTTTTAGAAAAAGCAGTTTGCAAAATAATATCACTAAGGTAGGAGACTCCATCATACTACAAAAGAATTTATTTTATTTCATCCAAAAATTATTTATTTTTATATTTCAAAAATATTTTTGAAAAAATTTAATTTTTTTATTTTTATTTTAAACTAATATTTTTTAATATTTTTAGATTATTTTAATATATTGATGTGGAAAATAATTTTTAAAAAATAAAAAAATATTATTTTAATATATTTTTAAATAAAAATTATTTTAAACTACAACAATTATCACCCCTTAAAAATACTATAAATATCATGATTGTGCCACTCGCCTCCTCCTTGTATTTTGCTCAGGTGGGCAACTTCGTATGCACAGTAACTCTCATTAATTTCCGACTTTTTTCGTAATAAAATCTGTCATAATTACTGTTCGATGCTTCCTCATGTTACATGGTACCGGTAGATGATGACTGAATCTTTTACCGGTTTTTCTTTTTCGAACTTCGAAGGTACCATGAAATTACCTATTCATACCACTTATGGTGGAGACGAAACGATGAATTTTTAAAGGTAGTGTTAAATTACCTATTCTCTAGTGTACTTTTTGCTAAACTAATTCACTAAATTTTAGATTTATATTTTTTTTTTTGATCGAATATATTGAGATCAAAGGAACAAAAGATTTATATTTAATATTGTGAGATGTGTGTGTGTGTATAAACATAACAGAACGTGGCTTTGGCAATGACACGATGAATTGATAATGCTGTTAGGGGAGGATAGTATACATAGAGCAGATTTAAAAACGGGGTTAACTTGTGTTTTTAAAAAGTTTAGTTATTTTTATTAAAAATTATTTTTTTATATATTTTAAATTATTTTAATGTGTTGATTTTAAAAATAATTTTTTAAAAATAAAAAATATTATTTTAATACATTTCATTATAAAAAATAATTATAATTATACTTTTAAACATGGTAATGATAATGGAGACAGCAGGGATTGGCAAGGAACTTGATGCTGTAAAAAAATTATATTTCCAGCCTCTTTCTTCATAATATTATAATTTTAACTTAAATAGTAAAATAATTGAAATCTTTACCCGCTCTGCCCTGAGCATAGTTTTGAAACTCAACCCGATCATTAACCCGGTTTAATGATTGAATTACGAATCAGATAGATTCATACGAATTAACCCGGGTCAACCCAAAAAAATAAACCAGCGAGAAAGTAGAATGAAATAAAAGTAACGGATTTGAAGCTATCTTCAAATTCAATAAAGGGAAGAACAAAGGACATCAACATTTGTGCCGTTGATTGCTTATAATTTTCATGGAAAAGCCTCACTTTATGGCCAAGAATCCTTTCAAAGTTTTACGTTTTGGTGACCTTTTCACCTTATCTTAAAGAAAAGAGAAACAGAAGAGGATTGGTTTGTGGGTCTAACTTGTCCATCAACACCGATTCGCCTCGTTCTCTGCTGATATGTAGGGCTAAACGTGTAGAGGCAGAGCTGTAAATCAAAATCGAAAGAGAGGTAAGTAGCTTTGTATTCCTCAAGCTTCATTTTCGTTGTTTGAATCCACATGCAGAATGTTAGGGAGTTCTGGAAGAGCTTCAACAAATCCCAGACAACACTATTTTCTCGAAAACCCCCTTCATCTCTTAGACATATCTCATCAAGCAAAAGCAATGGAAATGCAAATCAACACTCATTTACAGTTTCTTACCTCGTTAACAACAGCTCATCTAACCTTATTCTCGGATTTGAAACAGCATCAAGGATTCAAATATGGTCCTTCTTTTCTATTTGAGATTTTTGTATATAACAAACATGTTTACTTAATTTCTGATAAAAAAAAATCTATTAAGAACAAATAAAAAAATCAAAGATGAAAATTAAAAATATTTTTTAAAATAAACACAATCAAAATAATTTTTTGGCTGAGTGACTCATTTATATCTATTTTTATTATATGTACTAGTTGGGTCGTCTGTGCTACACCATAGGTTTTCGTAAAGAATATTATATAATGACTAATTAAAAAAAAAAAGAGAAAAGCAAGTTTGAATAAATAGCTGAAGCGCATGCTATGAGGATGGAGGTAAGTAGCAGGATTGTATGTTATTGCAAATTAAAAATTTTCAAACAAAAGCTTTATGCTTGAACATGGAAATGGAGCTTTTGATGCAAAAGTGAGAACAGAGCTGCAATCGCCCTAGCAGTTGATCCAGCATGCTATGAAATCAGTCATCCTGTTTAATAGAAATGGTAAATGCCATGCCTTTAGGAGTTCTTGCAAAGTCAGTGTTGTGAATGGCTGTAATTGTTAAAAATTGCCCTAGCATAGGAAAATTGATATTTCCTTAAACTAAAAATGTGATAATTAACCATTAGCAATTTCTTTAAACTAAAAATGTGATAATTAACCATTAGCAATCAATATGTAAGCACACTTCCCTGCCAAATGGAATTTAATAGAACAAATGCAGAAAAGGTTGCTTGGATGGAAGATCATTGAAAGAAAACGGAGGGTTTTGCAGTAGTATGCAAAATATTGACAGCTACCTTGATAGTGTTTCACAGTTACCTTGCACAGTATTAACAAAACAGGATGGTAGTAGCAAGGGAGCAGGCTGGAATCTTTTCAGCCACAATATTGTCAAAAATTTTCTCAACCACTTGAACCACCCTCTCTTTTTCAACCACAATATTTATTATAGTAGTTAGTAGTTAGTTGGTTATTGGTTGTTACAAATGCTTTCATTTCTCTTATAAATAGAAACAGAGAAAGAGTTGTGAGAACATGTAAAAAGAATAAGAAAGAAAAAGTGAAGAGCTGCAATGGCAGTAGCTGTGCTACTATTGCAGCAGCTGGAAGGACAACAATGTGAACTAGAAATTGAGTTTGAGTGAAGTGATCCTTTTTTTTCATGTATTTGTTTTATATTCTTTCTCTATCTCTAATAATATTAATCTCTTTCGTAGATATAGATAATTTATCGAATCATGTTAAAAATTATGTCAATATGCTTAGCCTTCAACAAATAACTATCAATACATTACTAATCGAATCCCCCGACAACTTGTAAGTGGGATGACCCGCTGTTCTTCTAATTTTTTTTAAAGGACCAGCAGCTGTGTGAAGTGCTTCATGCTGAATAGAGTCATCTGAGAGTTCGTGTGCTTGTGAAGTGCTGCAAGGAGCATTCCAAGTTATGTTGGAAGTGGGAAGCAAATAATTAATAGTGTAATGAGCTGTGAGGGAGAGTGAAAATGTGTAGAAAAGCAGAGCATCAACTTTAATGAAGTTGAAGACTTTGTAAACAGCTAGTTATCGAATAAAAGAGTGTTTGGTAGTGTAGTTACGGCTGTTTTTCAAATAACTTTTCGTACCGAAATACATGTTAATAATTTTTTTTTATTTTTTAAAAATTATTTTTGATATCAGCACATCAAAACAATCAAAAAAATACAAACCGTACTCAATTTTAACAAAAAAAAATTTTAATTTATTGGAATCGCGGTTTGCACCGCGTTCCTAAATGGACACTAAATTGTCTATGGTAATGTGTAGAATAAGCAAAGCACTGTTCAATTTTTTTTGAACGATGGTAATGCAAAACACAGAGGGAAATGAAGACCACATAAAAGAATCAAGGGAAATAAATGAGTAATGTGCATAATACTGCGGCAAGTTTGAAGAAAAAGCATGGTGTTCCCACCGAGACTCCTGCTGATTAAAGTGAAGAGAAGGGAGAAGGAAAATGAAGGGTCTTTTAATTCGTTGTTAAATGCAAACATTAATGGATAGGGAAATAATGGCAAGTTTAAAGGCGCAAACCCATTTCTGGAGATCCAAAAATAACTCAACAACACCTGAATTCCCATGAAAATAAATAAAATATGAACACTGAACTGATAAGTGACTCTCAAGCATAAACAACTCTCTCAGATAGCAGAAAAAGACCAACAGAAAAGATCCAAAACCAACCTAATTGCAAAGAAACCAAACCAAAAGGAAATAGTTAGCTTACCTGGCAACTCAAGTTGAAACCAGACGACAGGCAACAGAGGTGGGGCAACAACGAACCAAAGACATGATCAGAAACCAACTCTGCAGTAAATCTGCCATAAAAACCTAGTCTCTCTCCATTAATAGGAATTGAGCAAGGACATGGCAAGTAGGGTTTGTATTTAATGCAAAAACATTGCACACCGACTAAGGCACTAACCATTCGAGAAAAAAGGCCACCAAAAGACCTCAATCTCCCGCCAAATACTAGCAACAAAGACAATAGCTCATAGCCACCCCCAAGCAAGTTGCTACTGCCAAGACATCCCAAGAGAGAAGCACACTAGAACTGATGTGCAAACTGATCCCAAGCCATAGATCCAAAAGAAGATTTCTAAATAATATAAAAAATTATCGTAATGGTAGTTTTAAGTTAGATTTATGAACATCTTAATATTCAAGTTGATATTAACACTAGATTCAAGCGTCAAATTATAAAGATATTTTTACATATATAAATTTATTTTTGTTGAAACTCATGAGTAATTTTGTATTTACACTGTTTTAGTAAAAGAAAAGAATAATGAACCCTTAAATATATGTATATTTTTCTTCTCTCTCAAAAGCATGACTGTATTTTGTTTTTTAAGACAAAAGAAGTCTTCATCAATCCAAAGCTTAAAATTTTATGTCTTAATAAGTAAATTAGTATCTATATTGTAATCTAAAAAACTTGAACAGATCATGTTATTCCTGATTATTTTTTCATCAAATATATCTAAAAAAGACAATCTTATTTTTAGTTGCATTGATCAATCCAAAGCTTATAATTTTATGCTCTAATAAGTAAATTAATATCTATAGTGTAGTCTAAAAAACTCGAACAAATGATGTTATTCCCGATCATTCTTTCATCAAATATATCTATAAAAGACAATCTTATTTTTAATTGCATGTTTAGCAAGAATTTTTTTTTTTTTGACAAATATATTTATATCATTATAATGTTTTAATCTATAATAATAATATATGTGAACAGTAAAAAAGAGAGCAGTAATACACTGATGTCTTTTAAGTTTTTGTTATAATTATAATTATTATAATATAATAGTTGAGATCCACTGCATGAACCCACGGCAAAATGTTTAACAAGCCACGTGGATTTTTAATATCTTTTAGTTTTTTTTTAATAAAAAACCCCCCTGCAATTTGACCACTCCAATTGACTGCCCGTTGTCCAGCAATCCCAACCTTCCAATAAGCTTACATCCAACGACTGGCGCTATGAAATGTACTTATCTCCTCTGTAGAAGAGTGCACTGGATTAAAGAGGCATTCATAAAGCAATCACTAAATACAAAGGTAAAAGAAATCAAAATCTAGGGCTCTGTAAAAGAAAGAAAGTTTCCATTAATTTGCAGTTGCAGGCTCTCTCTTCTTCTCTAATGGCGTCGCCTCCTGGACCTTACTCTGGTACCAGCACTCTCGCTTTGGTAATCTTTCTCACCCACCACTCCGTTCGTTTCCCTCGATAATGCAAGAAAATCGAAAGTCAAAATCACCCCGATCTTAAAATCGATCTATCGTAGTCAATATTTTTTAATTTAATTATTTTTTGGGTTTTTTCAGGTGGCTCGTGTTTCTGCTTTCTCTTTGGGTCTCGTCTACGGGAGTGTGAAGCTAAAGTATCTCCAGGTACTTTTTTTTGTGTAGAAAGTCAACAATCTGATGCTTAAGAAGGGTTTATTTCTTGGCCAAGATGACTGCTTTACCATGAATTATCTACTAAAATATTGGGAAGTGATAGTTAGCTTGAGAAATTGATGGGAAATGTGTTGATTAGATAGACAAGATAGCCTTGGATTTGTGAAAATGAACTCATTTGACCACTGGATTAAGATTCCAATTGCTATGCATCCAAGTTAGTTTGAGGGCTTGGTGGAATTTTTTATTTTTTCCAGTGAGAATTATAGGTTGGAAGACTCATTAAAGAAACAGCATGTTTCACCGAATGGAAAATCAGGAACTTTGATTTTGTGTGGGCCCCACAAATTTAACTGCGGTGGCTATTCATCTTCTGGGTCATATGCCCTGCTCAACTTGCTGTCAGGGTTGTTAAATAGGACAAAGGGGATGGATACATGGGTGATTGCTGGACTGGCAAGGATAGAGATAGTAAAAGATAGTGAGTAAAACACTATGGTGGAATTTATTTAGAAGGATAAATCTGATATTTTTCTCCTCATCTGTTTGAGCCCCTTGTTTTGCCTGAGAGGTGTTTTCTCATGGTTGAAATTCCGTTCACATACAGCTTTAATGTTTTTGTTGGTAAAGATGGTATCTTTGTCTTGCTACATGCTGTCGTTTTTTCATTCTTTGGCTCAGGAAAACTCAGTAATATTTCTAAAGGCTGGAACAGGATTCTCTTGTGAAATGCTTCTAAGCTTGTTGTGTTTTTCATCATTTTATTGTTGTTGGTTTATATTAAGTAACTCTTTCACAAGGACATTCAATCTTTGCCATTTTCTTGTATATTTGATGGGGTGTTTGCGACACTAGCACATTCATTTCACACCACACTGAATCATGATTGGTTTCATCTGTAAATGCTTATATATTTGATGTGGTGTTTGTGACACTTGCACATTCATTTCATGCCACACTGACTCTGTATCATGTTTGATTTTGATCTATAAATGCTTACCTAGTGTCTTATTATTTAAAATGCAGTCCAAGGCAAAGTCACAAAAGAAAGCTGAAGCAAAGGCTCATCATTAAAAGAAAGAATTTTGTTGAATGTTGGGGTTGAGATTAGCTGAGTTGACAAGAAATAATGCATATCAACGGCACTGTACCAGTCTTTCGTCCTGGTGTAAAGCTTTTATGCACCTTGGCGCACTGCTTTTTTTTCTCCTAAGATCTTTTTCTACACAAGTTGATGACATGGTCTGTGAGATTTATTTTCTTGATCAGCCTGGTTCATTATAGAACAAAGATAGTTTTGTACTGCTCCATAACAATGGGTAAATGTTGGAAGATTGAATCATCCATTGATTAAAATAATGATCTGTGTCTTTGGGTATCTCGGTTCCTTTTTTTTTCTTTGTTTTGACAAAAGTTTTGATCCATTCTGTAGCAGTCATATTGATCAATGAGTTGAAGTTAGAGAATGCCCCCTCTTCTCTTTGATGTTTTTCAGTTGGCCAGGAAAAAGAGAGTTTGATTCCTCTGTTTCTGAACAATTGCCTGGCGAGTTGTTTTTGCACCAGGCAAGACTGTACGCTCCACACTGATAACTGTACGCTTTCTTGCTGGAGGTGGACTTGTTTTGGGTGGTGCAAAGTTCAGTGCCCATAGCAGATGATCTGGGGTCTCACTGGCAGGCCTGGAAGTATCTTTCCTGTTAGGAGAGGAACAGAAATGCAACGCGTTTTGTTCGTTAGATTTTTTCATCGGGACCCGCTAGGCATTGATAGGAATTTGTATCGCGTCGAAAGGAAAAGTTACAGGTGCTTGCCAGTGAAATAGACTGGTCTTGTTAATTTGAAGCAAATCCATCGAGGAGTGCTCTCCTCATAGCAAAACAATGAAGAAGTCAAAAGCATAACCGAAAAACAAATTATGTCGATCAGAATGATTCACTATTGAGTAAAAAATTGATTTACTCAGAAGGTAAGATTCTTTTAACCATGTATTCTATTTATGCTATTTCATAAATAAAATAAAATAAAATTGCTTTTTATCATTTTTATCAAATCTGCTTATAATTTCAAGTCATTTAAGCTTGTTTTTGTTATAAAAAATATGTTTTAAATTAGAATTTAAACTTGAAAGCCACTTTTCATAAATTATGTTAAATGGACTTCAACTTAACCTTAATTCGCCATCAAATGAAAACATCGATGAAAGCAAAATCATTTATTCTCACGAGGCAAACACGAAAACGATACTTATTTTTCCAAATCACATTGTTTTAGGACAAATCAATGATAACGAACCCTAGTAGTGGTGGCATTTGAAGAGCTGACGAACTTCTTCAGTTTCTTGAGCCACACCTATTCCTCATGGTAATTCACATCGACTTGTTCTTATTCAAAAACTCAGCCCAGCCCGCTGGGGCTGCTCCCTCTAGTCTCAAGAAATCTGCCCAAACCAGCCAAGAACTCGACTTGTCTTGTGATTTTCTCACTTGGGAGTTGACAACACATGCAGTGTTACCTATTGGCTACTCCCACAAAGATTCATTTATAAGAGCACTCGCATCACGCTGTTCAACTGCAAGTACATTAGCTAAGCTAACAAATCTTTCAGATCACCAGAAAGAGTAATCTAAAACAGAAGCTGAGGATTTTGTTTTTATTTCCAATGTACCCACAACCCGGACGAACCAATCAGTACATCAAAGTGGACGGTTTTCTCTAGATACAGTAGTTGGTAAGAGATGTCTATTGGCTTAACAAGTACGACAGAGAAGGAACTTAAATCCCAGCAGTATTGCGAGGGCCCCGGGATCGAGGAGAAACTTCAACCAAAGGCATACATCAGGTGTGCAAGAATGAACATGAATCAGTTCTAGCGAAGCTATGATCAGATTAAGTGCAAAAGGTAAATCATGTGCTTTATCATACAAATAAATTGCAGAGGAGTCCAGCATGAAAAAATCTCAGGCAACTTCACAGGAGAAATACATCGTCCAACTCTTCAACTCAGTTCAAAATCAATGATGCAAAAGCACCAGAAATCAAAAGCGTTAAGCAAGCAAGATGCGGTATCATATGCTGGGGTAGACTTTAGTATCATGGATTGATGCAACTCCTAGGCCATGAACAAATGCATAACAGAAAATGTACATTTGACACGTACATTACAATTTACAACTATGCTCACTATGATGCTAATTTATCAAATCCCACTTTACTGCACTTGTGTTCTAAGTTCATCCATCCAGTCATCACTGGACACAAAAGCTAAAGGGCATTACAAAATTCCAATCACATCGAGAGTATGTGATTCTTCGAAGTAATGAAATAGATTCTTAAAATTGAGTCTTAAGTTTCGAGGAAGTCTGCTCTTGATTTGCCAAAAAAACAAAGATCTAATCCCTATAAAAGTATCCATTTCAGCATTGGTGAGCAAAAATCATTATGCTTTAAGTTGAAAATCAATAAATAAAATGTAACCAGCTAAAAGTATCATCCTTCATAAGGAAATCACAAGCTGTGTGAAACTAACCTGGGGCAAGCTTGGCTGCCTAAATGATATTACTGTAATAAATACATTCATCTACAGAAGCAACTATTTGACATATATAATGTGTTCATCCGGATCATCACCCTCCCAATCCTCATCATATTGGATTGAATTGGAAGAGTCAGAGGGCTCGTCAACTTGACTTTCTGCATTATCTTTCTCAGCTTTTATCCTATCTAAAATTGCAATCACCTGAAAGGGTTAATTCAACCTATCAGTATCTGATGAGAACATGTCAGAAGAATTAAAAATTTATCCATAGAGACCATGCTCTGACTCTTAAATTGCCTGGATAAATACAAAACTTTCTGCAGCAAGAACTGTTTATTCTCACCAAATTGATTGGAGAAAGAAATAGCTACAAATCCATTATCACAATTACCATTGCAGCATTATTAAGGAAAAGGCAACTTGAACACAGAGAATAAACACTGAAAGACGTTCACACTTGAATGTCACAGGAGTATTTCCCACATTAATGTTGCCTAGCCTGCTCTGAGAGCTTTATTTAAACTTTAAAGCAACATTATAGATAAGACAGAATGAGACTCCAGATAATCAATCAGGATAATACAAAGCATTTTCCACTATACCAGAACAATATTAGAACCAAAAGCAGAATGAATGTATCAACATTCATGAATTACATCTGCAAACATGGACCTGGGTTGACTTTTACTGACAATGGAGATTTTTTTTTGTTTTAATGCAGAGAGAAGTTGCTAATTATATAACATTCCGGTTATACAATTATGACCCTATAAAGTAACATTGATAAAATGAAAAACAAGATATCGCAAGCACTTACCCTGCTTCCTCTCTCCAAGCCTTCATCTTCTATAAACCGTATCTCAGGCGTCAACCGCAACTTCATGCGCCTACCCAACTGACTCCTCACATACTTAGCTTTCGACTTCAAACCAGCAATCGCAACCTCCTTCCCTCTATCATCTCCAAAAACAGAAACGTAAACCTTAACCACCTACAAAAAAGAACACGAAACTACAACTTACATCCGAATAAACAAAACCTAATACAGCAGTACACCTGAAAACCCTCACTACAGGAAACAACCAGAGCAGAAAAGGTTAATAACATTCAACATCCGTCCTGGCAACACATTAAGTTCTACAACTCAAACTCACAAATTCTTGTATACACAAAGGGAAACTCTCATTAACCCATAATTGCAAACCTATCAAGCTTTGCAACTGATATTTGTTGCCACCAGAAACAACCCAACTCAAAAAAAAAAAAGAAAAACAAAGAAGTCCTCAACTTTACCACACAACACACACCAAGACACAAACTTTCCAAAGCAATAATTTTGCATACAAATTAACAGAAACCCATTTCACATATACACAAAATAACCAAAACTTTACCTGCAAATCAGCAGAAACTTCAACATCACTGATGGTAGTGAGAGAAGACAGGTACTTATCAGCACCTAAGGCAGCTTCAGGCAAAACAGCATACTGTAACACTTTATCAGTTAAAAGCATATCAGATAGCTCTCTTTGTATTTGTTTAGCTACCATTTTCACTCTCCTTGGATTTGCCATGCATTTTATCGTTGTCCTATACATTAATGGCTTTTGAAGATGAATTGGGACTGTTGATTTTGGTGACCGAATTGGGAATGAAGTCGAATAGAGGGTTGAGATTGGTAGGAAATTGGATTGGTAGGTTAGGAGAGGTTTAGGTTGGAGTAGAAGGTGACGGTGTACATTGATCATTGTGTCTAGGATTGTGGCTCTTCTCTCTGTGATTTTGCTGATGATTTCTTATTCTGTTTTTTGGGTTCTTGCTTTTTACCTTTTTGGAATATCCACTGTTCATGTCCAAGGGCATTTTGGGGAAGTCGTTGAGAGGATATCACAAAGGTTATCACTTGCGTTCCGTTTCATTTGAAATGGATAGTGTATTTCATGTTTTTTCAAAAAAAAAAAAATTTTTATTTATAAATATATTAAAATATTTTTTTATATTTTTTAAAAATTATTTTTAACATTAGCATATTAAAAAAAATCTGAAAATACTAAAAAAATTATTAATTTAAAATAAAAAAATTAAAATTTTTAAATTTTTTTTAAAAATACTTTTAAAACATAAAAACAAACAGAATTACAAATTAAAATAGATTTTATTTTCTTTGAATCACATGTTGTTTAAAATATTTTGTTCAAATCATGACCGAAAAGTTCTTGTTATGATCAGGCTAAATAATATTTATTTTAGGTTTTTGTTTAATTTATTGTCTAGTTTTATAATATTTATTATATCTTTCAATTTAATTCTGGAATCATATTAAAATTTTATGAAGAATTTTCTAACATATTGTTATATCTCATGTTGAAATTTTAGAGCAATTAGAGTATTGATGATATTTTTATAATAAATTCATTATTTTATTTTAAAAAATTATTTTATTGTGTTATTTTTTTATATTGAATTTTTTTTTTCAATTCCATCAACAATGGATTTATTGAAATTGAGTTTTATAATTTGTTTTAATTTATTTTATTTGAAAATTATTTTGGTCTCAAGACTTGGGTTCAAGATTTAAAAAGTTGACTAGAATTAATTTAATATACTATCATCTTAATATTTTTTTAAAAAAAATATCATCTTGAATTTTTTTGAGTCAAATTATATTTTCATTAATTATCTAAATTTTTTTAAACCCGCCAAGTCAATCAAATTATATTGGCTCAACTCCTATTTTTTATTTATATTTAAAATTTGAATTGCATAATTTTAAGTTAGTTTATTTTATATTTAAATTGAAATTTTATATATATCCTCAAAAACCCTAAAATAACACTGCTAAAACACTCCAAAATCAAAACATATTATTGCAATTAAAAAAACAAAACATCAAACAACCCGGGTATAACGGTTCCGTTTTAAGTGGTAGATACTATGGGCTACGGTAATTGGGTATAGGGCCTATAGGCCTTTGGAGGCAAGACTAGCCAGTTGCTGGCTAGCAACCAACAAATTGATTAGCCATGGGCTATGGGTACTAGTCATTTCTACCCAAACTTCATTTGTTGAACCGATATTTGTTGAAAGCGCCATGGGCTATGGGTACTAGTCAGGCACAAGGCAACACGTAGTTTAGGTCGGCCCACATGAGAGATTGGTCCTGAGACAGGAATCGAATGTTATTGCAGTTGAGGTTTTTTTTTTTTTTTTTTACAATTATTCAGTGCTTTTAAGAATTAATAGTAGTTATTGTTATATTTAATAGCTTATTTTTTTTTTGTAATTTTTACAATTATGCACAACATCCTAGTACGGTGAAAGGCAGCATATGTATCAGGAGTTTTGCATGGTTTGATCTTTGTCTGATAACCGCAGCATACAATTGATGCTTCGCAAAGAAAGTAGTTTTTGATTTGTGAGTGTCAAGCAAGTTTGCTAACTTCTGTTTTTGATATATTTTATTTGAAAAATATTAAATTGATATTTTTTTTATGGTTTTAATGTATTAATAACAAAATTTAAAAATATATGAAAAGAAATAATTTTAAAATATTTTAAAATAAAAATTAATTTTAAAAAAGAATCTCCCCTGCGATATTCATTACTAAACACAGTCATTTGTTGCCCTCAACCAGCAACTGCCAAGTGCTAATAGGTTGCACCTTAGTGGAAGTATTGAGATTTTTGAGGCCTGACCAGTCACTTGTTCACCGATGAATGGAGGAGCACTCGTTGCTAAACCATCCATCTTTTAGGAGATCTAATTTTCAGTACTTTCATTGCGATATTTCGAACTTTCACTTATGTTAGTGATGGATCAATTCATTTACTAAAAAGGTCCATTGATAGAAGTCCTGAGAGATATACATTCGATATAAGTTAAGCCCGTGAAATGAGGGTCTGGCTTGTTCTCAGGCCCAATCCTTTCTAGATCAGTTTAGCATTCGATCCAATCACAAATGGACCTGATATAACACAAGGCTCATCTCTTTGGAATCTATTATGTGTTGGGTTCAAACACATGTGAGTCTAGCAAAACGACTCTAAGTGCATATGAGTCGGGCAAAATATCAGCTTGATTTTCTTGGACTCAACTATATGCTAGGCCTGAGCATCTATGGATCTAGCAAGATGATAAATCCAATATTTTTGGGCTTAATTACACACTAGACCTAAATGCATGTGGATCTGGAGATATTCCAAACATAATAACCTTGGACTCAACTACCTGCTGAGCTTAAATGGCTTTGAGCTTATGAAGACATTCGACCCAACATACTTGGGTCTAGAATCATTCAAGGTTTAAATATATAATTAATAACTTTTATTAGCCTCATGTTAGATCATGAGGCTATCCTTGTTAACCCTTAACATTGAGTGATGAGATCCTAAAATGATAATCTCCTTACTACTTTGTTGTGTGAAAATCCCATAAAAGCTAAATATATGTCAATCAACATTAATGCTAATTATAAGGGTTTTTTCCATCAGCATTAATATTGTGTACGAGATAATATATAAAAGTTTTTTGTAGGCACATGATATTCTCATCAACATTAATGATATATAAAAAGACATTTCTATCAAAATTAATATTAAAGTAAGGGATCCTTCCCCACTAATATATTCGAAAGGAAAAGATTTTTGATCCATTTAGTGAAAACAAGAAGATTCAGGGTACAAAGGTTATAAATACTCTTCAAATCACCTAGATAAAGAGTTCACAATCTTCATTCTCTATTGCATATATATTTTCAAAGCATCCCTCTAAAATATCATCATAATTTTTCTAAAAAAGATACTTACTTAAGCATCAAATAGTTCCTAAATATATAAATGAGAATCTTTTACAAGTATCAACCACTTGTCATATTGATTTACCAAACACCAGACATTTGACATTTTAAATGAATCAGATTGTCAAAACCAAGAAATTAATTGAATATTCAAAACCTAAACATTGCCTTCAAGCTACTTGGATGGTTTAAAACATCATTAGTTAATAATAGAAATAGTTAAAAAATAGTTTAAAAAAATACTAGAAATGTTTGGTATTGTTATATAATGTATTTTTAAAAATATTTTTTTCTTGAAAATATATTAAAATAATTTTTTTAAATTTTTTTACACTAATATATTAAAATGATAAAAAAACACTAATTAAAACACATCCACGTAGAATTTGCACTCCCGAGTACTCAAAATAATTACACTTTCACCTACAAGCTGCTGTCGCAATCTCAACTTTCATAACCAAATGCCTAAATTATACAAGCAAAAGAATATTCGTTTCTGACCAGTACGAAATAAAAAAGAAAAGAGTACTTTTTTTTTCCTAACAGTAACGTGGCATCACATTTCTTAAATTTTCCAAGCAACTAACATGTTGCGAGGGTGAGTTACATTACTTCCATTTGGACCAGCCACGTGAAGGCAAAATACTACAAAATAAAAGCTATCAAAAGCTGATGAGATATATTTATTAAAAAATAATATAAATTTTAATTTTTTGATATAATATTAAAATCTTAATGATTAAATAATCATGAGTTTGAATCTCATTATTTTTATTTATTTGATAAAAATTAAATATAAAGTATTATGAACCCGTGTAAATTTTAAGTTTAAAGATCTTTTATCTGAGAGGATATATTAGAAAATAATATAAATTATATTTAAAAATTTTATTTAAAAATTTAATTTTACGAGTTGAATTGATTCTTTAATAACATTCAAGTGAGATCCTGAAAATTTTAAAATTATATCAACTCAATAAAAAATAAAAAAATAAAAATATTATTGCCTCAGTTCTGTAAAAGATAATTAGAGAACGTTTGGAAACGCGGTTGTACCTATATTTCTAAAAAATTAATTTTTGTTTGTTAAAAAATAATTATTTTTATATGTTTTGAATCATTTTGATACGCTGAGCTCAAAAATATTTTTTTAAAAAATAAAAAAATATATTATTTTAATATATTTTAACACAAAAAATACTTTAAAAAATAACCACAACCACATTTAAAAAAATCAAAAAACAAAAAAAAACCCCTTAACCAGGAGGCACGCAGGGAGCATCCAAAGAGATGGATATTCAAGATATTGTGGCTTAAACATGCCAGCCGTCAAATCTTGTCATTATTTTAAGATTCAACCCAGAATATATTTCTATAATTCAGATTGCTAATAAAAAAATCACTTCTAGTAATAAAACACTAATAAAGCCAACAAAAAAAAAAAAGCTTCAACCTGACAGGGTAAGACAATAGATACATGGCTAGCTTGTTCTATTTATTTATTTATTTATTCATTCATGCATTCATGTAAACCAGAGTGCACTGCCTTGTCTCTCGCCAAACAATGCTAGAAGGTGGAAGAACACTACAGCCTACAGGTATTGATTGCGCTATGTTTCTGCCTCCTGCAATTTTCTAATGAATTGAACTTGAAGTTACTTAAAAGTGGCTTTGTTTTGATTCTCATATAAAAAACAACAATAAACATCGATTATATTCCATTTATCAACTGTATCTACATCCAGTTTCTTCAATCCCTGTAGTTTGTGGACTTTGTATCTTATATTCTGTCGGTTTATCAGTAAACACAGCACTATTGTTTAGCTTTTTTGTTAGAAAATCACACTAACTTTTTTAGAAATAAATCTACATGAAGACATGGGCTTCGATATGATGTTCTTGAACTACATTTTAAAATATTTATTTAGACAATATATACATTCTTGAATTATCGAGATAAATGATTCGTAATCTCTTCATTCCTAATATTTATTAATGTATATATTTTTAAAATTTATTTCTTTAAATTATCATAATATTTTTTTTAAAAAAAAAATATTTATTTAAGTATTAAAAAATACTCATACTATAATCTTTTATAGGTATATTTTACCATCTATCTTGATTTATCAAGCATTAATTATTAACTATCTTGACTAGAAAAATAAATCATATTGCTACTAGCTATTATTAATTAAGACTTGAGGTGTTTATGAGTCGTGCTATGTTAAATTTAATACACAACCTAACTTATAATATCTTATAAATTATAGATAGACCAATCCATTCAAGAGAAAATTACTTGGAACTAGAGTTTTTTTTGTTTTTTTTTTACACGCTTACTTGAGACCCAGACTGACAGCATCTAATCAGTTCATAAGCAGGCCCCAACAAATATCCCCCAAATCTTGGACTCTTGACTATTTTAATCAGGATTGCCGTGTATAGAAGATACTGGGAGACAAGGGATCATGGGAGCAGAAGAAAATACAGCAAAAACAATACGTATATATGTACACTTTATTTATGTTGTGATAGACACTCACAGATACGTGGTATAATATAATATATACACAAGCCCTTTTCACCTTCATCTTTTGGCATTCAAAAAATAATAAGTTTACCAATTAGCAATTCTTCAGCATTAAATAGCTAGGAGCAGATTGTAAAAGCTTTGGTTTTTTTTTTTTTTTATGATGGACATGAACATAGAATATTATATATTTTTTAATTAATATAAATATTTGAATCAGCTTGTAATTACTTCAACTAATCTCATAAACTTTAAAATTAATAATTATATAAGTTTTTAATGATCCTAAAATTTATCTTACTCAAACTAATAATTTATAAAAAACAAATTCAAAATAATCCCAGTTGATTTAAATTATTTATTGGCTCGTAGCCATATATAATATTATATAAACACTTCAGGATGCATATCGACTGTAAAGATATTGATTGCTCGCAAACAGAACAAATCTGTAAACTTCTCGTATTACGTATATTTTATATTACTCCAAACAGGAAGAAAAGCTAATAAAAAAAGAACTCCTCCACCGAAAAAAGCAGAGCACGTACTGGCTCAAAAACAACCAAAATGATTGGCATGGACTTGCAACTTGTGCCTTGATTGCTGCCCAAGTGAGGCATAAATTTAGGACGTGATAGGGAAGAGATCTGGGGCTCCAAGTTTTTCAAACTGGCTACAGGATCTTGAGGCCGTATGGGGCTCTGCAATTCCAAGACAAAAAGAATCTAATCAAATCTCGTCACTCTAATTCAAGAGGAACAAGAAAGCACAAAACTAGGGTAATTTATATTGCCTAACATGTCACGGAAAAAAGGTAAATAGCCATCTTTAAAAACTTCTGTACTTTGAATGGATGCTTTTCTCCAAATAAATATAGCGTTGTGATCTCGATAAAATTGCATATGGGTTAGCTAGAAAATGTCTTCAATAAATCTCGAACTAATTAGGATGCCTTTTATACCATATTAATATTATCAAAATGATACACGGATAGCCATATATGAATTCATTAGATAAAAACTCGTCTTGGATAATCCTCATGTTAGTTAATTAAAGTGACTCCAAAAATAATTTTTAGAATAAGCTCGAATCTTTAATTCTTTTGGTTATAAATAGTGATTCATCCTAAATTTTCTTTCAAAAAAAAATAAACTTTAACATTTACAAATCATAAATCTATACAACAAGTTTATTTGAGAAAAAACTATAAAATAAATAAACATCCAAATAAAATGCATATATTATAAAAATATATATATAAAAATTAACATTTTAAAATTGCGTTAACAAAAGAGAGGAAAGACTTGCTTACTTAAGATGGAGAATCATCGATAAAATTTGAAACAGAACATTAATGCTGACATATCAAGTGTTGTGATAACTGGATTTGTCTTGGGAGGTTGAATTGTGTTGAAATTTGAGAGAGGGTGCCTGTTTTTATAGAAAAAAGTGCATAAAGAAGAATTAGAAATGGGAGAGGGAGAGGGATGTGATGCGAACCTCGTGACCACGTGGTCACGCAACCCACAATCAAGATTGAGATCTGATCCCGGAAAGCCGAAATAGATCTGATAGGAGTGCGACACAATGGAAACCTGCCCCAAGGCACCAACACTATTGGAATGAGTAGAATGACGCCACGAAGCCAGTTAATCTTCGATAAGTCAGATTCAGTTCGTTCAAGAACTGAAGAATGCAAGAATCACTCTCACACGTTAAAACTGAAAAGTTCAGAATAATAATCATCAAAGCTGTCGAAATTTTGGCCTACATGAGTTTAAATAGTTCTTGAAAAGTTAACCCTAATGGACCCCTTATGTGGACTTATATGAGGTCCACTCAAAACTGGCCCAAAACCCTAAAATGAAAAGCCCATAACTTAATCCAAAACAAGCCTTGGATCCTAACTGAAAACAAAGTATTAATTATGCCCAAACAAGCCTTGGGCTATAGCTAACAAAATAAAATAAAGCCCTTAATATTAAATCCATGTTCTGTCATGAGAAGAAGAGAATGAACTAAAATAATACAGAACTGATTGAAGGCTTATTTATAGCCTTATATGTAGCCCCTTAATCCTAGAAACAAAAGGAAAAGGTAGCCACCATGTTGTTTCCAAGTTGTAGTAGGATTCTTTTGTTTCCTTTGCTGTCCTCATCTCATGGCCCAAATAAGGTTGTATTGGACCCCTCTTGCACATGGATAAGATGTACTAGGATCTCCTCTTGATACTCCAATGGACCTTCCAATTCTGACTTGGCGGAAACCTTCAAAACCAATGCATTCAATGCGTCTTTCAATGTCTTTGTCTTGGACCGAGTCATTGGTCCATTTGGAACATGTAATGGGTCCTTAGTGGTGTTTCTAGGCTGGTCCGCATCAAGATGGTCAAGCGTCAGGTCATAAATTAAACATTACCAATAGATTGATCGACAAAATTATTTTGATGGTAACTACGTCGGCAATTCCGCTTATATAAATGTCACATCACCATACAATTTGTATTCTTGAATCCCATTGTAATACCCTCTGTAATGTTGTTGGTATATACCGATGAAATTTTTTTATCAATATATTCACGAATGAATTTTACCATTGAGTTAATTCAATTGGTAACGTCGTCTATATAACTTACACGTCATCGAACTGTTTGGCTTTTTTTTTTTTTTCCATTGTGATTCCCTCGATATATACCATGGGAATATTCTTGTCGGTATTTACCAATGAATTTAGTGATGGAAAATTCGGTTGGTAAATGTCACTGTAATATACCAACAAAAAAAATTTGTTGGTGCTTCCGTTTGTGTTTGTCAATTTTTTGACGGTGCAAGTAAATATATCTTTAAGTAATGACATAGTTGTCCTTGCCAAAGAAACTTGTTAGGCATGCGATGGGGGAGTGCGGTTGTCTTTTTCACGGGATGCATTTGACATTAAAAGTATGATTGAGAACAAAATAGTTAGTTCAGACTTTGCTGGAGCATGGTAAGGTTGTAGGCCCCAGGCATTGGGGCATGATATGGCTGCCCGATACTTGGCGCTAGGGTCAGGCTTGACTGCCATGCCCTAAGCGTTAGGGTTAGACCTGCTCACCCCCATCTAACCCAAGTCTCTTGAAGGGTAATAATAATAATAAATATTTATTATTATTATTATTATTATTAAGAATAATACTAATAACCATAAAAATAATAAGTGATAACCATAAAAATAACAACAATAATAATAAATTTGAAAAAAACAATATTACTATTAAAGAAAAACCATATATTTGATTTGAATGGTGAAATTAAAAATTATAAAAATTTAGGTCATGCATGTTTAATATTATTATTAATATTATAAATATTATTATTATAATTATTATTATTATTATTAATAATAATATTACTAGAATTATTAAAAATATATTATTACCATTGAAAAAAACCCATAGATTTGATTTGAAGGATAAAATTAAAAATTATTGTTATTGTTATTATTATTCTTATTATGATTGTTGTAATTAATAAAGTTTTAAAAAAATATTATTACTATTGATGAAAATCATAAATTTGAGTTGAATGGTAAAATTAAAAATTATTAATATTATTATTATTATTAAATTTTTAAAAAATATTATTACTATTGAAAAAAAAACCATAAATTTGATTTGAATGGATTAAAAACTATAAGAGATTGGGTCAGACAATATTAATATTATTATTGTTGTTGTTGTTGTTATTGTTATCATTAATAATTTTTTTAAAAAATATTATTATTATCGAAGAAAATCATAAATTTTATTTGAAGAGAATAAAAACTATAAAAACTTGGGCTAGACAAGTTTAATATTATTATTAATATTATAAATATTATCAAGTTCATTAATATTATTAAATTTGAAATAAATATTATTACCATAAAAAAAAATATTGATTTGATTTGAAGGGTAAAATCAATTATTATTATTGTTATTATTATTAACAACTTCAGTTAGACATTCCCTTCCAGACCCAAAAAACTTGGGGCTGAAAAGGGACGCCTGACCCAAGTTGCTTGGGTGTGGCAGAGGTGCCAACCCATGTCCCTTGAGCCTTGCGATCCTGTCTAGCCCAAGGCTCTAGGGTCCGGCATTCAAACCTAAGACTAATGGGTCCGAGGTCAAGACCCAAGACTCTTGGATCCGACATCCTAACTTAAGTCTAATGGATTCGATGTTGCAGTTAGACCTAGATTTTTAAGTCTGTTGTTCAAAAGGGACCTGGAGTTCTTGGGTCTGGTATTGCAGCAAAACCCATTTAAAATTGGATCAGACAAGTTTAATATTATTATTATTATTATTTTATTATTTGTATTATAAATATTATTGTTTTAATTATAATTAATATGATTAATATAATAATTAATAAATTTAATTTTTTTATTAATATTAAAAAACAACCATAGATTTGATTTGAAGGGTAAAATTAAACATCATCATCATCATCATCATTAATAAATTTGGAAAAAAAAAATATTATTACTATCAAAGAAAAACCATAGTTTTTATTTGAAGAGATTTAAAACTATTTGAATTTGGGTCAGAAAATTTAAATATTATGATTAATATTATTAAATTTGAATAAAAATTATTTCTATCAGAAAAAAAAAACATAGATTTAATTTGAAGGATAAAATTAATTATTATTATTGTTGTTGTTGTTGTTAACTTGGGTTTAGCATCCTCTTCCACACCTAATAAACTTGAGGCTGGAAAGGGGTTCCTGTCCAAGTTGCTTGGATGTGGTAAGGGCATAGACTCAGGTCCCGTGGATCTTGCAGCCCCACCTGAACCAAGGCTAATAGGCCCGGCATTGTAGCAAGAACCAAGAATCCTGGGTTTGAGGTTCAATAGGGACCCAAAGCTCTTGAATCTAGTGTTGCCGTTAAACTTACTTAAACTTGAGTCAGTCAAGTTTAATTTTACTATTAATATTAAAAATTTTATTAGCTGTGTTATAAATTTTATTATTTTTATTATAATTAATTTTATTATACTTAATATTATTAATATAATAATTAATAAATTTGAAATTTTTTTTTATTAATATTGAAAAACAACAATAGATTTGATTTGAAAGGTAAAATTTAAAATTATTATTATCTTTAACAAATTTAAAATAAAATATTATTACTATTGAAGAAAAATCATAAATTTGATTTGAAGGGATTAGAAACTATAAGAGCTCGAGTCAAAAAAGTTTAATATTATTATTAATATTACAAATATTATTATTTGTATTATAAATATTTCTATTGGTATTATAATTAATATTATAAATATTACTCTTGGATTAGATGTTACAACCAATCCCAATACTCTTGAATCCGGTATTGCATGCAGACGTATGGCTTTTGTGTTTGGTGTTCTATCCAAATTTAATATTCTTGAATTTTAGATTTTTTTATATTTTTTATGAAAAAAAAGTTAGTTCACAATGTAATGTGGGTCATTTAACTAGTCTGGAACTAATATAAGATGCCCTTTATCATAAAGTAAAAAAATATTTGCTTGTTATACCATATTAATATTATCAAAATGATACACGGATAGCCATATATGAATTCATTAGATTAAAACTCTTCTTGGATAATCCTCATGTTAATTAATTAAAGTGACTGCAAAAATAATTTTTAGAATAAGCTTAAATCATTAATTCTCTCGGTTATAAATAGCGATCCTAAACTGTCTTTCAAAAAAAAAATTCAGCTGGAATAACAAATTATTGAAAAATCTTTCATGCGCAGTAATAATAGTTATGTAATGGGTCAAATTTTACAAGGCACCATCGGATTTAGATGTATAATTATTTTTTCAGGAATCCAATAAAAAAATATAATAAAGTATAAACTAAGAGAATGATTTAAGTCTTGATCTAGAAATTGATTTAAACCTAACGATGCTTTGTATATGACAAGTGTAAATCCAAAAGCAACATTAATTTTTGTCAAATGGAGGATGACTTAGAAAGGTAATTCGGAATCTTTAAATTTTTCAAAACCCAATTTAAATGCATTGAAGGTATGGTTGAAAATTCTATGCTAACTTGAGGTTTCCACCATCTACAAGATGTTTATACCTTGTCTTCTCCTATATTTTGGCAAGGAGCATCACTCTTTTCTCTAGAAAGATACATTTCTCAAGTTTTTACCAATTATGGGCCCGAAATATATCCATGTATCTTATCATGATCTTAATCCTCTTTCCTAGAGTCCATTAACATGCACATTTATAAAGAATCTAAAGCATATGATAAAAAAATAACAAAAAAAGAGTAAAGTAATCTAATGTTAGTGGTCTGCCCTTCACATGGTATCGACAACACACACAATCTCGTAATTATCTCCAAAACCTAGCCCGTTTCTCCAACTCGACATCCTTATAAACACCCGCATCACTTTTATCCACCCTTACCTTGCGTTTTATTCTAACGCTCCCCACTATCTCACTTCCTCTCGCTTTCCCACGCTTTCTCTCGCTTTCCGGGGAAGTATGTCCAAGTGCAACAAAATCCGGCACATTGTAAGAATCCAGCAAATGCTTAAACGGTGGCGTAGGAAGGCAAGAGTGACTGGAGGAGCAACGAGTTCACGCACCGCTGCACCATCTGATGTCCCGGCGGGCCACGTGGCAATCTGTGTTGGAGCCAGCTGCAAAAGGTTTGTTGTACGTGCGACGTACCTTAACCATCCCATTTTCAAAAACTTGCTCGTGGAAGCCGAGGAAGTGTACGGTTTCAAAACCGCTGGACCGTTGGCTATCCCATGTGACGAGGCTGTCTTTGAAGAGATTCTCCGGGTCATATCGAGATCCGACCCCAGCAAAATGGGTCGTTTTTTAAATCTTGAGGATCTTAAGAGATGCTGCCACGTGGGCATGAGGAAAAACATTAAGCTTTTGGGTGAATCAAGACCGTTGCTTCATGGTTAGCGTTACGGGTTGACTCGGTGAGTCAATGAGTCAAGTAGACTAACAGTATCGGTAATTTTTTAAACTATTATTTTGAGGGAGGCAGTGAGTGTGTGTGTGTTTTTTATTTTTCTCATTTATTGGAGATGGCAAGGAAGGGTTGGTTTTTTAATTAACCGAGTCATCCCGGGTTGAATCAAAAAGGGGATGGAGAATTATTATTGTAATCATATTTTTTTTATATATAGAATTATTATTAATATAAGTGTAAATTATGACTCTTTGGACTAATTATTAAAAACGAATATGGCAAAATTTGTATTCGATCAATTCCATAATTAATGAATATATAATAATCTGCTAAATGTTCATTATGCTCTTCTAGCAAAGTAATTAACTATTTTTTTTTCCTGTTAATTTTACTTTTTCTTTAGGATGGGATCATAATTCAATTAACAGGTAACTTAGTATCTACGGACTACGGGCATGTTTAAAAATTGTAATTATGATTGTTTTTTAAAAATATTTATTTATAAATATATTAAAACAATATATTTTTTATTTTTTAAAATTAATATATTAAAATAATTTTAAAATATCAAAAATTATTAATTTAGAATAAAAAATAAAATTTATTTTATTTTTTAAAAAATATTTTTAAAATATAAAAATAATATAGTAATAAAATATGCGACAATAATTTGTTTTAAAAATATTTAATATTAAAGTTTCAATATAATTTTTTTAAAAAATATATTAAAATAATATTTAAATAATTTTAAAAAATAAAAAAATAATTTTAACTTTTTTTAAAAAAATAATTGTACCACAATTCAAGTTTTCAACAAGATTAGAATATGCTTCTTTTTGTTCGTCAGGATAAGGTGGGTATTTATGAAAAGGCGAAAGTATAGTGCGGCGCTGGTACTTTGTCATCATGTCATATGGGGCTACCAATTCATGTTATTTGGCCCCCTCTCCATATGAAATTCCATCATAAGCTTAACGTCCCACAGCCACAATTTGATGTAACATCACATCATATTTCCTTTTACTTTCTTGGTTTTAATGGTATTCTTTGATTAGAAACTAAATCTCCCAAATTATGAACAAATCGTTTCTAGTTAGATTAATGTATTTATTATAAATTTTCATTTCAGAAATTACTTTTAAATTTAACATGAGCCAACTTATCAACCAAATTTAGATGTTTCTCAAATAAAAACATTATTACATAAAAATATAAACATGCATCAAATTTGATAAATCACCATTTGTTTTTATTTATTAAGATAATGTTTGAGAGTGAGGTATCTGTTGCTTTTAATTTAAAAATATATTAATTTTTTTTTTAAAAAATATTTTTTATATCAGTACATCAAAATGATTTAAAAACATAAAAATATTAAAAAAATAAAAAATTTAATGAAACATCATGCATTCCAAATGGATTCTAAAACATTAAATACAAATTAGAGAAACTAACATTAAATACAAATTAGATAAACTATGATTTGGTCAGTCAAATAGACAATTGAACAAATCATTTCTATTTAGATTAATATATTTATTATAAATTTTAATTTCAATCAAATTTTATAAATTTTAAATTATTTTTAGATTTAATGTAAGCTAGGTTATCAATCAAATTTAGATATTTCTCAAATAAAAACATTATTACATAAAAATATAAACAGGCATCAAATTTTATAAATCACCCTTTGTTTTTACTTTTTAAAGTAATGTTTAAGATTGTGGTAGCTGTTACTTTTTAAAATGTTTTTTACTTGAAAATATATTAAAATAATATATTTTTTAAAAAATTATTTTTAATATTAGTACATCAAAATAATAAAAAAACATAAAAATATTAAGAAATATTTTAAAAAAATTTAATGAAACACCATGCTCTCCAAACAGACTCTCAAGCATCAAATATAAATTAAAGAAACTATGATTTGGTCAGTCAAATAGACACTTGACAGATTCAATGTTATCCCAAAAAAGAGATAGTTTAGTTTGAAGGGAAATAAAAAAGCTGGCTGGGCTCCGCAAAAACAAAAATTGGTAAAAATTTAATTATTTTTTATTTAAAATTATTATTATTATTATTATTATTATTATTATATGTTTTAGAATAGTTTTGATGTGTTGATATCAAAAATAAATTTTAAAAAATAATTTTTTTTTATATATTTATAAATAAAAAATATTTTTAAAAATAATCATTATCACATTTAAATTATGACGGAATTGAATTTAAGTTGAGAATTTTAATTATTTTAAAATTAAAATGGTGTTGAATGATTAGAGTAGTGATAGTAGTTTGCCTTTGCAATTAATATCCAAAACCGTCTGAAAGTTTGGTATGATTGCCGTGCAAATGCTTCTCGATAGACCAAAACTAACGAAAATGACAAGGTTCTCCACGGACCAATTGCGGTGTTCATCAATGGAGCTTGAGGGCTATGAAAGATGTATTATTATACAAAGAGAGCTGCTGATGTTAACCTCTCTGCCCAGGCGACGCTGTCCCAGTATGGAACTAGATGTTAAGGGTTGCCTAGCCCCCTAGCCTTTCATCCCTTCTTCTTGGTCCGTTTTGTCAAACGATGGACCAATCATATTGTCACAAAAAGATTAGGCAAGGGAATCGTATTAACGAAGAGAATTATTCTGGACATCATGATCAAATACGGCTCTATGGAAGCAATCCATGCCTAGCTTAAGGGGAAAGGAAAGTGTACACGAAATATGTAATTATTGATGCCTTTTGTCGACCATATTTCATACGGCAGGGCTTATTTCGAGGTTTTTGAAGGTGTTTAAGATTGCGATAATGATCGGATTATATGGGTGTGTTTGTTTAGTTTTAATTTTTGTGTTTACAGTATAAAAAATATATTTAGATATTTTGTAATATATCAAATTATATTTTATACTGTGGGATTTATCAAAACATTGTGTTTAAAATATAATTTTTGTAAAGCAATTTTTAAATGTGTTTTTAACTAAGAATCCTAAAACTCTGTTTGTTTTTGCGTTTTAAAAGTATTTTTTTAAAATTTTAAATTTTTTTAATATATTTTAATTTTAATTTTTATTTAATTTTTAGATCATTTTGATGTGCTGATATCAAAAATAATTTTTTTCTAAAAAAAATATTTTGATGCATTTCCAAGTAAAAAACACTTTTAAAAAGCAATCATAACCAAACATCTAATACATGTTTTTTGCTGCATATAAACCTCAACCATAATTTTTACCAAACATATATCTAAATCCAACAAACCATACCTAACTATACTTTATTAAAACTATAACTATAAAAGCTACAAAAAAGACACAAACACTCGAGTTTTTAAGTTTTTATTTAGTTTTAAATTATTTTTTTGGTATATTTTTGGATGTTTTTATTTATTATTATTAAAAATAAATTTTAAAAAATAAAAATTTTTTTTTAATATATTTTAAACTGAAAAAAAAATTTTAAAAATTAATTTCTCCTACAACACTCCTGGCTTGACTTGGGTGTGAATGATATTTTACAATTTCAATGCACTGATTATACATTGCTTAGCAGTTAGCACAACCAATTTTCATGTATTCCTATCAAAAGGATTTGGATTTGAGTCTCTCTTGTAAAAAAAAATAAAAAATTGAATTGTTTGATATCATTTTTATTTTTCATCTTTGTTTTAAGAAACATAAAAAAACCAATAAGTTAATTTATTTTCTTCATATCTAAGCGAAGTGGTCTTCAAAAATTTGGGCGGAGTGACCAATGTAAGGAGCCCCACGAACAACACAATGTCAAACCAAACAAGTATTGCTCAATGCTCAGGCCTCGTGGCAGATAGCAAAGTTTTTGAGGGTTAGAATATAGTCTGAAGGGTGAGCCCATAAGCCCACGGAATCCGGACTGTTTCTTTATTTATAGTCTGAACTTTGCTAGCCATATGCCCGCGTTGGCATATGGCTGGACCTTTCTTGTCTAGGCTCCGGCAGTAGGTTTTTTTTTTTTTTTTTTTGAAAGTGATTTTGATGAGAAGTGAATTTCTAGAAAATGAAGTATTTCTTGATATTTAACCGTGTTATTAAAAAAGAGTTAGGAGATTATTTTTCAGTATTTAATTTTCATGTAAAATAATATATTAAAAAAAAATAAGAATTAAATTTGATAGATAAAATTAAAAGTAAAATCATAAATTATTTAAAATAAAATAAATAACAATAAAAAAATTATGATTTATATTTGAAATAACTCATTAAAAAACCTATTGAGTCATACGTATAAGAATCATTGGTTAAAAATTAAATTGAGATTATTAATCAAGTGTAACTTAATTGTAAATAAGTTTTAGAAATTAAGGATTACAATGTAATTAATATACGGAATTACAATTAATATTTTTTTATTTATAAGGTTTTTAGATTTTTATATAAATAAAATGTTATGCCTCTTAATTTTTTTTTGAGAAAGTGAGTAGAGTATAATATAAAATATCTAAAAGAAAAAAAAATTAATATTTAAAAATATAACAATTTTTCTTTTCAAAAAGGATTTATGAGATTTTTTATTAGTAGTTTGTATAAATTATTGTTAAAGATCGAATATTTAGACGGCTTATAATAAAGTATATATTTAAAGTCTATATATATATATATATATATATATATAAAAATGGGATATGTCTTGCAGTTAGATACAGCACAGACCAGTAGCTTCTGAAAAAGATTATACAAATCTGGGTTGGAGAAATGTATTTCGAGGATTTAATTTTCTGTGCTTGCAAGTCATAAATAAAAAAGAGAAAGAAAAAGAAAAAACTGAGCTCTGATCATGTAATCACGTGCGGTGTATAAATGTACTGCCGGCCATGGGCCTGCCATGCCAAGTGGGCCCAAATCTTATGCTCCACTAGCTTTCCAAATGGCCCACGTGTGGGGCAACAATCACATGCTTCTCAGCCCCAGCAACAGTAACACTCAGGCTACCCCTAAGCCATATCTGACCAACCCACAAAGTTCACATCAAAATTTCGAGTAAAAAAGAAAAAAAAAATTTAATGTAAAAGGAGGCATAGGCACCACCTGTACAGGTTCGTACTTTTGGCGTAATAAGACAATATTGTCCTTATCTTTTGTACAGTCCCTACTCCTGGCCTCAGAAATTGCACGGGATGTTTTTGGTTAAAAGTGGAATGAGAATATTCTCAACTCCTTGATAATGATGTTGCTAGAGCAACTTGCTTTCTGGACCGAGGTTTTTTTCTTTCGTTTTTAGATTTCGAAGTCTTCAATTTTTCTCCCCCCTAATTTTCTTTTATAAAGTATATAGTGGTTCTTGAAAATTATTATATAAAACTACATTTTTTTTTCATGGTAAGGACGTGCTTGGATCAAGTTTCATCTATCAAATTTTTATTTTTATTTTTTAAAATCAGGACATACAATTTGATTATACTTTCGTGCTCTAAATTTTTAATATTACAACCCACTATTTATAGTTTTGATGTTAATGTCGTTTAATTCTTTATAATTTGTAATAGTTTATCACGACCCTTTTTTGCTAGATTTCATTTTAAAAAATTATTATTTTTTTTAATATAAAACTACCATTACACATACGTTTTTATATTTTTTTACTTTTAATGTAAAAGAAAAGCAAACAATGTCTAAAAAAATAGAATAATAATATTAAATATTAAAAGAAAATATAAAACACTTAGAAGGTTCATTATAGCTCTACCGTGGATTGCTATAGTAAAATTATTAATTTACCATTGAGTGAAAAACTTAAGTCTAAAGGTGGGGCTTCTTGGTCTTTTCTATTAGCTCATTAGTCATTAAAAAATTATTTAAAGTTATATGCGTCTTTTCCATTTTTTATACAACAAAATTTTTTAATACAGTAAAAATATCCTTTTATCCTTAGATTAAACAAAATTTATAAATGTCGACTAAGGGCTTTCTTGAATTTTCACAATCTTATTGAACATAAAAATATTTTTTGGCTCTTAAAATCAAAACTTTGTTGAGCTGCTAGACATGGGTGTTTACAGTTTTTTCATGATCCATCTACAATAAAAACACGTTTTTAACCTTAGAAAAGATAAAAAATAAGCTTTACTTTTGGGGTATTTTGATAATTTGACACGAATATTTTGTATAATTAACAGGTTCATGGGGTTGTTTAGATATTTTCATGCTTTCCTATCAGCTACTGATACAAAAGTGAGAGTGATGAATCATTCAAAATCATGAATGTTACTTAATTTGTTTGATATGTGATCCATGTCACCATAATCAACTACCAAAGATCATGCAAATTTACAAGTTCTAATGTAGTCATAAAAGCAATTAGAATACAGTGGTTATTTTTAGAGCCCGCTTCAATTAAGAATTCAACAAGATGATTGAGAAGGGAAACTGACTGTTTTTATTTTGGACTAGTAGCTTCATCATGCAATTTTCCTTAACCATGTTTGTCTTGTAAGTAGTTTGCAAAGTTAGTTATCAACGCAACATGATTAACAGAAAAGCTCTTGGTGGAATGATTAGCAAGGTATGACTTATGATTATTGACTTGTCTTTAATGTCCCTTTTGATTCTTATCAAATCGAGGCTTAATTTATAGATGAAGAAGCCAACAATGATTTGCTAGATGTCCAAGATTGTGACAATATTGACACTTTAACTTAGACCATTTTTCTTTGTAGGACTTGGAATCAGAGAATGATCTGGATTGACCTCAATCAGAAGGTCTGAGATTAGTAACCCACAACATCATTTTGGCTTGATAAGCATGAGCATCAAAGACTCTAGGATCAACATCACAGGTCATTACTTTCTTGCACCTCTTCACGTTTAATGGTAATGTAGACTGATTGCAAAGATGATAGTTTTGGATTCATCAGGATGTGACTTCGCAGGTCTTTAAAATCTAGGTTAAGACTTGCCAACAACTGAAAAATTTGATCCTTATTAGTTCTTTTTTCATAATACAACCATATCAACAATGTATGGGTGATATATCTCTAGTTTATTTCTCAAGTTTTTTAGGCTATCCAATAGCTGAACAAAAGGTCTTTATCCTAATGTAGACTTGTGATCTCATGATAGATTTGAAATATCCTACCAGAATTGTTTTAACTGCCATACATGTTACGAATGACATTCCAAAGATCCAATGAAGACTACGAATAACTAAAAATCTCAACAAGATTCCGCTTATTTGAGTTGAGGATTCATGACATTACCAATTGATTTTTAAACAATGATATTTCATATTCTAGATCATCCATATCTGGATGACTAGTAGAACTGTTTATAAAATCTAGTTTATATCTTCTACCAAGGGCACTAGTAATAACTCTTAATCAAAAAAGATAGTTGAATTCATTTAACAATATTAAACTCAATCTTTGTAAGGTGTTGGTGTCATCAAAACCATTTGTTAAAAGAGGGATTTTTAAGCCTACATATATAGTATTTTTTGAGTGGTTTTCCATGACAAGAACAAAACAAACTGTCAAGAAATAAATCACAGTGTAGACTAGGGACATAGAAACTAAAGCTCTAATACCATGCAAAATATTTAGGAGCAATAATATTGTCTTGTATTCAAACTTCAGAATTGTACAAACTATATATAGAGTACATTAAACAAAGAAATCATATCTTGCCCACAATCTCTTCTACAATCTTTTCCATAACTATATGCTAATAATAATGATACAGTCATATCTAAACTAGACAACAAATAGCCTATTCTAGGCAATTACATAATTATACATATATTTTCAGAATATTTTTGTGTTTATATTCTTCAATATATACCCACAATTAACTCATGATTAAATTTAGATAGTTTCTAATAACTTATGGGAGAAGATTTTTGTTGCTCTCATTGTCTATGTTCGTTTTGGTTTTTCTTATAAAATGCATGTGAGAAGCATGTTCCTTTCAAGCCAAGCTTTTCAAGTGCCACCAGTAAGTGTCGTGTGGATTACACACACCAACAATGTTTTAAGTACCTATTTCAGTAATTTATTTTCATGTTACAAGCTATATGAAGGTTCATTTTGATCCTAGTTTTTTTTTTAATTATTTTCTTTTGTAAGCTTTATTTTTGCTGCTATAAACTTTGTAATAAAGGACAATAATACAAAAACATAAATGAGCATATAGGGATTAAATTCATGCCTGATGCATGGGTACTCTTGGGGATTTATAATTGTTATGGAGTTTCATGCGCATAGAGTGATAATGAGAATTCAATCCCCCCTGTTGGAATTGAAAACTAAAGGATCTTTCGATTTTTTTCTTTTATTTCATAATATCCTCATTTTAAAAATAAAATGTTTTTTCCCAATAAATTAAGAATTTTCTTTTAAAAAAAATGCTTTAAATTGTTTTTTTTTTTGTATAAAAAAATAAAAATCATTTTTCGAGGAATTAGATTCGTAAGTCAACGGTGCTTTAGAGCAATACCCTCTTACTTACCTTTCACATCATATAGTAAACCGACCTACGAACAAAGTTGCCTTAGAGGTGACTACATTATTTTAAAAAAAAACCTAACAAATTTATTTTTTGTTTTTTATTTATCTTTTATTTTATTCTATTACTTGGATTTAGAAATAGATTTTTATTTTATTTTTATGTAATTTTAAAAATTATTTATTTGTGATTTTTATCAAAATTATTTTTTATTATCGAACAATTTAGACTGAGTTAACATGACCCCAAATGATCCATTGAGAATTAGTAAAGATTCACGAGCCTAATTTTGAGCATAATGAAGAAAATTTGCTTTAAAGCCCATTTCAATATTCATCATCTTCTCGGGTTCAATGCTTCTTTTTCAAGAAGTGAGAATTGAGCTTTCAAACTAGATTTCAAATTACTTTTCAAGAAAACCCACCCATGTTAAGTTTAGAAAAACAAGAAGAAAGACTTGGCAGGTACATTAGCATAAAATAGAAGTAATTTATCTTAGTTATGATATTTTAGGTTGTTGTGTTTTTTTTTTAATATAACAAGTTTTTTTATTTAAAAATCTCTAAAAACTAGTTAGAATGTCTTGTTATCATAAACTAAATGACGACTCTTTTAATTGTGACCATTATTATTATTGTTGAAAATATTGTAGTTTGAGAAATTTATGTGAGAAACAAGAATTTCTTATATCTAATTTAAATTAGCAGGTTTATCAGGAGATTTCAGTTTTGTACGCAGGCTATATATGGTGAGGAATGTTTGTTGAATAAAAGAGGAGCTAGCGATCATGGAGTAGGGCAAAAAAGTTGAAAATGAGATGACGAGCGTTCGACAAAACCACTCTCATTGTATCTCTTCCAATATATTTAGGAGCCCAACATGTTCTCCCCACAGCACCACCCACCTTCTCCACACAAGTGGTTCTCCTTGTTCTTCACCGATTTCATAGAAGAGACATGACCTCCATCTTGTTATGATAAATAACGACGCCGATCCAAACATCAACAATGCCGAAAGCAAACACATACAAAGAATTGGACAAGGTACTGTAGATCCATGCATGTAATTCCCAGTTTTTTTTTTTTTTTTTTTTTTTTGGAAACCAGTAGGATCGATCCATGCGGGTTGGCAGCTTCAAATGAATTTCTCCATATTTTATGAACACACGCTTCTCTAAGTCTCTGTGATTTTTATCTTCAACATGTCATCAGACTGAGGGTCGCAGGGCTTCTGATCCATTCCGGGACCTTCTTGCTGTACCAGAAGAGGCCTTATTAATGGCATTCATTAACGTCCTATCATGTTTGTAATGGCCGCGATACATCATATGATACATTGTATATCAAATGCATCTTCCTTGGCAATGGTGACATGCAAAGCAAGCGCTTTCCAGCCGTTTAATTCATAGCCATGGACCGAAGCTCTGGGCAAACATACATGGTTAATTTGAGAGCTAAGAGCAAATATTATGTCGACATACTTATAGCTCATCGTTTTTTTTCTCCCTCTTACAAGCAACAAAGTTTATGCCAAGAAACGACTAAACACCTCATAGGGCTATCAAAGACCGATACAAAAGAAAAACACAAATAACTTGACAGGAAAATAAAACCTGGAGATCAGCGTGATGCAAGTTGAGGCACCGAAGCTCTATCTCCTGAAATAAAGCTATCACAAATAATTGAGTAAAGTTATCATTTTCATAATAACAACCGTTGGTCCTAAGTCCCCATCTTATAGAGACATGAAAACAAAAACCTGAAGCTTGAAAAGCCATGACTCATTGTTCTCTTTTTTTAGATCAATGATGGATTTATGCATGTATTATCATATCCATCATGAATTGAAGCTTGAGCAAAAGTGGCATGACAAAAAGAGGGAAAGTCAACATTACTGTTTAATGATGTCAAGTCATAATAGCCATGAATTAATGTAATTTCAAAACCACGAAAACATTATAAAAAATTATAAAAATTATATAAAGAAGTTAATTTCAACCCAATAATTAAAGTTATTAAATAAAATCTTAAGATATGATTTATATTATTTTTTAACACATTCTTTCAAGTGAAAGTTCTTTGAGTTTGAAATTTGTATAGACTCATATTACCTTGTATTTAATTTTTATCAAATAATTAGAAATGATGAGATTGAAACTCGTGACCGTTTGGTTATCAAAGTTTTGATACCATGTCAAAGAATCATCTTATCTCAATAATTTAAACTATTAAATAAAATCTAAAGATATAATTCAAATTATTCTCTAATAGTACATAAAAATATTAAACGTTGTCAAATCAAGTGCGTAGACGTTTTAAATGAGCAAGTAAAAAGTATGTTTAGAAATAATTGAAGACAAATAGTATGTTTATTTTTATGTTTTAATTGAAAAAGTTTAGTTTTTTAATATTTTTTGTTTTAAATTAATTCTTTTAGTGTTTTTTAAATTGTTTTTATATGTTAATGTTAATTTTTTTTTTAAAAATAAAAAAATATATTATTTTGATGAATTTTTTTTAATATTTTATAAAATAACCAATAAAAAAAATACAGATTATTATCTCTTCGAAAATTCATTAGTGTAGTATTAGTATAGCATGCCAAAGGGAAACATTAATTGCCACACACTGATACGAGAAAACACACATATGCGTGTGAGGGGAAATTAATAATTAATAAAGGAAATAAAGTCATTATCATAACTATTAATGAACTGGATGCCATCATTTTCGTTCTCATACTATACATGCAGTGAAAGTAACAACAAACTCATATGGTTCTCGGAGAAGAAAAATACGGAGGCACTGGAATTTGACAGACAAGGTTCCTTCCAGGAATTCGCTCGGAATGTGCGGTGGGACACCAGGGACAAAAGCCTGAAGAAACATGTAGCAGCCAACTGTGAACTTGTGCCCATAGATTTGAATCTCCAACTCATTTTTGTTGAAAATTGATTTGAAAGACGCGACAATTTTCGCTGTTCAATCGATTTTGGGATTTGGGGGTACATGTGAATTATGTCTCCCCATCACAATAGATGGAGGGAAGGTATTCACCATTTAGTTTAAGTTTATACATATTCGTATTCGTTTTTTTTTTTTTTACTTCAAATATGATGGGATACTTTTATTTTGGTTGGTACTGGTGTTTACTTTTTGACCAACAATGCAAAGGGACAAAGGGTCTGAATTAACTGAAGGTAGGTCGAGCATGGAGAGGCACACAGGTGCTGTTTTTATGCCGGCCTCATCTTGGGAATGTATGCACTATTTGTAGATCAAAATAAAGCTTCACAGACTAGTAAACTATAGATACCACAGGTACGCGAGACAGATGCTTGGATTTATTACAAGGAAAAAACGTACTTTCAGGTGAGAAGTACACACTAAAATTGCGATACCCCAGTATTTTCTCAATCTCTCCCATTTGAGGTAATTGCATAATATACGAGTAACTATCGGGCTTGAGCAAAAGAGATTTCTCAAGTTATCAATTCATTTTTCAAGTCCAGACAAATAAGACCCATTATGGGGAGAGAGAGAGAGAGAGAGAGAGAGAGAGGTGAGAGAATATGGGTATCAAACAGCATCATGGCAATAAAGGGGGTCGACATTTTTTTTGGAGGAGGAAATTCTATGTGGATTTTGTGTAACAGAAGATATTCATTCTACTGTGTGTACAAATGTGATTGTCAGGCTTGTTTTGTGGCTGCAAGAAAAAGAAGGCAAACACTGCATTAAAAGAAAAGGATGAGAGGACCAGCTATCCGTAGGCAGCCTTTGCTCCTCTCTAATGGTCCTCCTATGATAAAACCACTGATTTTTTTTTTTTAATGAAAAAACCACTTAATATTAGAGATTACATAAACATGAGCTCCAATGGGCTAATGATAGATTGATAATTTTCAAGACTATATATACAGGTCACCAAAAATGTCTCTTTACAGTTTAGTTGTGTATTAGCAGAGACAGAGAAGGAAGAGTAGTGGCAAGAATGACGCAATATCCATGCATTGCTTAGTTTTTTACTTTTCCAAACGTTGAGGTGGGAAGAATGTAAGGCTTATAGTTCAGCTGACGACTTTATGGATATATTCCGGGGCTATATATACAGGACCATCTAATATGTATACATGCACTCTCATTTTCACTAACAACCTCATTACAAAGGTGGGTTCACTGGCCCCACCATCTCCAATGGAGCACCAAACCAATTCTCTGCAAATCATATTCATATTTTATTAATAATCCTCATTGTTTTCATAGAGTAAAGGGCTTGAAGGTGACAACTGAAAGTAAAATTTGGCCTTTTCCATTGAAGAAGTACTCGCTAAGTAGATTTGTAGTGGATTAAAGGGTTGTAAGTGTCTAGCTAGGTAGATGTTCAAACGAACTTGATTATCAAATGCAAACAATATAGAACCCTACCTTGATCCGTGGGTTGCATCCCATGCAGCAGTAAAATAATATTATTCCAAGAGGCTAGAGCAGCATACTCGTATGCAATGAACTTCGATGATAATGAAGGCCATATATGCAAATAATTTTAGTTTACAAACAATGAGAAATTAAGTCGTATCCAAGATTCAAATTCAAGGAGAATTTTCATGAATATAACAGTCTAAATGTAATATGTATCTAAAAATTCCAAATGGAGATGTTGTTAAAGGGACATTTCAACAAACACTTGATTATCATGAAAGTGATCGTAACATTGACATTTTTAGCTAATGATCGTACCGCTACTTTTCTTTTTGAGAAAGGTACGATTAATACTTCTAATCTTTTATCGCTTGTTGAGGTGAAACAGAAGCCAAATCAAGTCCAATGATCCATCACAAAAGATAGGTTCACGCATTTCACTTTTGCTAGTGGCATAAAATGAATTAAATTTTTTATATAAGAAATAAATTTAATTTGAAGTAAAGAAAAAAACCTTTAATTTTTTTTTAAAAATTCTTTTTAAATGCAAAAACAGGCTCTTAATCTCCCTTTCATTCCCTAATACATTTTCCACAGAATTCAAAGAAACCGTTGGAGTTCTGTTTCTTATTAAACTCTCAAATCTCAATTTGAAGCAAGCTCAAAGGAAATTTAGTTAACAAAATAATGTGTCAGCTCTTCTGTTCACTCCCGACAACATCTTAAACCCCACTATAATTACATTAAATGATGCTGTCTTTGACTAAAGCAAAAGGGAAAAGAAAAAGAAATCGACAATCTCCACCATGCACGGGTAATTATATTAAGCATTGAGAGTTGAAACTACTCATAACTGCGGAGATTAAAGCACTTGATTCAATAATTGCTAGTAATAAAACCTGATACAGAGCTAAAGGTTGCAGCTGTCAAACTTTATTAGCATGCTCAAGTAAGTTACACTTTTTTTTTTAGTACTCAAAAGAATTATATATAAAACAGTCCCATCAATTAAATGGGGGCTAAAACATAAAGGAGAATACAATGGAAAACTGAAATAGAAAATAAGATAAGGAGGGATACAACTAGTTAGTCTAATTTAGAATACATTTAGGATTTTTAAAAATATCAAAGTCTATATAGCTGAAAATTATAACTTAGGACTTCAACAAAAAGGCCACACAGTAAAAGATGAGGTAAAAAATCACATCTCAATCTGGTACCTTGGACTCGAATATTAGGTAATTGCGTGTTATTTAGATTGACCAATACAAGCCTTTACAGAGAAGGATAATGACATGACGCTAAAAATTTCCTTTGACCAAGCTAAACCATTCTTAAAGATTATGATTTGGGTCTTTAAGCAATCAGCTTCAACATCCAAACCAATTCAAGAATCTACCCCCCAGACCATGTTATTGTCTAAATCTCCTTGTAACAAAAATGGCAAAGAGCTTCCTTATAATTAATGATCCTTTTCTTAGTTAAAAAATCTTTTGTACTGAGATTGCTATTTAGAAGGAGCCATATGAACACATCTATTTTTGGAGGGGCATGCCCGTTTCAAAGTAGAACGGGGGAGGGATGATCTTCTGAAGCAGAGAGTTTGTCAAAAAAATGGCAACCTAAGTAAACTGAGTAGACGTCGGAGCTATGGAATTTTTATATCTTGATGTCTTCACCATCAAAGAAGAATGGACCACGCTTCACCTCCGCAATTAAGCTCTCTCGCATGCAGAGCTCTCGGGGCCGAAGAGATCTTCTTTGAGATAGGTTGAGCAAAGTATCAATCGGGCTATGTATATCGACAAGGCTTATTGATTGTTACAAGAGAGGTTATAAAGTCTGGGAAACAGAAGCTGGAGAGGGGTTGCAAAGCCTAGCCAAGAGTCGGTCTAGAACTTGATATTTCTCCCATCACCCACTTTGAACCCGGCATTGGATTGGAGAGGAATGACTATGTTTTGATTTAAGGAGATCGCTGATACCATGCCATGTCAAATTGGAGATACATAACCTGCAAACATATGAAGACCATTTGTAAAATAAGGTCAATATTTTCGAAGGATGAGATCTTGCCAACCTCTTGCCACTCCTTTATCAAGATTCCAGAGCCATTTAAAAAGCAAACCCAAATTTTGGCTATGGAGAGATCCCAACCTAAGACCGCCAAAGGATTTACTCTTGATTACCTTGTGCCAAGCCACTTCACAGATGCCATGAGAATTTAAGGTACCCTTCCATAAAAAAGAGCGGTTGATAGAGGAGATGACTTTAATAATGCCCTTTAACATAAAAAAACAGACATATAGTATAACGGTAGAGAGCTTAGAATTGATTTTATCATACATATCTTCCCAGCTATACTAAAAAACTTCCCTTTTCATGTGCTTAGCTTTACTCTGATTGTGGACAACATTGGTTTTTAAGTAGAGAGCCTACCTGGATTGGCACCAAGAGGTAGCCTAAGGTATCTAACTCGGAAAGTATTTCAGTGTGTTTGAAATGCCAAAAACATCATTTTGATGATTTTTTAATCATTTGAAATCACATTATCAAATATATATTTACTTAATGCTTTCTAAAGACTTAGACTGTTAAAACCCCAAAAAAGTGAAGATTTAGAAACTAAACAAATACTATCTCCAATTCATATGGTTCATAACATGTTACTTAATGTGAAGCCTGAGAATAAAGTATACAAAAAAAGGGGGGGGAGTTTATAATAATTTAAAAGTGTTGTTATATATATATATATATATATATATATATATATATAATAGAAGGGGCTAAAATAAGAAAAAGGGAGAAAGATGGGACCAAAATGAATTAAGAAGAGATGGGACTATAAATACCCATCTCTTCTCTCATTCATGACCGGGGAGGTAACAAAAAGAAAAAGGGGAGGGAAATTTTTCAGATTTTCCTTCATCAAGCCTAGGAGAAGACACCTAATTTTCTATTCCAACACAAACCTTAGAATTTCTACGTGGGAAGACAAACTTGGGCAGGAGATTTGCAAGAAGAAAAGTGACATAATTTCTAAGAGAAGAGGGGTTGGGAGGCCGGCTGCTTGTAGAGAAGAAAGGGGTTATGAAACTTTAATCAAATCAGAAATCAAACCTAAAGTTTCCTCCAGGTATGAAGTTCTAAACCAATTGGGAAAGATAAATTAAATTCATGCAAGAATTGTGCATTAATTTGAAGTTTGAAAGATTAGGGTCCTTGAGTAAAATTTGGGGAAATGTGGAATTGATTGGAATTAAATGAGTTGAGCAGCATAGGTTGCCTAAAAAGGATGGAATTATGCAAAGAAGTTTTCAACAAAATCAAAGATTATGGGGGAAATAGTGGCCGGCCATGGGATTGTAAGAAAAGAAAAGAAATTTTGATAATTTGTGTTGTTTTCCTTATTGCAAAAATTAAAATAGGTTTCAGAAGGTGAATAATAAGGAAATGTGGTGATTGAGTGTGTGTGTGTGTGTAAAAAAAAAGAAAAAAAAAAGAGAGAAGGAATTGATTTAAAGACCGGTCACTGGAGGGGAAGGAAAAACAAAACAGGGGAGGTGAACATATGACTCCCCTGTTAATTAATTAAGTGTGCTGATGTTGTAGTTACAAATTGTAACTTATAAGGGAGAGGAACCTACGTTCCAGGTAAGGAAAACATGGCTGAAATTGATGGGAAGTAGGATTGGAGATAAAAATTGTAGGCACCTCCTTTATTGACAGAACAGGGCAGGTTCATTTCCCTGGTTCTTGAGGGAATCTGGACCTGAAGATGATAGAATTTAGGGAGGGTCCATTCATAGAAGTTGTAGCTGGGAGTGTTAGCTTTCCAACGAGTCCGACCCGTCTAATTTGGAGTCCTAGAACTCCGGATACAAATGAAAATCTGAGGAGAGGTCAAGCCGCCATCCCGGTTGGCAGTTTCGGCCAAGTCGATAAAACGATGAAATTTAGCCGTAGTAAGGGTAAAATTTGTTTTCTCTCCCTTCATAAAGTGTGTCTTGATCTTCAAAAAAAAAAAAAAGAAGAAGAAGAAGAAGAAGAATAAAACTGTAATCAAAATTGAATTTATGATGTCCAGACAAATGGGTCGAAAATGTAAAAGGATAATAATGAGGAATGAAAGTGAGAAAGAAAAGATTGATAAAGAGAAATGAATATTATTGCCATTTTTGCTGTTGTGTTGTGATATGTGGACTAATATGAAATAATGATGGGTGTTTGTGGTTTCAGGAGGAACCACGGGAGGAGTGCAACAACAACAGGGAAGCGCACGTCGAGCGTCTACAGCAGGTAGGTACTCGGTACCTATATCTCCTCTTGTTAATAATTGTTGTAGCTAATTATTGAACTATAACCAAGTCTTCTTCTTCTTTATATATATATATATATATATATATATATATATATATATATATATAAAGAAGAAGAAGACTTGGTTCATATTGATGAGGAAAAGAAAAAGGGGGAAATGAAAGGTTAAATGACGGGAAAATAGAAATGGAGGACTAAATTTAAATTATGGTTCCTTTTGGAGGAAATGAACTGTGACAATGAATTTCGATAATGATTGTTTCTCGAAATTGATTAGCCTGTCCCTGATATGGGAGGCTAATGATGTTAGCCAAGCTGGTTAACATCGGCATTACCGGTACATGGGGGGAGAAATATGAAACTTGATTAACTATTCGGGTTCAGAATAGTTAATGATATCGGCGGGTGACGTCGATATCGGCAAAATTTATAGACTTGATTAACTATTCGGGTTCAGAATAGTTAATGATATCGGCGGGTGACGTCGATATCGGCAAAATTTATAGACTTGATTAACTATTCGGATTCAGAATAGTTAATGATATCGGCGGGTGTCATCGATATCGGCAAAACTTATAAACTTGATTAGCTTTCCGAGGTGAAAGCTAATGATGTCAAGAATCCTTGACATCGGCATACCCGATGACCTCCTTAGGTAGCAAAGAATAGTGATTAATTATTTTGGTCCAAAAAATATATATATATATATATATATATTTAATGACAACAACAGTCATGTTAGTGTCGGCATTTTCATGCGTTTGATTACTAATTTATATATATATATATATATATATATATATATATATAATGACAACAACAGTCATGTTAGTGTCGGCATCATCGGGTAGATGGTCCTCTTAATTACTAATTTATGCATGTGATATGAGATGGAGATTGAGAATGAAGAATTGTCCTAAATATATTCTCAAATGAATAAAATGATTGAATGTATCAATCATGGATGTGATTATGGGTGGGATGTGATTATAATTGTGTGCAGGATAAATTGTCGATAACTTGGGATCTCCCGGTATAGGGGAGATTCTGCCGAAATTTCGTTAGAAATTTCGGTGAATTAAAAAAAAATAAAATTAAATTACTCCATTTACCCCTTATGTAGGAGTTAAATAAATATATTGATTGAATTTTTTGAGATTGTTACAGTTGGTATCAGAGCTACTGGTTGAAGTTTCAGGGATTGAACCACTGATGTAAATTTGGAAACATGTTGCAGGATGGCTCGCACCCGACAAGAAGCAAGAGCAGACCCGTCCCCTATGTGTGGGAGAGAGTATGGCTCATTATATAGGAATGAAAATGAAGGGGACCCCCTGATGGACACAGCCTCCCACCAACCTGCAGCGTCGGTCCATTCAGAGAGGGGAGAATCAGGGGGGCATCAGGATGACCCTGTCTCTCATCGGGAAGAGGTGTTACTGTCTGGAGCCGTGGGTGGTCAAGGACCAGAAGATAGGCCACCATTAGTGGCACCGACGGTCACCCCGAATCCATATTCGGACCCCATGTTTCTGGAGCAATTGGTCAAGGCAATAGCAACAGGGATGGCCGCAGGTGCATCCAATTCCACTCCTCGAGTAGAAAGAGTAGTCACCTTGGTTCATTGGGTGAAGGGCATGCGGGAAATGGGTTGCACGACCTATTCAGGGGAAGAAGACGCCGAAGTAGCAGGACATTGGTTGAGGAAGGTAGAAAGGGTCATAGATCAGATGCAAGTGCCAGAGGAAACTCGAGTAGACTGTGTGACCCAGTTGTTAACGGAGAGTGCCCACTCTTGGTGGGAGACTATTAGAGAAAGAAGGGCAGGAGAAGAATTAAGATGGAAACACTTTTGAGAAGAATTTGAGGAGCGGTACTACTCTTGGCAGCACCGAAAAGAGAAAGAACAGGAGTTTCTGGATCTGAAACAGGGGAATATGACCGTCCTAGAGTATGAGAGGAGGTTTCAGGACTTATCTATCTTTGCCACCACCTATCTTCCCACTGAGCATCATCGGGTGGAACGGTTTCGGGAAGGGCTCAGGCAGGAGCTGAAATTAATTTTGGTGGCTATGCAGTTTCAGTCGGTTCGGGAGTTAGTGCGAGCTGCTCAGGGCATGGAAAGAGTAATGAATGACACCCCAAGGTTAACAAGTGAGCAGAGTCAGACTACAGGATTCAAAAGAAGGGATTTCATACCTCCTATAGGAAGGAATCCTCCTTTGAAGAAAGGAAGGAGCGGGTCATTGTTCGGGCCACTCCTAAAAAAAAAGGGGAGTTTTATTCATGGTGGGAGTTCAGGAGGTGCTAGACACATTAATGCTGGGGGATCCGTGGGAGGTCAGACCCGCCATGGGACAAGTGTTATGGGGGGGTCCATGGAGCAGAGGAGACCTGTCTACCCGTTATGCATGAGATGTAACCAGAAACACCCCGGGGATTGTTCAGCCACACCAGGAAGATGCTATATTTGTAGAGGGGAAGGACATCGATGGAGAGACTGCCAGTATTTGGAAAGGGGTTGTTTCCATTGTGGGGAAATGGGTCACAAAAAGAAAGAATGTCCGCATAGGGCCACGGAGGGAGTACAGGGACAGGGGATAACTACCCAAAGCCAACAACAGTCAATGACAGTTGATCGGCCCGTACGACCTACTCAGTCAGGGACAAGTGCCAATAAAGGCCGACCCAGATTCCAGGAGGAAAGAACTCGAGGCAGGATATATCATATGACTCAAGAAGATGTGGGGGCAATGCTAGATGTCGTAGCAGGTACACTACAATTGGGTTTAATACAAGTTTATGCTTTAATTGATCCTGGGGCCAGTCATTCTTTTGTGGCCCATCGAATTATCAATAATTTAAATGTGTTACCAAGTAGATTGAAGGTCGGGATGGTAGTTAGTACACCCTTGGGGAAAAATATAAATATTAATGAGGTATACAAGGGAGTGATGCTATACATTGAGGGGGTAGAACTACGGGTGAACCCCATGCCTTTAGAATTATATGATTTTGATTTGATTTTAGGAATGGATTGGTTGAATAGATATAGGGCACAAGTAGATTGTTTCACAAAGACCGTAAGCCTCCAAGATGTGAGTGGTATAAGGGTAGTATTTACAGGGGAGAGGAGGGTGATTCCAAACTCCATAATTTCGGTCATGACGGCCGGAAAACTGATTAGAAAAGGATGCCCTGCTTGGTTGTCTCATGTGAGAGAATTAAAGAAGGGGAGCATAGAATTAACAAATATCCCAGTTGTAAAAGAATTTCTAGACGTGTTTCCGGAAGAATTACCAGGACTACCTCCCATCAGAGAGATTGAGGTTTCCATTGAGACTTTTCCAGGAGTCAATCCCATAGCACAGACCCCTTATAGAATGGCTCCTATAGAACTAGCTGAACTGAAGATCCAACTTCAGGAGTTACTGGACAAAGGGTTCATACGACCGAGTAATTCACCTTGGGGAGCCCCAGTGTTATTTGTAAAGAAAAAGGATGGTACGTTCAGATTATGTATTGACTATCGTCAGCTGAACAAAGTGACGATAAAGAACAAGTATCCGCTACCACGGATAGATGACCTGTTTGATCAGTTGAAGGGTGCGAAAGTATTCTCGAAGATAGATCTGAGATCGGGGTATCATCAACTAAGAATCAAAGAACAGGACATACAGAAGACTGCTTTTAGAACCCGCTATGGCCATTATGAATTCTTAATGATGCCTTTTGGGTTAACTAATGCCCCGACAGTATTTATGGACCTGATGAATCGAGTGTTTTGGTTTTATTTAGATAAATGTGTGGTGGTGTTTATTGATGATATACTGGTATATTCAAACTCTTATTTGGAACACGAGAAGCACTTGAGGAAGGTGTTGGAGATATTGAGAGAAAATAAATTGTATGCAAAACTGGATAAATGTGAGTTCTGGCTTAAAGAGGTGATGTTTTTAGGACATGTTATTTCAGCGGGGGGAATATGTGTAGACCCAGGAAAAGTGGAGGCCGTTCTAAAGTGGGAGAAACCCACAACTGTGACCGAAATCCGAAGCTTTTTAGGCCTCGCAGGGTATTATAGAAGGTTTATCGAAGGGTTTTCTACAATAGCATCGCCTCTGACCAAGTTGACTCGTAAAGAAGTAAGGTTTAATTGGTCAAAGGAATGCGAGGAGAGTTTTCAGGAGTTGAAAAGAAGGCTTACATCAGCCCCCATTTTGGTACTTCCTTCCGGAACAGAAGGGTTCATGGTTTACAGTGATGCCTCAAGGAGGGGTTTGGGATGTGTACTAATGCAACATGGGAAAGTGATCGCCTATGCTTCTAGACAGTTAAAGCCACATGAAGTGAACTACCCGACCCATGACTTGGAACTTGCAGCAGTGGTATTTGCCTTACGAGTATGGAGACATTATTTGTATGGAACACAAGTCCAGATTTTCACCGACCATAAGAGTTTGAAGTATTTAATGTCACAAAAGGAGTTAAACATGCGACAGAGGAGGTGGGTGGAATTGATAAAAGACTATGACTGCGTAATTGACTACCATCCTGGCAAAGCCAATGTAGTGGCGGACGCCTTGAGTCGGAAAGGGAAAGCAGTGGTGGGTGATACAAAAATTACAGAACAAGAGAATTTGATGGAATTGAAAAAGATGGGATTGCAGTTAAGCATGGGTCCTGAAGGGTCACTATTGGCTCATATAAAGATCAGATCAGTACTACGAGATAAAGTTCTACAAGCTCAATTGGCGGATGAGGGTATAGGAAAAATCAAAGAAAAAATAAAGCAAGGCAAAGAGTTATCCCTTCAGGTTGTACCGGGAGGGTTGGTAGCAAGGGGAAAACAAGTTTATGTACCTGAGAATAAGGCCTTAAAGGGTGAAATATTGAGGGAAGCTCATGAATCTCGGTTTGCAACCCATCCCGGGAGCACTAAGATGTATAGGGATCTCAAGGAGTATTACTGGTGGCCAAATATGAAGAAGGAGATAGCAGAATACGTGTCAAGATGTGGGATATGTCAACAGGTGAAGATAGAACACCAAAGGCCGGCAGGGGAATTGCAACCGCTACCAATTCCGGAATGGAAATGGGAAAATATAGCCATGGACTTTGTAACCGGATTACCAAAGGGAAAAAAGGGAAATGATGCTATATGGGTAGTGGTAGATCAACTAACAAAGTCAGGTCTGTTCTTGCCCACCAAAATGACGGACCCCGTAGACAAGTTGGCCAGATTATACGTGAATGAAGTGGTTAGACTACATGGAGTGCCCTTATCAATTGTGTCAGATCGAGACCCAAGATTCACCTCGAGGTTATGGTCATGCTTACAACGAGCTTTGAGAACCGAGGTGAACCTGAGCACAGCATTCCACCCCCAGACAGATGGCCAATCTGAAAGAACTATCCAAACACTTGAAGACCTTCTAAGGTCATGTGTGCTAGAGTTTGGGGGAAACTGGGAAGACTTGTTACCATTGGTAGAGTTCACTTATAATAATAGTTACCAAGCTTCTATTGGGATGGCTCCAGATGAAGCCCTTTATGGGAGAAAATGTCGCACTCCGATATGCTGGGATGAAATTGGAGAAAGGAAACTCTTAGGTCCTGAAATGGTACAAATAACAACTGATAAAGTAAGGGTGATCAGGCAAAGAATGAAGGAAGCCCAAGATAGACTGAAGAGTTATTCAGATAACCGTAGGAGACCTTTAGAATTCCAAATAGGGGATAGAGTATTCTTAAAGGTGGCACCGTGGAAGGGCATCATTCGGTTTGGAATGAAAGGAAAGCTTGCTCCGAGGTATATTGGTCCATTTGAGGTGATAGCTAGGATAGGGCCGGTTGCTTACCGCCTGAAACTACCGGCACACCTAGAGAAGATTCACAATGTATTCCATGTATCACTATTGCGGAAGGCAGAAGTGGATCCTTCCCGAGTGTTACCTCCAGTTCCAATGGAAGTAAAAGAAGACTTGACACTCGAGACCAGGCCAGTAAAGATCACGGATTGGAGTGAAAAAACATTGAGGAATAAGAGAGTACCACTAGTTAGAGTATTGTGGAGAAACTCACAAATTGAGGAAGAAACGTGGGAGAGAGAATCAGAGATTAAGGAAAAATACCCCCACCTATTCTTTGAGTCAGGTAAGCAGTTTAAATTTCAGGGATGAAATTTTTATTAGGAGGGGAGAATGTGAAGCCTGAGAATAAAGTATACAAAAAAAGGGGGGGAGTTTATAATAATTTAAAAGTGTTGTTATATATATATATATATATATATATATATATATATATAATAGAAGGGGCTAAAATAAGAAAAAGGGAGAAAGATGGGACCAAAATGAATTAAGAAGAGATGGGACTATAAATACCCATCTCTTCTCTCATTCATGACCGGGGAGGTAACAAAAAGAAAAAGGGGAGGGAAATTTTTCAGATTTTCCTTCATCAAGCCTAGGAGAAGACACCTAATTTTCTATTCCAACACAAACCTTAGAATTTCTACGTGGGAAGACAAACTTGGGCAGGAGATTTGCAAGAAGAAAAGTGACATAATTTCTAAGAGAAGAGGGGTTGGGAGGCCGGCTGCTTGTAGAGAAGAAAGGGGTTATGAAACTTTAATCAAATCAGAAATCAAACCTAAAGTTTCCTCCAGGTATGAAGTTCTAAACCAATTGGGAAAGATAAATTAAATTCATGCAAGAATTGTGCATTAATTTGAAGTTTGAAAGATTAGGGTCCTTGAGTAAAATTTGGGGAAATGTGGAATTGATTGGAATTAAATGAGTTGAGCAGCATAGGTTGCCTAAAAAGGATGGAATTATGCAAAGAAGTTTTCAACAAAATCAAAGATTATGGGGGAAATAGTGGCCGGCCATGGGATTGTAAGAAAAGAAAAGAAATTTTGATAATTTACGTTGTTTTCCTTATTGCAAAAATTAAAATAGGTTTCAGGAGGTGAATAATAAGGAAATGTGGTGATTGAGTGTGTGTGTGTGTAAAAAAAAAAAAAAAAAGAGAGAAGGAATTGATTTAAAGACCGGTCACTGGAGGGGAAGGAAAAACAAAACAGGGGAGGTGAACGTATGACTCCCCTGTTAATTAATTAAGTGTGCTGATGTTGTAGTTACAAATTGTAACTTATAAGGGAGAGGAACCTACGTTCCAGGTAAGGAAAACATGGCTGAAATTGATGGGAAGTAGGATTGGAGATAAAAATTGTAGGCACCTCCTTTATTGACAGAACAGGGCAGGTTCATTTCCCTGGTTCTTGAGGGAATCTGGACCTGAAGATGATAGAATTTAGGGAGGGTCCATTCATAGAAGTTGTAGCTGGGAGTGTTAGCTTTCCAACGAGTCCGACCCCGTCTAATTTGGAGTCCTAGAACTCTGGATACAAATGAAAATCTGAGGAGAGGTCAAGCCGCCATCCCGGTTGGCAGTTTCGGCCAAGTCGATAAAACGATGAAATTTAGCCGTAGTAAGGGTAAAATTTGTTTTCTCTCCCTTCATAAAGTGTGTCTTGATCTTCAAAAAAAAAAAAAAGAAGAAGAAGAAGAAGAAGAATAAAACTGTAATCAAAATTGAATTTATGATGTCCAGACAAATGGGTCGAAAATGTAAAAGGATAATAATGAGGAATGAAAGTGAGAAAGAAAAGATTGATAAAGAGAAATGAATATTATTGCCATTTTTGCTGTTGTGTTGTGATATGTGGACTAATATGGAATAATGATGGGTGTTTGTGGTTTCAGGAGGAACCGCGGGAGGAGTGCAACAACAACAGGGAAGCGCACGTCGAGCGTCTACAGCAGGTAGGTACTCGGTACCTATATCTCCTCTTGTTAATAATTGTTGTAGCTAATTATTGAACTATATATATATATATATATATATATATATATATATATATATATATATATATATATATATATATATATATATAAAGAAGAAGAAGACTTGGTTCATATTGATGAGGAAAAGAAAAAGGGGGAAATGAAAGGTTAAATGACGGGAAAATAAAAATGGAGGACTAAATTTAAATTATGGTTCCTTTTGGAGGAAATGAACTGTGACAATGAATTTCGATAATGATTGTTTCTCGAAATTGATTAGCCTGTCCCTGAAATGGGAGGCTAATGATGTTAGCCAAGCTGGTTAACATCGGCATTACCGGTACATGGGGGGAGAAATATGAAACTTGATTAACTATTCGGGTTCAGAATAGTTAATGATATCGGCGGGTGACGTCGATATCGGCAAAATTTATAGACTTGATTAACTATTCGGATTCAGAATAGTTAATGATATCGGCGGGTGTCATCGATATCGGCAAAACTTATAAACTTGATTAGCTTTCCGAGGTGAAAGCTAATGATGTCAAGAATCCTTGACATCGGCATACCCGATGACCTCCTTAGGTAGCAAAGAATAGTGATTAATTATTTTGGTCCAAAAAAAAAAAAAAATATATATTTAATGACAACAACAGTCATGTTAGTGTCGGCATTTTCATGCGTTTGATTACTAATTTATTTATATATATATATATATATATATATATATATATATATATATATATTTAATGACAACAACAGTCATGTTAGTGTCGGCATTTTCATGCGTTTGATTACTAATTTATTTATATATATATATATATATATATATATATATATATATATTTAATGACAACAACAGTCATGTTAGTGTCGGCATCATCGGGTGGATGGTCCTCTTAATTACTAATTTATGCATGTGATATGAGATGGAGATTGAGAATGAAGAATTGTCCTAAATATATTCTCAAATGAATAAAATGATTGAATGTATCAATCATGGATGTGATTATGGGTGGGATGTGATTATAATTGTGTGCAGGATAAATTGTCGATAACTTGGGATCTCCCGGTATAGGGGAGACTCTGCCGAAATTTCGTTAGAAATTTCGGTGAATTAAAAAAAAAATAATAATTAAATTACTCCATTTACCCCTTATGTAGGAGTTAAATAAATATACTGATTGAATTTTTTGAGATTGTTACACTTAAAGTTTGCAAAATAATAATAATAATAAAAAATAATAATTTTAACTATTTTATGTGCCTTCCTGAATAGCGTCTGATTAGTATCTTGAAAAAAAATAAAAAAAATAAAAACAATGAAAACAAAAAACATATATGATTAAAAAGACAAAAATAGATCTAGCAATATTCTGTTTCATTTTATCGATGGAAAATGCGATAGAAGTTGATGGATTAATGGTTTTGTTTTTTATCTGGAACAACCCTTTAAAAGGATAACTATAGAGGGGGTTGTGACATATCATCTTTAGGCTCATCTAAGTTCTAAGCTTATGCATATGTGGGTCTATCAAAATGTCAAACTCATCATTTTTCATGAGTTTAACCAAGCGCTGAGTCCAGATGTCAGTGAGTTGCGCTGAGCTTGTGCTCTTTTTAACATTAAAAGTATCTTGGGCTTCATGGTGAGAGTGTAAGTTAGAGATATTTTATCCTGAGAAATCAGAGATATTATATCTTAACAAGACAAAGATATTTTGCTGATATGTGAACTATTTTTCCTTCCATGAAGAAAGAGATATCAAGGGCTATAAAATGAACCAATGTAGCCTCCTTTAGCGGGCAAGTTCAATTTTTCTCTACTACGAATGACACACACATAAACATATGATTTTCTTCTAAAAAAACTATTTTTTTCTTATATAATACTGATTTAATTATCAGAGAGTTCTTAAACTTGAAGGAAGGGATTTTTTTTAGGTATAGAAAATGATCCATCAACCATTTTATCAAGAAAAGATGGACTAAATTGTTAAAATAATGAGATTAACAATCTTGTACCAAACATCTCTTGTCCTTTAAACCCACGGGATAGAATTGAGTTTCATCATAAGTTTTCTACAAGTAATTTATGAGAAAATGGTTTTTTTTTCTTATATCTCCATTATATATATATATATATATATTTATTATAAGATAGTAAATAAATTAACTTCGCATTCCAAATAGTCTCCAAAACATCTTTTAGAATTCCAAGGCTTCTCTGATGGGAAAGCTAAACGAAGAGCTAAAAAAAACTATAAAAGTAGCTTTTTATTTATTAATTTTAGATCTTTAAAGTAATAAACTATATGGGATGCTAATTTTTTGTCACAATAAATAGTCATTCTTATATATAAAATAAAGGAAAAATTTAAACTACCTTTTCTCTTTAAACTTCACTTGTTTTTTCCTCATTCCATGAAAAATATAAAATAGTTTACTAGAATGCTTTTTTCCTTTGGACCTTCTAACAATGTTTGTTTATTTACCATGATATTAAATTATTTTCAAGTACAAGCTTGCTTCGTGAAGTGTGTCTTCAAATTCAAAACTCAACAGTAAACCGATGATCCGTACATGCCAATGTACCCCCACATTCTCAGACAAAATTATGCTGTCGGTGTGTGCTAATAGATGCAGTTTTCTAAGGTCATACATGTACTTGATGTTATTTGACCGAATGTCTTTCTTTACCCCTATGTTTTTCAAGCTATGCACAGATCTTAACTAGCAGAGAGGAAGAGAGAAATTTGTGCAGCTAAACAGGCAAATCACCCTTTGCATTAATCCTTGCTTCTCTCACAGTGGTGTTAACAACTAACATCTGTGAGGAAAACCAGACTTTATACATCTCAAACCCATGCATTCTTTTCATGGGTTCTAAGTTAGTAATTAATTAGACATAAGAACCCAGCAGGGTTTCAAAGAGAGAATACATGAAAAAAAAACAGGATCACGAATCACAATTGAGAAGATGTTAAAAAAAGAGAAGCTAAATATAGTGTAGCTTCATCTTAAGCCATCTTCTCCAAGCAAAATGCACCGCCATCACCCTACTGATCATCTTTTCATCTGAGCATTGATGTTAGAGATCGAAAAACTACTTCTTCACAAGGGATAGTAAGGCCCATATCATGATCAAAGCCAAATTCCTCTTCTGCTCTTTGAAGCAAGGATTGAAACTCAGGGTGGCTCAAAAATGAGATTGGAACAATGTATCTACTTCTGTTTTCACCAACATACACAGCAAAGTGCCCTTTTGGCACGTCAAGAGGGAGGCCATCATCATCATAGCCATGTTTCTTTCCTAAACTCGAGCATCTCTTGAGGATTTGCTTGAGGACTGCTGTTTGAGGTAGTTTGTGTGATTTTCTAATAGCCATTTGGAGTTTGAGAGAAGGTGTGGTGAGAAAGGGTAAGTTTGAAGAGAGATAAGAGTGTGTACTTGTAGTAAAAGGTGATGGTGGTGATGGGAGGATTGCGGGTGATGGGGGTATTTATGAAGAAGTCAAGGGGGAGAGAAAAAGAGAGATGGTGTGAGATAGATAGATAGATAGGGAGAAGGGTCATGTGGAGTGTGGGGGATAAGGACATGCCACGGGTGTTTTGGGGTATGTGTATGTGAGGCAAGGACATGGTAGGAGCAAGCTTACTGGGTTTGCAATTCTATGTTGGCCTTCCTACTGACAATATGGCCGCCCCCCCCCCCCCCCCCCCCCGCCTCTCAGCTTTAATTTTCAACTTGCCTTGTTTAAAAAAGGAAAAAAATGTATAAGAACTTGCATTTAATTAGATGGAAGACGTTTAATCTGCTTGTGCTTCTCTTATTTTCATATTTTCAGCATTTTCAATCACGGTTCAAGTTCGAAGTCCAATCCTTCATGCAAATTGCTAGCAACCCTTTCAACTCACCTCCACTTCGCAATTGATTGCCATCTCTTACACTCTTTCAAGTCAAAAACCCAGCTCATTTTGCTTTGTAGTTTTCATTCCATTTCTAGTGAGAACTCACATATATCATCTTCGAGGAATCTCCGTCTTATCAACTGCTTTGTCCACAGTACCTTGGTCTTATGTCCTTGGTTCACTTAAGACAAGATAATGTATCGAGAGTAGGGCTCCTCGGTTTTTCAATCTCTACCTAGCTATAAGAGTCTTCACTCTCAGTCTTCGCTATAAAAAACATCTCTATCTATAAGATTAATGTTTATTAATCTCTCTCTCTCTCTCTCTCTCTCTCACACACACACACACACACACACCTGAAATCACGTACACACAATAAGTGTACTGGAGAGTACAAGCCTGTTGACGCTTTTTTCTTGTGCTTGTAGTTGGAGGGCTTGTGATTCTGTGGAGCGTGGACTAAAACAACAGCTCCTACACGTTACAGTTCGCGAGTCCAAATATATATTCGAAAACCCATGTGTAAATCACCGCAAGCTATTCAGTTTTTTTGACCTTTGCATCTTTACCCGCATATTGTAGCATAACACCTGTAACGGGGTTGAACTTGTAAGGGGGTATGCGGATGAAAACAATGCTGGAACGATACAGTGGACAATATAGCTCGTCGAACAATGTCAAACTCGGTAGTATTGACGAAATCGATATCTTCGACAGAATTAATAACAGGGCTTAACGATAAGTATGTACGATGGATAGTTCAAGACTTAATGAAAACACTACTAGCGTGAATAACAATATATATAAATAGTGACAGCGTGCATGAGCAGTGGTAAATTCAGTAATAATGTATGTTTAATGATTAATTCGACAGAACATAGGTTAATGTTCGTCGTAAATTTTGACTTGAACTACAGAGAGTCCAAGGCATGCAGACACATCTATTCTTGCAGCTTGTGAGTTGGCACAATGAACAACTAGTTTGTTAGGTGGCAGGCCAGGGTGAGAAGCAACAATTGGGGAAGTTTTTGGCAGTTGATTGTTTTGGGAAAAACTGATCAGGTGTGTTCTAAGTCTTGGGGGATGATTTTTGTTATAATTTTCCATGTTATTACTCTTTAAATAGGCTACATATAAGTGTGTAGCATGTAATTTTTGTGTGTAGGTAGAACCATTTTGCATAGCACACAAACGGATTGGTATTTTTCTTAGTGTTGAGATTAATAAAAGGTTATTATGGTTCCTGTATTTTAGTGTGTTAAACTATGCATATCCTCTCTACTTGTGTATTTCCGCTAGTGTGAGAGAAATTTTTTGATGAAGAGAAACACTTAGTTATTAAACAAAAACAAGTGGATTAATCTCAACACAAGGGTTAATATCTCAGCAATAGAAGGCTTCCTACATGGTCCAGCACAAAACACCATCACCAGAATAGGAGATATGTATAAATCTACTTAAAATCTGTACCACTGGTTTTTTCCTAGCCTGGCTCAATTTCAGAAAAGTTGTGTCTCCATGTTCTAAGGCTGAGAAAGCGATCTGCAAAGAACTAAGTTTAATGCACAATACGGAAATGTCCAGTATATCTGTCACTCTCTCTGTTTTCTGAACCTCCCAATGTCCATGACAGTGTCTTAACTCTCAATTCACCAACTAGAACTTTATCGTCGTTCGAATCCCATACTTAGAACCATCAAAATTCAAAAAGTTCACACACGAAAAAGAAGGAAAATCAACCAAAAAGTTGGAAGTCAAAACTCAAAAGGTAATAACCAGGGAAGAACATTTACCACTGTCCATTAGTAGCGTGAAGGCCGAACCAACATGAAAAGTTTTCTTCTGAATGGACCACTTGAAATAAATCATAAATACCCACATAGAAATAACAGGCGTGCACAGTACACCACATGCATACTTTATATGTGTGACACATACTGTACAGATATAATATACACGAGTGAGACGGAAAAATTGTTGTACAGCTAATTAAACCGACTAATTAAGAGAAGGGAAAAAATATTACCCTTAACGTCGCCGTCTTTGAGAGAAGCTCTCCCATGTTCTGTGAATGAGATTGATTGAGAGAATGGACAATGAAAATATGCGACTGCAAAGGCCCACCATTCCCTCTGAAATGCGGTGCCCCGCTAAACCAAGAGACTAATGTATTTTCTTTATAGTTGATAATGACCTTGCCTTTTTTGGAGCACATGATGGCCATGTTACTCTTGCCCCCAAACTCCTGTAAAGACAACATAGTAAGGTCTTTTAACATCATTTCAACTGTTGCACACGGCTACTTTACCAAGCAAATCATGTCTCAAACTGTAACTGCCTTGTGCCCACTTGGGATCTTTTATGACCCAAATTACGTTAATTCCTTTGTTAGTTGCATCAGTCGTCTCTACTAGCTATTGCCAGAAATTTGGCAAGACCTGGAGTCATGACAGTAAGGGAAACAACTACATAGGATGAAGCTGTTCATCTCCACATCCACATGTTGTTGGCATCTGATAGCAAGTAGCATAAGAATCGAACGGCATTACATCAGTTTTTGCCATCAAGATGTGAAAAGGGGAAAACAACCGACCCTGATATGGAATGGAAGAAAATGCGATTATAAACTTGAATAATCATGTCAGCACGCTCAGGATGGTTCTTTAGTAGAAATTTTATTTAACACAGCAAGTTAACCTGGTTCATAAAAACAACAATATCAGCTGAAAAATTTCTATGTGCTGTCCTCCTCGTTCATGTACTCTATGGTCAGGAAACCGATGGGGATGCAATGGAAACGTCAACACGCAAAACTAATTACAGTCACATGGTTGTAAGGAAAGTAGTCAGAAACAAAGGGCCCAAGAACGCAGACGTGCAAGTAATACCCAGCTAAGATTATCAATCAGATATATATTGAGATATTGATCGGTGAAAGCTATGGACTTCAACTATGACAACCAATTAAAAAACGATGGAGCAAGCATCAACAATTAGATTAGGCCCTTGACAGCAGAAACCTAGATAGAGATGGAACGTACGGGTTTAGGTGAGGAGAATATTATTTAGCCGGGTCCGCTTCAACAGAATTGAAAACAAATGCAAGAATTAAGGATATGCTTGTACCTGGCATGCTAAACCAAGGTGAGAGTGACAATGGAATTGAAATCACCACGACACCGTATGTACGATCAACCCAAAAGCCATAATGGATGCCCATTTTCACATGCCTTGCATAATAAAGCATCAAAAGGACAGATAGAGGTGGTTTTGATTAATGCTTGAGAAGGGCCCTCAGCTTTATTAATATGTATTATACAATTCATTTGAGAAGAGTTTCGGCACAAGAATACTCTGAACAAATCCGATAATCATTAAAGTCTCAAAGCCAAATTCAGCCAAGTACCTCATTGTTTTCAGGTTGATGTATTCAATGGTAAAACATCCCAAGAACAGTGTGATACAAACACAAATCAAACATGAGGAACAGTGCCTAAAAGTAACATCGAGCTGATAATTTGATAACAAAATAGTAGCAAGGCCAGAGATAACCTAATCAGCATACCCTTACTGTTACCCAAAATCTGACAGTATAAGAAAAGGAATATCAGACATTGGCAGGAGAGAATCTAAAAGCTGTTCAAACAGCAAAAAACGTTGCTCTTTTCTCTATATTAATTTAAGAATGATAAAAAAATGATTGTGTATCTCATTACAGCTAGTAATTTACTCTCCAATATGGTGTTCTAAGCATATGTATTAAATCATAAATTCTAATCCTATATATGCCTTCTGTGCACCACAAATCTCATGAATCAAAAGGCATCGATACAAATCTAGCTCATGTTCTCAAATCTAAAAAAGCAGAGAAGTTTCATGCCTGTTTGGAGTTCCTGCATGTTGCTTGGAACAAATAAGCACTAGTCAATGTGTTAAAGTACACATATCAAATACACTTCTGAAAGCACTTAATGCAGACAACAGATATCTGGAGTAAACTTAATTCTTAATAAAATTTAATCAATTGATACATCATTTTTGTTATTGATACCGAACTGCATTTTCATGTATAAGCACAAAAAGGGGGAAGATGGTAAGAAAATACAAAAAAGAAAAAGAAAGGGGAGGGGGGGGGGTGCGGGGCGTGTGTACAAAACTACCCTCTGCTTGAGAAAATAAGTATCATTGCTACAAGCCTATGCCACTGTGTGCTTCAGCCTAAGCCAATGTGAAGTACAAATCTCAAAACTCTGCCATAAGTGAAGTGCATTCACTGGTCTGAGGGAGATTTCAACTGTTGATTCTGCCCATCTATCAAGCTTATCTGTCGTCGGAGTTTTGCTATATGAGCTTGCACCTAACACATTGAATCCAAACTGTCAAAGAATAGCTTTACAGTTTTCCATGCAAAATGTGACTCATTGGGAATTAGTGAAATTAAAAAACACACTGCTAATGCGAAAAAGAACATAGAATTCAACAGCTCTTAAATGTTCAAACATCAAACCCATCCATCAATGATGGAAAAAGTTGGGGTTCAATCCACAATCAATTCCAATTTATTTTTTAATTCAATTTTAAATAAACAAAAAAGGACAGCAGTTCAGCACAATTGAATAAGAAATTGTAGAGTGAGAAAGCAATGGATGGCAAGAAATATTCTCTATATGTTTGCTTCAAGGACTAGTTTCTGATCCGCAGGAAAAAGGTTATTAATTAGCTTAGTGAAAATTGTCTGTGACTGAGAAACTATAGAGGTTATCAAATAAATTTACTATTGCTCGCCAACTACTTAGAAGTTCAGGAAATTGTTAGACTTTTAAGATAACCATATATCTGAATTATGCTTTCTTTTCCACTAATTCCCAGCTCCTACAAGATCAAAATTTCCATGAGGTATTGATCTACCAGTTTAATGTATTTATTCTGTCGTAGAGAGAGCCATTATTGCAGGAAATAGTGCCCTTGCACTGTTTTTTTTTTTTTTTTTTTATCATTCCTTCTGTCCCAGCTGACAGTTTATTACTAGTTCAAATCCTTCAAACAAGCTAGTCCATTACTATGGCATGTCTTACTCCAAGCCACTGTTGAACAAGCATCAAAGGAAGTGATACTTCGCAAATATTACCACCAAGACATTTTTTAATTCATACATAACAAGCCCGAAAGCTAGTTCACATACCCCTGCTTGCATTATTATATTCTTCCTTTCAAATTATTTTTTATATATAAGAAAAGAGAGAAAGAAAGAAATTCTTTCTGACCTGCTGACGAGCTGCGGCAAGCTGTAGTAGCTCGTCTGCTTCAGAGAAATTCATAAACCACTGGGATAGAGGATGATCTTTAGTGTCACCCCTCTTCCTTTTACTTGTATCTTCAACTGGCACTGTAAGAAAACAGAAGTTAATTTATTCATCCAAAGCAAGGTGAAGAGCATTTACTGGCAGAAGACAGCTAAAATACAGACCAGGAGGAGGCAAAGTAAAACCAGCAGGTAATCTGGGCAAGTTTACGGCTGGATGACCCTGTATGCGAGCTAAGAAACCTTCTGAAGGCTCAGGGAATACAATCTCATCGTATGATTCTACAACAACTGGCTTCTTCATTGACAAGGAGCCAGATTCATCTTCTGGGTACAACTTCAAGTGATGATATCTGTAAAAAACTTAAAGCCTTCAACAATGCAATTCTAAAATTTGACCAATTTTAAACTTTTCATTATATTAGAAAGCACAATATTTTTTGGTTCTAACTGACTAGAATTCATTCAATTGAATCACCACCAAAATACACTGTCTCACCACATATTTCCACTATCAGCAGCCATCACAGTCATTAAACTGGAAATCAATTCAGTTTAGATGTTCGGTCAACTATTTGATTATTCCCAAACACGTGATTGGACAAAGGAACATTTGGTTTAAGCTACATGACACTAATACCTTGCAGCTGATCAATCGACCATGTCCAAGGAGACAAACACACACACTTTCGGTCTAAATTCCCACATTTCAATCTGAACTGCTTGGTCAGAAACTCCATATCTTTTGACATGTAACTGAGCAATCTCCCTCATATGGCAATGGTCTCTCTCTCTCTCTCCACGCACGCACGCGCGCACGCTCTTAAATATGTTATGGTGAAAAAGGGAGGTGCCAAATATGAAGCTGAGTGGGAGTTAATTTACATTATATATGGCTCTATCATACCTTTCCATAATTTTACAGCAGTTCATTTTAGCTATGTACTCCAATGACATACAGAATGTCTTGTTACAAAATCATCTGGCCAGGTCACTAGCTTCTGAAAACATTTTAGACAGAAATCAGAACCGCATAATAGACGAAGGAACTCACAAGTTCAAAGGCTTATCACAAACATCACTGTGGAAATACAGAGTAATGGCAATCTCAAATTCACCCCAGCCTGCTTCTGATAACTCAAAAGGTGGTGCCTCGATGACTCTTGTAGGATTATTGAAGCTAGAATGAAGCTGAAAAACAGCTCGTTTTATTACTACACCAAGATCCTCATTTGTGGCCCCACGTACATATACAGTCCACTTATGAGATTGATACCTGATTAACAGAATATTGAAATCATGATCCAAGCACACAACAGACAAAAGAATGGGCATTATCCGGAAGATTATTTAGCAACTTACTCGTTTGCCTTTTTGCCAAGCCAGAATGCTATGTTGCCGTAAACTATTGGAACGCTAATCTCAACATCTTTGAGCTTCTTATTCAAAATCTGTGCCAGACCATATACGATAACACAAAGAAAGTAACAGAACTAACAAAGCAATGCCTCATGATTCCTAGTTTATTATTTCAAGTATAATGATAAACAACACATCAAGCATGCACTCAAAACCAAACACCATTAACATAAACCACCCAAAATTCACGACCATACACAACACCCAATTGAGATAAAAGTTAAAACAACAAAGTTTAAGGCTGGGATAAAAAAACAGCCTTTGGTTTCTTAGTAAGATCATTAATTTAAGAATAAGCAACCTGTCATTTCAAATATGCAATAAAATTTGACACTAACATCTCCTATCAACACTCAACCAGTCATAGAAAACAGAGCTTTTGACAGCGTTCCAAAAACCTGCTTTCTAAGAAAACAAATTTGACCTTTCTAGGAAATTAAGTAACGGGAAACAAAGGATACACATTCAATCACTACACAAACCCCATTAACACTAAATTAAGCAGCAGTCACAAAACATTGTTCTTTTCAATTTGGTTAAAAAACTACAAAACAAACAATTTTGAGCTTTTTTTTGGCAACAACTGCAATAAAATTTACACTAACAAATCCTTTCCACACTAAAAAAACCAATCATTAAAAAACAGAGCTTTATTTTTTTTATGGAGTTTCAATATAGGACTTTCATAAAAACAAGTTTTACCTTTCTGGGCTCAATTATTTTACTAATTGCAGTAACTATAACTATCCAAATCAAAATTAAAACCAAAAAAAATCACATTCGATAATGATGAAAGGCTAAACCCTAATTAAGCAAATCAGAAAACAAAATCTTTCAATTGGGTTACTAAAAAACTGCATCAAGAAACGATTCTGAGCATCCGGAAAACATTATTTCATTGATTCGAAGATGGTTGTCAAAATTGGAAAAGAAGATCACAAAAACAGTTAGTACCTTCTTTTCAGTGTTCTCTTCAGTTTTGCTCATTTTGATTCTCTGTGATTTTGGTATGGGTCCACTAATTTCAACAGGATGATCTTGACCGTTCTTTTTTGATGACGATGAACTGTTTGTCATGCCCCTTTAACACCACCTTCTTGTTACTAATTTCAACATTGGTGTTGTTGGTTCAATAAAATTAGGGTTTTGTTTTCGGCTCAGTTACAAGTGATCGATTGGTTGAAGAAATAAGATTGCCTACTGCAGGTTTTAATTATAGATCTATTCCCAGCAAATCAGATGGAAAAGTATGATGTTAATAAGGGGTAATTATGTCAATCAAGGAGACATTATTAAGTAAAGTTACTAACGAGCCCTTCCTCTAAAATCGTGGCAAGTTTGATCTGGTGGTTTTTACAACTGTATGTTAATGTAGTGTATCTGATTCTTAAGTCATGTTTGGCTTGTTGGATCGGGGAGACAAAATGAGGAGGATTTGTTTCCAAACCTGAACATAATTTTTTAGCATGGTGACATCATAAACTGATTTAATAATATTTAATTTTCTATATGTCTAACTCTACTCAAATTTATAGCATAGTAATTGATTTGAACAAATATTATTACTAATATTATCTTAATCTAATTTTATTTTACGTGTATTTTTTTTTTATTAGTGTGGGTGTTCGGATCAGCTTGCGTGTACCTCGATTAATTCCACAGAAGTTAATAATTATACAAGTCTCCAATGGCCCTGAGATTTATGGTACTCGAACTAGTGACCTTTAAAAAACAAACCTAGAACCTGACTATTTGAGTTACACCTCCCGGAGAAATAATTAGTATCGACATTTTCGTTTTGAAAAATGGGAGAGAAAGTATTGATTAGTTATTTCAAAAGAATGAGATAAAATAATTATATTAAGAGAGAAATATCTTGGTATCAAATGAGATTTGATTCATAAGGAGATGGTGTTCGAAATTATTGAGTTGTGTTGAGATTTTCAAGATAAAATTATTCTCGACAAATGGGTTGGAAATTAATTTGGATATTGGTAATAGATGAAAAATATATATTGTAAAAGAGGTTTATACTTAATTTTATGTATACAAAGAAATGCCATGGAAATTATTACTTGTCGTATCTTTTTATATTTATATATACATGTTAATTTTTGTTTTCAAGTCCATAGAGTCATGTCATGAGTGATTTTAGTTTAGTTATCTTTTGTTTTTGGCCATGTAATTATTTGAAAATTAAGAGATTTATCTTCAAAAACTTGAGATGTAATATTAACCCATAAATTTGGATGTATGACTTTGATATAATATTTGTAATTCTAAGTACCTGTTTAACCATGCATGTTTATAGTTGAAAGTGAATACTTCACTTGAATTACATTATATGGTGTTATTATGCAAAATATACTTTATATGATATTATGTAACAATCTAATTATGCATTGTTGTTTTATGAACTTGAATTGTATGATGTTATTGAATAAGATATGTTGTGTTGATGATGATGAGTTGGATTGAGATCCAGGATGATTGGATCAAGTTGTGAAATAAAATTGAAAGTATAATATGATTTTTTCGATAATTAGGGGCCTCCCGGTATAGAGAAGACTCCGCTGAAATCTTGGTACAAATTTTAGTGGAACTTGTATAAAAAAAATTATACTGAAAATTTCCAATGTATCACAAAAAAAGAATGTAGAAAATCAGGGTTATTACACTTCAGCTCACCCGAGTAACCAGCCAAACCTATCGTTAGTTTACAAAACTTGTGACATGGGTCACTTGACCAAAAGCATAACATATGAAAAAACCATGAAACACAATTCTCAACAAACCATATATTGAAAGGTGAAGTTTAAAAAAAATTAGCCACACAAAAGGATCCAAAGCAATAAAGAGTAATTAAAAGCCAAAAAAACGGTGCGGACCCACCTGGATTAACCTTTGAAACCCACGAGCTAAGTCAGGAGATCAGAATAATCTAGTAGAAAAAAACACAAAGAAAACCATGAAGCCTATTTCATAAAAAATATCAACATCAAGTAATGGGACAAAAAAAATATAAGTTAAAAAAATAATGTCAACCCGTGACCTGTTCCATTTGATCAGAAGTATTATGGAAAGAGATTCATTTTATATGTAAAGACCTTATATATGCTTATTTATTATGTATAGTATATTCCATTCTTTGTGTTGTTGCAACCCTAAAAATATAAATAGAAAAGGATGGTTGGTTCAATGGTCCAGCAACCATTACAATTCATATGAAATCAATCTTTGAATTAACTTAACTAAAAGTATAAAACCTGAAAAAACATGAAACCCAATTAATTTTTAATAAATCAAAATTAAAAGAACAAAAAGAAGCAGGACCAAGATTGAAGAAACAAAAAAATAATAAATTTAGATTGATAGATAAAATTGAAAAACTAATAATAAAAAACTGAAAAAAAAAACTAAAAAAAAAAATTACAAATAAAAAAAAAATGTTGACAGTCACTCAAATAACTGCAAGTAAGATATTACCCTGAAACCTTAAACGAGTAGTGCGAATTTTAGTGAAGAGAGAAAAAGAAAAAGAAAAAGAAAATAAAATATCGTCAGTGATAATCCATCAAGAAACAACCAACATGCATGAACCTTTGTTCATCTGGAGAAATGAGGTTCTTAACCGGCAAATTCGGCCACTTTAGTACTATAACCGCCAAAATTGCCTGCACCCCCTCCCCTTGAATTTAAGGATTATTTCAAAGAGACCCTACATTTTGCATCCTCAGGGATTAATCATGTTCCATAGGTATTATTTATTTATTTTTCACTTGGTCTTGATAAGTTTCAGTCTGACAATGCATTCCTCGAGTTATAATGCATGAATAGAAGTATCCTTCGAAAAGAAATTGCGCAGAGCAATTATTATTTAATATCGAATTCGATTAATAACCAATCAATACATATAAAAAATAAAAAATATAAACTACAAATAAATATTATTATGACAACAAGAACAGCATCCTAGACGAAACTGTAAGAATTCGAAGACAAAGATCCACTGATGTCCATAAACTAGAAGGACGCAAACATGGAATAAAATTTATCAGACGTGGAAACCTAACTTGCTGCAACAAAGTCTGACTCCAGCGTTTGGTGCTATTCTGATGTGGTTTCAAGGAGGTCTTGATCATACGAAAAGGGCTCCTGCATTGTTAATAAAATTAGTTTGTTAAGCATAGTTGAGAATGATTAGGAGGCTTAACCTAATAGGTTAGCCAACCCTTTCTATATATATGAGTAGGGCAATATACAATAGTAAAGGTGGAGATTACCACATAAGAATATGACTACAATATTTCCTATATAATTACATGCTATAATACGCCCCCTCAAGCTGAGGGTGGAGGATCAACCCGAAGCTTGAATCTAAAAGCAGTAAATGAAGCAGCAGGAAGTGGCTTAGTGAAGACATCGGCAAGTTGATCCTGAGAGGAAATAAAACGAATCTGAATCTCCTTCTTCGCAACTCTATCTCGGACAAAATGATAATCAATCTCAATATGTTTTGTGCGAGCATGAAATATAGGGTTTGCGGACAAATACGTGGCACCAAGGTTGTCACACCAGATAATAGGGGCAGAAGGAGTTGGAATCTGAAGATCCGTTAACAAGTACTGAAGCCAGATAACTTCAGCCGTGCCATCGGCTAAGGCTTTGTACTCAGCTTCCGTCGAAGAACGAGCAACAGTGCGTTGCTTACTCGATTTCCACGAAATTGGCGTCTGACCAAAGAACACAAGATAACCACCTGTAGACTTTCTATCCTCAATACTACCTGCCCAATCTGCATCTGTAAAACCATGTAAAGCAAAGGAAGAGCTGCGAGTAATATGTAAACCATGTGATGCCGTACCACGGAGATAACGCAAGATGCGTTTCACGGCAGCCCAATGGGATTCTGTAGGAGCATGCATAAATTGACAGACCCGGTTAACAGCAAAGCAAATATCCGGGCGTGTGAAAGTGAGATATTGGAGAGCACCAACAAGTTGCCGAAAACGAGTAGCATCAAGAAACAATGGATCCGGCATAATGGTGGCTTTGGATGCCGAAATAGGAGTATCAACTGGTTTACAGGATAACATACCAGCTCGTGTGAGGATATCAAGTGTATATTTATGTTGACAAAGCATAAGTCCCAGACTAGTACACTGCACTTCAATACCCAAGAAATAATGAACATCACCCAAATCCCGAAGTTTAAATTCTGAGCTCAGTAGCTGAATGAGTCGTTGTAGCAGAGTTCCATTATTACCCGTAAGCAGAATATCATCAACATAAACCAAAAGATAACAAATATCACTACCAACCGAGAAGATAAACAATGAGGTATCCACTTTAGAAGCACGGAAACCAATGGATAATAGAAAATCATTCAGACGAGTGTACCAAGCCCGCGGAGCCTGTTTTAACCCATATAGAGATTTATGCAATCGACATACATGACCTGGGAGTGCAGAATCAACAAAACCTGGAGGTTGTTTCATGTAAACCTCTTCATCAAGGACTCCATTTAGAAATGCATTATGAATGTCAAGCTGATGAATTTTCCAACCACTCGAAACTGCAATGGAGAACACTAAGCGGACTGTCGCCTGTTTGATAATAGGACTAAAAGTTTCTAAGTAATCAATACCTTCTTGCTGAGTGAAGCCCCTAGCAACCAGGCGCGCCTTATACCTCTCAATGCTACCATCAGATCTGCGTTTAATTTTGTAGACCCATCGGCTACCAACAACATTCATGGACGGATGAGATGGCACTAAAGTCCATGTTCTGTTTGCGAGTAAGGCCTGAATTTCCTCTTGCATAGCATTATGCCACGCCTCATATCTGTTAGCATCAGGAAAAATAAGTGGCTCATGCGAGGGAGGAGAAGTTACCCGACTGAAGGAAGCAGCAGAGGTGGCTGCCGTGGTGGTGATCAGCGCTGTCTTGGGCTGTCTCGGACGAAGAACCATGGGGTGTTTAGGAGCAGCGGGACATGGAGTAGCAGCACCTGTACCTGGAATGTGCTGAAGAGGATAAGAGGAGAGATCAACACAAAGTTGCAGACCAGGAGGTGAAGCCGGGGAGGTGCGGGGTTGTGCCGCAACTGAATCCTGCAAGTCAGAACCTGTTCCTGCACAATAATCATTGGAAAGACAAGCACGTGGTGATAGTATGGCTGTGTGGGGTGGTGAGGCAGGGTCGGCTAAATCAACGGGTAGGGGAGCAAGCTGGGGGGTTGCGGCAGGGGGCAAAGGTGGGTTGTGTGTTTTGTCGAGTTGGGAAGGAAGAGGCTGAAAACAGGAAGGGGGTTGCAGTGATGGAAGATAGGTAGGTGGAGTGGGGGGAACCGGGGTTGTTGTTACCTGTTCAGACTTTTTAAAAGGAAAGACACATTCATGAAAACGAACATGACGGGAGACATAGACACGACCAGACTCTAAATCAAGACACCGATAACCAAGATGAGACGAGCTATAGCCTAAAAACACACAAGGAGAAGACCGAAAATCTAATTTATGAGCATGATATGGACGTAAAAATGGAAAACAAAGACACCCAAAAGTGCGTAGAAAATTATAATCAGGAGTGCGATGAAACAGACACGCAAAAGGAGATTGATTTTGAAGAACAGGAGTAGGCATGCGATTAATAAGATAGACTGATGATTCCATAGCATAGTTCCAAAAACGCAATGGTGCATTACACTGGCCTAAGAGGGTTAGGCCAGTTTCGACAATATGTCTATGACGACGTTCAACTGTGCCATTTTGTTCATGAGTATGAGGACAAATTAATCGATGATGAATACCAATTGTTTGAAAAAATGTATTTAATTTACGATATTCACCACCCCAATCAGTTTGAACAGATTTAATTTTAAGAGAAAACTGACGCTCAACAAGTGTCTGAAAACGTTGAAACGTGGAAAATACATCAGATTTCGCAACAAGCGGATAATACCAGATATATTTAGTGTGCGCATCAACAAATATAACAAAATAACGAAAACCATCAGAAGAAAACATTGGAGCAGGGCCCCAAACATCACTAAAAATTAATTCAAGTGGGGTAGAAGTTTTGTGACCCGTCGATCGTAATGACAAACGGGATGACTTGCCTAATGGACATGCTTGACATTGAGTAAAAGATCGTTTAGACGTACAAATAATTTTATTATCAGAAACTAACAAATTTAGAATGCGAGGAGTTGGATGACCTAAACGACGATGCCACAAGTCGGCAGTCGCGGAAATGCAAGGAGACCAAAAAACTTGAGGAACTGACGTAGCCGAGGACTCGGAGAGAACATAAAGACCATCATGACTCCGACCGGAAAGAAGAACTTCCTTGGTGACGAGATCCTTCACATAAAACACAGAATCGTGAAATTCAAAATAAACATGATTATCACGACAGAATTTCTGAACAGATAACAACGGTTTGGTAATGTGAGGCACACGAAGAACATTAGTTAATGTAAACGAGCGTTTGGGGGAATATAAAGTAGTATGTCCAACATGGGATATGTCAAGGGCCTTACCATCACCAACATGCAAGAAATCATTACCAAGATAAGGAGCAGAATCAGTTAGAGTTGCAAGATCAGGCGTCACATGTTGATTCGCGCCGGTGTCGGGAAACCAAGTCGTTGCAGCAGAATCATTCGCAACAGCAAGGTGAGCAGAGGGCTGCTGTGTGCTGCTGCGAAACTGATAGCATTGAAGAGCTGAATGGCCAGGAGTGGAACATAATTGGCAGCGCACATGTCCAGACCACTGCCCCTGATTTGGCCGAAAATCTGCAGCAGAGGTGCGCCTGTTCTGCCACTGATTTTGCCTCCAATCTGCAGCGGAGTGACCTCTGTTTGGGGCCTGAAATCGGTTGGTGTTTGATCGCCAATTACCTCTAGAACGTCCCCTGTTTCGGCTGTGATTAGTCATGGCATAATAAGCAGAATTCGGAGGTGTTGGCAGCAATGGTGGCTGCTGCGGCAGAGAAGAAGAAGACAACAGCGATGAAGAGGATGAACCGACAGCCATGGAGTGAAAGGAGTTTTTGTGCAAAAACTCGTGGGTAAGGAGATGGCTATGAAGATCAGCATACGATAGCGGTTCAGCCTTGGTTATGAGACTAGTTACCAAGTCTTTGAACTCACCGCGAAGTCCACGAAACACATAGAGATTGAAATCTTCAAGGGACATTGGGCGACCAGCAGCAGCCAATTCGTCAAATAACGATTTGGCTTGCTGCATATACATACTAACCGATGCATCACCTTGCCGAAGGTCTTGAAAGGAGCCATGTAGTTGCATGATCCGAGAATTAGATGGAGAGGCAAGTGCCTTCTCAAGCGTGCGCCAAACACAATGTGAAGTAGAACAATCGACTACAAGATGCAGCACATCCACGGAAAGAGAGGAGAGTAGAGCACTCAAAATAAGTTGATCTTGTTGCTTCCAACGAAGAAAAGAGGGGCTGATGGCAGAAGAAGAATCAGCTGAAGCATCAATCATATGAGATGGAGGACACGGCAAGGAGCCGTCAACAAACTGAAAAACACCTTGACCAAGGAGATATGGCTTCATCTGCATTCTCCAATAAAGATAATTTGTGTTCGTAAGTTTCAACGACACAACATGGTGGGTGTTTGATAAAGGAACCATTGTAGATTGTGTTCCCATAAGAGGCAGAGGAACGGCAGAGCCAGCAGCAGGAAGAGGGCTGGCCGGTGATGATGCATCACCGGTGGAGGGGGAGATTGGATCAACGGCAGCAGGAGGAGAGTCCATGGGGAAGAAAATTAGGGCCGGCTGCAAAGAGAGAAAATATTAGGAGGCTCTGATACCAAGTTGAGAATGATTAGGAGGCTTAACCTAATAGGTTAGCCAACCCTTTCTATATATATGAGTAGGGCAATATACAATAGTAAAGGTGGAGATTACCACATAAGAATATGACTACAATATTTCCTATATAATTACATGCTATAATAAGCATGAAAAATGAATACAATAAAATTAGTAGTTATGGAAGATGACATACAATAATACCTTATTATATATTCCGTGCCATTGTTTATTCAATTCTCGACTTCTTACGGCTACGAGCTGATCCCTCCTCCATTCGAGATTTTGATTCTCTGTTATCGCGATCATTTGTGTTATGAGAAATGTTGAGAGATTTTTTTGATAATAATAAGAGGAGATGAAAAGAGTCCTCACATGTTATCGTTGAGTTCAGTACTTTCGTCCTTCTTCAGAAATTGCTTAAACCACTTCACAGAATTTTTGGCATATCGTTTCAAGTTGTTTTCGTAGTCAATGTAGAAGAGACCAAACCTTGAACTATATCCGGATCCCCATTCAAAATCATCCAAGAATGACCAAGCAAAAAACCCCTTGACATCGACACCATGGTCACTGCAAAAGTCAAGCTTTTAGAGCAGATCACACTGAGAAAGAAATTCCTTTTAAAATAAAAACTAGTACTGTTTGAAAAAGGAAGCGAGAACATGAATTTGGAAAGAACAAACTCACTTGATAGATTTCAGAACATTGTGGAAAATGTCTTTATAATATTGCTCTCTTATGGGATCCTTCAGGGCTTCCTCTAATGACGAGGAATTCACGTCATCAACTCCTAATTTTTTTAAAAAACCAACAAATCAGTAAATCGGAGCTTCTTGACAGCTATAACCATAAACACATGAGGGCTGTTAGCTCTGTTCTTACCATTTTCAGTGATATATATTGTTGGGTTTTCATACGCGTCCTTTACGTAATTCAAAAGATGACGAATGCCTTCGGGATATATATAAAGCCAACTTGAACCCGCCTGCGAATTTGATTTATATATCTCAATACCAACGGGAAAAAAGAAAGATTCTACGTATCAATTACTAATTTGTTGAAACAAGAATGAAGAATCGCATTCACCTGTGGGCCTATTGGTATTCCATTTCTCTCCCCTGTACGTAAAATAATATCAACATGAGTGAGAAAGGGTAGAATTTTAGACCATCTTATTCTGAGAGTTTTTTTTTTTTTTTTTTCATTTAATTAACAAGCAAATAAATATTTCACCTGGCCAGTTAACACGAGCATCTTCCATAAACCCAATATTTTTATAGTTAACATCCTCAACGTTCTGAGCATAATATGTAGTGTAGTAATTGATCCCAATAAAGTCATAAGATCCTCTCAGCATCTTGGATTCCTCCTCACTGAATCTGGGCAATCTTCCTCCAACGTAGTCGTGCATATTCTGTGGATAGTCACCTTTAGTTAGAGGATCCATGTACCTGCCAAAAACGTACAAGGATACACTAGATTAACTGGTGATCCTGGTTTCTTCTCCACGGAGTTTAAGAATCCAAATTAATGTTTCAAATTATTATATTATCCAAATCAGCTAGCAACATGCTTACCATCCAAGCATAAAATCAAGGCTTCGTTTAGTTGCCATCCGATCACTTTCACTAGTTGAGTAAGGTTCAAACCAATGAGAAACGAGGGTTATCCCAATTTTTCCTCCTTGACACGTCTGACGAGATTTTGTCAATGATAAAATTAGCACAGTCACGCTGAAAACTTTGGTGAAATATGTTATGAAACGAGCCACAAATTAATTATAGCTTTAGCTTTTGCAAACCTGATACTTTTCCTTGTACACTTTCACAGCCGTTGCATGAGCAAGCAATAGATGATGGGTTACAATGTAAACCTCGGTGGCACCAGAGATTTTGGGCTGGCCTGGATAATTCTCCAAAGTTGAAATTCTGCCGGGTGCCATGGCGCCCGTGTCATAACCATTGACGCTAAACATAAAAGGCTCATTTAAAGTGATCCAGTGCTTCACTCGGTCTCCAAATCTTTGAAAGCAAAGCTCCACAAAGTCTCGGAAATCGTTTCTATATGAGTTTTGAAATTATTAGATTCAAGCATGGAGGATTTAAATTAAAGTGAGATGTTTATATAATATGAATATAAAAACGATTACTTACAAAATATCAGGGCTCAAGAAACCACCATATTTGTCCTCAATTGCTTGTGGAGTGTCCCAATGAAAGAGAGTTACATAAGGCTGTATACCTGTGCATTTCAAAGCAAAAATAACATGAGAAAACTAAAGTGTGAAACGTTTTGTATGAAAGTTTGGAAAATGCTTTTCAAATTTTCGAAATTCAAGCAAAGTAAGATTGCCCCTGCATTTGCCATGGCCACTTCAAGATTCTTATTTAGTCGGTAACATTATTATGAAACACAGTGATGGAGGAAAAGGAAAGGGTTATAACCATTTTTTATGAGCTCATCGATGAGGTTGTTGTAAAACTGGATCCCTTCTTCGTTTATTCCAGCACTTAGTCTGCCATCTGATGAATTCAATTCGATGATTGAAAAATCAAAGTAAGGAAAAGTGTGGGACTTCGAATGTCAAGTCGCGTCCCATCCTCGTGAATTAAAAAGGTACGAGAAGTAGGGTAAAAACAAAAGAGCACACTTACGTGGTAATACCCTAGACCAAGAAATAGAGAATCTGAAAGCATCCATTCCCATTCCCCTCATTCTTTGCACATCTTCCTATAACATTTTGTGTGTAAAATATATCAACAAGTGTAATGGTGATCAGATCGACAAAAGGCAACTAAGAGAAAAATAAGATGAACATCGTACCTTATAGCGATTATAGAAATCAACTGCCACGTTTGCATTGCTGTGGTCGCTTATCCTCTCTGCAATTTTTCAGAATTTGTTCTTAAATTCCTTTGAATATATATTATTTGATAAAAATCATGTTTACATCTTTAATTTGCGCGCACTTTCGCCCCCTAACCCCAAAAGTCACCTTCTTTCTTTCCTTTTCCTCTCTTCTTTTGGATTTAATAGACAAAATACACTATGGTTTTAGGCAGGCCATCAACATGCTGCTGGCAGGTGACTCCTTGAGAGATTTATATTCGTTGTTTTAGTTAGGAAAGCATTGTAACGAACTCCTGCATTGAATAAAGAGATACCTGGATGCTCCGCGATGAAGGTGTCCCATATATTCGGCCCTTTCCCTCTCCTGTTTGTTTCACCTTCAAACTGCATATAATTTAAACGTTATCAGAGAGCAAACAATTGAGGCGTTTCTCTCTTCGACCAGAGTACTTGAAGCAATGTTTGTACCTGGTAAGCTGATGAAGAAGATCCAAAAAGGAAACCATCTGGGAAAGAATTACGACTCAACTTGGCAAGACTTCCCATGATATACACAAAGTCTTTGTTGAACAGCCTTGCAGAAGAGCAATAAGAGCTTGAGCAGTACTAAAGATTGTTGGGTGATCAGAATAAAGAATGTATCGTGAGATAGCAGTGAAAAAATAAATAAATGAACGTATGAAGTATGGATTTTGTAAGAACATCGACATGCCAGAGCCTATTTATAGGCATCATTTTGAAAGGTTATTCTCAACAACCAAGAAGGATAATTGTGGTCAATTATTATTGTTTGTTTCAATTGACCGATCAATGAAAATTCAATTTGGAACTTCTAATTGGATAAGGATATTTGTCATTTGAGGAATTCGTGGTGTTGAAACAAGCACCAAACTTAAGATTCCGTGCTCTAATTGCACTGTGAAGCCTAGCAATTGTACTTGAAGCATGCAGAGAAAATTCAGCAACCGGATCGTCAACATAAGAATTTTCAACGACTTCAATTTTCTTGTCTGATGCCAATGAAGCCAAGCGAAAGTTGACGGGTTTCCAGCCCAAGAAGAGTTTTTAAATGGTATGTGGACCTTTCGCATTCAGACATGAAGTATATTCTGAGCTAGAAATTTTGCATGAAACAATTTTAAATAATTCTTTACGCTGAATTAGCCAAGTCAAGCACAATACATGATCTTTAACCAAAAGCCTAGGAGAGTAACCAATTACGATCAATCTCTAAGATGACCTTTCTTCAATCCCAAACTGACAGCCCACCTCTAAATCGTGCAAGAAATGCTTTGAAGCGATCAACCTGGAATTCATTTGCTTTGAAGCCATCAACTGGTCATCAGCCTGGAATTCAATTTTACAACTGTCTGGAATTTATTTTCCAAGAAAGTTTATCCTCGCGAAAACTTCAACTTGATTAGGAGAAACACACTGCGTCTCGCTTCTATCGGAATTATTCAAGCATCCTCTTCAAGCCTCCAACGAATTCCTTAACAATTAGCGGTATTAGATTACCATTATTATCATACTATCCCCCGTTATCTAGGCGCAAGATTAAACACAGAATACAAATCACACCACAGTATAGTGCCTCAAGTTCACGTAATTATTGTCACTGTACTTCATTATTGTCCATGTACGAGGATTGTAAATAAGAGCTGTATAAAATATATAGGTGTATCTTTAATTTATTTCTCTATAGTAATCGAGCAGAATTAAATTAAAAGAGCACCATTAAGAAGATAGTGACCGAAGGAATAAAAACTTACAGTATAAATAAAGAAACAAAAATCAAACTAATTAGTCCAGTTCAAGATACATTCAAGACATCTAATCTGATCAGAACCTGTGTAACTAAAGTTTCTAACTGAGAATTCCAACCAAAAGGCCAAACGTTGAAAGGTAAGATAAAAAATCACGTCCTAATTATAGACCTTGGACTCGAAGATAAGTCGATAGCGAACTAACTAGATAGATCAACAAAAGCCTTTGCATAGAAGAATAATATTCTGACACTGAAAATTACCTCTAACCGACCTGTACCATTCTTGAAGATTTTGCTCAAGGCCCCTAGATGGACAACTTAAACACCTGAACCAATGCATGAATCTACCCTAAAAATTCCACATAGCAGTACAGTGATGAAATAGATGATTACTGGTCCCAATCTCCTCACAATAAAAAAGAAAAAGAGCATCCTCATAATTAACAATCCTCCTCTCAGCTAAAAAAACCCCTAGTGATGAGACTACAATTAAGTTGGAGCCACATGAACACATCAAATTTAGAAGGTGCAAAACCTTTCCAAAGCAAAAAAAAAAAAAAAAAGGAGCCCCTGAAGCAGATATGCTATCTAGAAATTTGCAACACTGAATAAGTGTTGGAACTATCAAATTTTCATACCTTACTACTATCTTCACCTCCAGAAAAAAAACTAAACCACGCTCCACCTCTACAATTAAATCTTCCTGCATACAAAGCTCACGAGACCTCAGATTCCTCCTCTAAGTCAAGCTGACCGAATTATCAGTCGGGCTATACATATTGGCGGGGCCAACTAATTGCTGAAGAGAAAGATTAAATAGTCTAGGAAATAAATTATGAAGAGGAGCTGGAGTACCTAGCCAAGAATCAATCCAAGACCACGAGTTATTGTCATCACCTACCTTGAACCCAACGCTTGACTTAAGTGGAATGGCTATGCTTTCTCTTGTGGAGAAAGTCAAAATAATGCCACGCCAGGTTGGAGAAAGAGAAACAACAAACACAGGAAGCCCATTGTCGTGGCGTGCACGGCGTCGATTGGCAGATCTGTCTCCTAAGTGTGCTGACAAATGGTTTTGGATTTAATCATAAAATTATGATTATAAGGTTCAAGAGTCGCCACCTAGTATTATGGTCGTTAGAAAACCTAATGGTATGCGAGAGTCCGAGTAAGGGATTGGGTGTGCAAGGGAAAAACGCATCACCCCAGTGCACCATATCTAAGGTAAGTTGCATTGTTATTTGATTGTTATTCTAAGTCGCATTTCTGTCTATTGGTCTTGTCTAAAGTTCAATGTAGATCTCCTTTCATGAGGAAGTCTCTACCTTATCGGGTTAAATCTTGACCATTCTAAAGGCCAAACTTATTTATTTCGTGGATATAGCTAAGTCATAGCATTCTGAACGACAAAATAGTTATATGGGATATTTTATATTTTAATCAAACCCTAATAGATAATCATAAACCGGTTATGATATTTTTTTTGTATTTTTTAAATCATGATAAAAATGATTTTTATCTCTATTTAGAAAATACGCATGAAAAACTTTTAGGTTTTGGCCATGTGCACAAACACTACCATAAATTTGACTAAAACCAACGAAATTACCGATGGCCTTTTTCTGTCGGTAATTTGCGGTGATATTTACCGATGAATGTAAATCAGTCGGTATAACCATCGGTGTATACCAACGAAATAATTTTTCGGTAATAACATCGATATATATTGTCGGAATTTCAGTGAAGAGAGAAAACAAAAATAAAATAAAATGTTGTCAGCGATAATCCATCAAGAAACAACCAACATGCGCAATTCCTTGACCAAAAAGCCGCCTATTATAGAATAGGAAATTAATATAGGATGTTGTAATCGTTACAGTTACTCATGTATCTATCGGAATAGGAAAGTAATAAAGGATGTTGTAATCATTACAGTTACTGCAGTGTTCTGCTGCCTCTATATAAATAGGAAGGTTGGTTAAGGCACAACCTAACACATTCCATTATTCTCAACTCCGCCGCAGGGAATCCAATGAGATGGGGAAATGAGGTTCTTAACCGGCAAATTCGGCCACTTTAGTACTATAACCGCCAAAATTGCTTGCACCCCCTCCCCTTGAATTTAAGGATTATTTCAAAGAGAGTTGAGAATGATTAGGAGGCTTAACCTAATAGGTTAGCCAACCCTTTCTATATATATGAGTAGGGCAATATACAATAGTAAAGGTGGAGATTACCACATAAGAATATGACTACAATATTTCCTATATAATTACATGCTATAATACGCCCCCTCAAGCTGAGGGTGGAGGATCAACTCGAAGCTTGAATCTAAAAGCAGTAAATGAAGCAGCAGGAAGTGGCTTAGTGAAGACATCGGCAAGTTGATCCTGAGAGGAAATAAAACGAATCTGAATCTCCTTCTTCGCAACTCTATCTCGGACAAAATGATAATCAATCTCAATATGTTTTGTGCGAGCATGAAATATAGGGTTTGCGGACAAATACGTGGCACCAAGGTTGTCACACCAGATAATAGGGGCAGAAGGAGTTGGAATCTGAAGATCCGTTAACAAGTACTGAAGCCAGATAACTTCAGCCGTGCCATCGGCTAAGGCTTTGTACTCAGCTTCCGTCGAAGAACGAGCAACAGTGCGTTGCTTACTCGATTTCCACGAAATTGGCGTCTGACCAAAGAACACAAGATAACCACCTGTAGACTTTCTATCCTCAATACTACCTGCCCAATCTGCATCTGTAAAACCATGTAAAGCAAAGGAAGAGCTGCGAGTAATATGTAAACCATGTGATGCCGTACCACGGAGATAACGCAAGATGCGTTTCACGGCAGCCCAATGGGATTCTGTAGGAGCATGCATAAATTGACAGACCCGGTTAACAGCAAAGCAAATATCCGGGCGTGTGAAAGTGAGATATTGGAGAGCACCAACAAGTTGCCGAAAACGAGTAGCATCAGGAAACAATGGATCCGGCATAATGGTGGCTTTGGATGCCGAAATAGGAGTATCAACTGGTTTACAGGATAACATACCAGCTCGTGTGAGGATATCAAGTGTATATTTATGTTGACAAAGCATAAGTCCCAGACTAGTACACTGCACTTCAATACCCAAGAAATAATGAACATCACCCAAATCCCGAAGTTTAAATTCTGAGCTCAGTAGCTGAATGAGTCGTTGTAGCAGAGTTCCATTATTACCCGTAAGCAGAATATCATCAACATAAACCAAAAGATAACAAATATCACTACCAACCGAGAAGATAAACAATGAGGTATCCACTTTAGAAGCACGGAAACCAATGGATAATAGAAAATCATTCAGACGAGTGTACCAAGCCCGCGGAGCCTGTTTTAACCCATATAGAGATTTATGCAATCGACATACATGACCTGGGAGTGCAGAATCAACAAAACCTGGAGGTTGTTTCATGTAAACCTCTTCATCAAGGACTCCATTTAGAAATGCATTATGAATGTCAAGCTGATGAATTTTCCAACCACTCGAAACTGCAATGGAGAACACTAAGCGGACCGTCGCCTGTTTGATAACAGGACTAAAAGTTTCTGAGTAATCAATACCTTCTTGCTGAGTGAAGCCCCTAGCAACCAGGCGCGCCTTATACCTCTCAATGCTACCATCAGATCTACGTTTAATTTTGTAGACCCATCGGCTACCAACAACATTCATGGACGGATGAGATGGCACTAAAGTCCATGTTCTGTTTGCGAGTAAGGCCTGAATTTCCTCTTGCATAGCATTATGCCACGCCTCATATCTGTTAGCATCAGGAAAAATAAGTGGCTCATGCGAGGGAGGAGAAGTTACCCGACTGAAGGAAGCAGCAGAGGTGGCTGCCGTGGTGGTGATCAGCGCTGTCTTGGGCTGTCTCGGACGAAGAAACCATGGGGGTGTTTAGGAGCAGCGGGACATGGAGTAGCAGCACCTGTACCTGGAATGTGCTGAAGAGGATAAGAGGAGAGATCAACACAAAGTTGCAGACCAGGAGGTGAAGCCGGGGAGGTGCGGGGTTGTGCCGCAACTGAATCCTGCAAGTCAGAACCTGTTCCTGCACAATAATCATTGGAAAGACAAGCACGTGGTGATAGTATGGCTGTGTGGGGTGGTGAGGCAGGGTCGGCTAAATCAACGGGTAGGGGAGCAAGCTGGGGGGTTGCGGCAGGGGGCAAAGGTGGGTTGTGTGTTTTGTCGAGTTGGGAAGGAAGAGGCTGAAAACAGGAAGGGGGTTGCAGTGATGGAAGATAGGTAGGTGGAGTGGGGGGAACCGGGGTTGTTGTTACCTGTTCAGACTTTTGAAAAGGAAAGACACATTCATGAAAACGAACATGACGGGAGACATAGACACGACCAGACTCTAAATCAAGACACCGATAACCAAGATGAGACGAGCTATAGCCTAAAAACACACAAGGAGAAGACCGAAAATCTAATTTATGAGCATGATATGGACGTAAAAATGGAAAACAAAGACACCCAAAAGTGCGTAGAAAATTATAATCAGGAGTGCGATGAAACAGACACGCAAAAGGAGATTGATTTTGAAGAACAGGAGTAGGCATGCGATTAATAAGATAGACTGATGATTCCATAGCATAGTTCCAAAAACGCAATGGTGCATTACACTGGCCTAAGAGGGTTAGGCCAGTTTCGACAATATGTCTATGACGACGTTCAACTGTGCCATTTTGTTCATGAGTATGAGGACAAATTAATCGATGATGAATACCAATTGTTTGAAAAAATGTATTTAATTTACGATATTCACCACCCCAATCAGTTTGAACAGATTTAATTTAAAGAGAAACTGACGCTCAAACAAGTGTCTGAAAACGTTGAAACGTGGAAATACATCAGATTTCGCAACAAGCGGATAATACCAGATATATTTAGTGTGCGCATCAACAAATATAACAAAATAACGAAAACCATCAGAAGAAAACATTGGAGCAGGGCCCCAAACATCACTAAAAATTAATTCAAGTGGGGTAGAAGTTTTGTGACCCGTCGATCGTAATGACAAACGGGATGACTTGCCTAATGGACATGCTTGACATTGAGTAAAAGATCGTTTAGACGTACAAATAATTTTATTATCAGAAACTAACAAATTTAGAATGCGAGGAGTTGGATGACCTAAACGACGATGCCACAAGTCGGCAGTCGCGGAAATGCAAGGAGACCAAAAAGCTTGAGGAACTGACGTAGCCGAGGACTCGGAGAGAACATAAAGACCATCATGACTCCGACCGGAAAGAAGAACTTCCTTGGTGACGAGATCCTTCACATAAAACACAGAATCGTGAAATTCAAAATAAACATGATTATCACGACAGAATTTCTGAACAGATAACAACGGTTTGGTAATGTGAGGCACACGAAGAACATTAGTTAATGTAAACGAGCGTTTGGGGGAATATAAAGTAGTATGTCCAACATGGGATATGTCAAGGGCCTTACCATCACCAACATGCAAGAAATCATTACCAAGATAAGGAGCAGAATCAGTTAGAGTTGCAAGATCAGGCGTCACATGTTGATTCGCGCCGGTGTCGGGAAACCAAGTCGTTGCAGCAGAATCATTCGCAACAGCAAGGTGAGCAGAGGGCTGCTGTGTGCTGCTGCGAAACTGATAGCATTGAAGAGCTGAATGGCCAGGAGTGGAACATAATTGGCAGCGCACATGTCCAGACCACTGCCCCTGATTTGGCCGAAAAATCTGCAGCAGAGGTGCGCCTGTTCTGCCACTGATTTTGCCTCCAATCTGCAGCGGAGTGACCTCTGTTTGGGGCCTGAAATCTGTTGGTGTTTGAGCGCCAATTACCTCTAGAACGTCCCCTGTTTCGGCTGTGATTAGTCATGGCATAATAAGCAGAATTCGGAGGTGTTGGCAGCAATGGTGGCTGCTGCGGCAGAGAAGAAGAAGACAGCAGTGATGAAGAGGATGAACCGACAGCCATGGAGTGAAAGGAGTTTTTGTGCAAAAACTCGTGGGTAAGGAGATGGCTATGAGATCAGCATACGATAGCGGTTCAGCCTTGGTTATGAGACTAGTTACCAAGTCTTTGAACTCACCGCGAAGTCCACGAAACACATAGAGATTGAAATCTTCAAGGGACATTGGGCGACCAGCAGCAGCCAATTCATCAATAACAATTTGGCTTGCTGCATATACATACTAACCGATGCATCACCCTTGCCGAAGGTCTTGAAAGGAGCCATGTAGTTGCATGATCCGAGAATTAGATGGAGAGGCAAGTGCCTTCTCAAGCGTGCGCCAAACACAATGTGAAGTAGAACAATCGACTACAAGATGCAGCACATCCACGGAAAGAGAGGAGAGTAGAGCACTCAAAATAAGTTGATCTTGTTGCTTCCAACGAAGAGAAAAGAGGGGCTGATGGCAGAAGAAAAATCAGCTGAAGCATCAATCATATGAGATGGAGGACACGGCAAGGAGCCGTCAACAAACTGAAAAACACCTTGACCAAGGAGATATGGCTTCATCTGCATTCTCCAATAAAGATAATTTGTGTTCGTAAGTTTCAACGACACAACATGGTGGGTGTTTGATAAAGGAACCATTGTAGATTGTGTTCCCATAAGAGGCAGAGGAACGGCAGAGCCAGCAGCAGGAAGAGGGCTGGCCGGTGATGATGCATCACCGGTGGAGGGGGAGATTGGATCAACGGCAGCAGGAGGAGAGTCCATGGGGAAGAAAATTAGGGCCGGCTGCAAAGAGAGAAAATATTAGGAGGCTCTGATACCAAGTTGAGAATGATTAGGAGGCTTAACCTAATAGGTTAGCCAACCCTTTCTATATATATGAGTAGGGCAATATACAATAGTAAAGGTGGAGATTACCACATAAGAATATGACTACAATATTTCCTATATAATTACATGCTATAATAAAGAGACCCTACATTTTGCATCCTCAGGGATTAATCATGTTCCATAGGTATTATTTATTTATTTTTCACTTGGTCTTGATAAGTTTCAGTCTGACAATGCATTCCTCGAGTTATAATGCATGAATAGAAGTATCCTTCGAAAAGAAATTGCGCAGAGCAATTATTATTTAATATCGAATTCGATTAATAACCAATCAATACATATAAAAAATAAAAAATAAAAAATACAAATAAATATTATTATGACAACAAGAACAGCATCCTAGACGAAAGTGTAAGAATTCGAAGACAAAGATCCACTGATGTCCATAAACTAGAAGGACGCAAACATGGAATAGAATTTATCAGACGTGGAAACCTAACTTGCTGCAACAAAGTTTGACTCCAGCGTTTGGTGCTATTCTGATGTGGTTTCAAGGAGGTCTTGATCATACGAAAAGGGCTCCTGCATTGTTAATAAAATTAGTTTGTTAAGCATGAAAAATGAATACAATAAAATTAGTAGTTATGGAAGATGATATACAATAATACCTTATTATATATTCCGTGCCATTGTTTATTCAATTCTCGACTTCTTACGGCTACGAGCTGATCCCTCCTCCATTCGAGATTTTGATTCTCTGTTATCGCGATCATTTGTGTTATGAGAAATGTTGAGAGATTTTTTTGATAATAATAAGAGGAGATGAAAAGAGTCCTCACATGTTATCGTTGAGTTCAGTACTTTCGTCCTTCTTCAGAAATTGCTTAAACCACTTCACAGAATTTTTGGCATATCGTTTCAAGTTGTTTTCGTAGTCAATGTAGAAGAGACCAAACCTTGAACTATATCCGGATCCCCATTCAAAATCATCCAAGAATGACCAAGCAAAAAACCCCTTGACATCGACACCATGGTCACTGCAAAAGTCAAGCTTTTAGAGCAGATCACACTGAGAAAGAAATTCCTTTTAAAATAAAACTAGTACTGTTTGAAAAAGGAAGCGAGAACATGAATTTGGAAAGAACAAACTCACTTGATAGATTTCAGAACATTGTGGAAAATGTCTTTATAATATTGCTCTCTTATGGGATCCTTCAGGGCTTCCTCTAATGACGAGGAATTCACGTCATCAACTCCTAATTTTTTTAAAAAACCAACAAATCAGTAAATCGGAGCTTCTTGACAGCTATAACCATAAACACATGAGGGCTGTTAGCTCTGTTCTTACCATTTTCAGTGATATATATTGTTGGGTTTTCATACGCGTCCTTTACGTAATTCAAAAGATGACGAATGCCTTCGGGATATATATAAAGCCAACTTGAACCCGCCTGCGAATTTGATTTATATATCTCAATACCAACGGGAAAAAGAAAGATTCTACGTATCAATACTAATTTGTTGAAACAAGAATGAAGAATCGCATTCACCTGTGGGCCTATTGGTATTCCATTCTCTCCCCTGTACGTAAAATAATATCAACATGAGTGAGAAAGGGTAGAATTTTAGACCATCTTATTCTGAGAGTTTTTTTTTTTTTTTTCTCATTTAATTAACAAGCAAATAAATATTTCACCTGGCCAGTAACACGAGCATCTTCCATAAACCCAATATTTTTATAGTTAAACATCCTCAACGTTCTGAGCATAATATGTAGTGTAGTAATTGATCCCAATAAAGTCATAAGATCCTCTCAGCATCTTGGATTCCTCCTCACTGAATCTGGGCAATCTTCCTCCAACGTAGTCGTGCATATTCTGTGGATAGTCACCTTTAGTTAGAGGATCCATGTAGCCTGCCAAAAACGTACAAGGATACACTAGATTAACTGGTGATCCTGGTTTCTTCTCCACGGAGTTTAAGAATCCAAATTAATGTTTCAAATTATTATATTATCCAATCAGCTAGCAACATGCTTACCATCCAAGCATAAAATCAAGGCTTCGTTTAGTTGCCATCCGATCACTTTCACTAGTTGAGTAAGGTTCAAACCAATGAGAAACGAGGGTTATCCCAATTTTTCCTCCTTGACACGTCTGACGAGATTTTGTCAATGATAAAATTAGCACAGTCACGACTGAAAACTTTGGTGAAATATGTTATGAAACGAGCCACAAATTAATTATAGCTTTAGCTTTTGCAACCTGATAACTTTTCCTTGTACACTTTCACCAGCCGTTGCATGAGCACAGCATAGATATGGGTTACAATGTAAACCTCGGTGGCACCAGAGATTTTGGGCGGCCTGGATAATTCTCCAAAAGTGAAATTCTGCCGGGTGCCATGGCGCCCGTGTCATAACCATTGACGCTAAACATAAAGCTCATTTAAAGTGATCCAGTGCTTCACTCGACTCTCCAAATCTTTTGAAAGCAAAGCTCCACAAAGTCTCGGAAATCGTTCTATATGAGTTTTGAAATTATTAGATTCAAGCATGGAGGATTTAAATTAAAGTGAGATGTTTATATAATATGAATATAAAAACGATTACTTACAAAATATCAGGGCTCAAGAAACACCATATTTGTCCTCAATTGCTTGTGGAGTGTCCCAATGAAAGAGAGTTACATAAGGCTGTATACCTGTGCATTTCAAAGCAAAAATAACATGAGAAAACTAAAGTGTGAAACGTTTTGTATGAAAGTTTGGAAAATGCTTTTCAAATTTTCGAAATTCAAGCAAAGTAAGATTGCCCCTGCATTTGCCATGGCCACTGTTGCTACCCAATTTTTGACCCATGTTTTGATATATTTTCAAAAAATCCAAAAAAATTGAGAAAAACAAAGAAAATCCAAAAAAATGTTTTTTTAATATATTTTCGTCATTTTAGCATTTTCAACGTCGTTTAAAAAAGAATTTAAATTGTTAAAAGATTTTCAAACGCGTTCGGCTTTTCACGCGTCATTTTTAAAATCATTGATTTTCCGCATTTGAGTCGACGTTGATATTGCTCGTTTTCAAAAAATACAAAAAAAAAAAAAGAAAAATCAAAATTTACAAAAAGAAAGAAATTGAGGGACCAAGTTGAAAAACCTAGCAACATTTTTGCCTATAAATACTGGTCTTTAACTCAAACAAAAGGAGGGGGGGTTAATTTTGGAATTCAAAAGAAAAAATACAAAAAACCCTAAAACACAACTCTTTCTCCTCACTAAAAAAGGGAGCCGGCGGCGCCTGCCCACTGGTTTTAAATTTTTTCTCCATAGTCTTCTTCTCTTGAAACCAGCCGCCGGCCCCTACATTGATTTTTTTTCTCCCCCACACCACTCTTCTCAACCATACACTGTCCCTTTCCCAATTTACAACCGCCGTCTCCCCTGGCTGAGATTTCTTTTTCTCCTCCAACCGGAGCTCCCCCTCATCATCTTCATCCACAACCGCTGACCCCCCAACCCGGATCCAAGCAGAGACCAGACCCGAACATCTCCTTCCTTGGTCGTTCCCCTCAACTGACCGGACACAACAGTCGGCCACAATACAGCTCCAGCCATACTCTCCTCTTCTCCTCGTCGCAGCCGTTTCCCTTCCACAGCGTCTCCTTCCCTCAACCATTCCACCGCCGATGAAAGAGAAACAACAACAGAACCGCCGATCGGCTTCCTTCGACAGCGGCTCCCATCTTTACCAGCAGCGACGACCTGCAGGGCCCATCACAGCGGCGGCCGAGCTCCTCCAGTTCACCGAACCCGCCACCGATCTCCCTTCTCTCTGGCAGATCCGTCCACGGCCACGTCCACGGCCACCTCCACATCTGCAACCATCAAATCCGCCGATTGAAGTGTTTGGAGCAGACGAAAAAACCATGGAAGAGCCGATCTGCAGTGAAGCAGATTTGAACGGGAAGAGAGGCAGATCGGGAAAACAAAAGAAATAGAAAATAATTAATTAATGAAATCGACTGCTTGTTGCGTTTTGGGTGTTTTTGCAGGTAACACCGGCGAGGACGGGAAGAGGGGATGAAGCTGCCACCAGCCCCCCCTGTTGCGGTCCTTTTTTCCGGCGGCGCGTGAACCCACGCGCCGCCAGTGACGGTGGCGCGTGGGGAGACGCGCCGCCACTGTTTGCTGCGGTGGCAGGAGGCTATCAATGCGATTTCTGAAGTTTAGGGACTATTTTTTTTGTAATTTTTAAATTATGTAATGTATTTTTTGTTTAGTGTTTGGTTTTTATATTTTTTGTAATGGGATGTACAAAAAGAAAAGGAAAAGAAAAGATAAGAAAAGAAAGAGAAAATAATAATAAAAAAGGGGTTGTGTGTGTTGGTGTATTTTTATTTATTTATTCAGTTTTTATAATTTGTATTTTGTATTTGTGGATGTAAAAGAAAAAGAAAAGAAAAGAAACAAAAATAGTGAAAGTGTATGTGTGAGTTTGTATTTTGTTTTATTTATTTGTATATGTTTTTTTAATGATAAAATTGCAAGGACTAAAAAAAGAATTTAATATTTTGATTGGATCACGGTACAGATTTATTAACTTATACGTAAGTTGTATTTCTAACATCCGATGAAAAGACAAAATTTTAAAACTTTTTTAACATGTTCAAAATCACGAAGCAGCTTACCTCAGGTAGGGTGCGTTAGGGGTGCTAATACCTTCCCTAACCACAACCAGTCCCTTACCCGCGAATCTCTGATAAGACCAGTACATCCGGTTTCCTAGTAGCCCGCAATCAATTACTAGGTGGCGACTCCAACGAACCAAATTCAAGCAAACAACAACGAGAGAAAAATCGCCAGCCGATGCCGCGCGCCGATTTTTTTTTGGGGTGCGACAGCCACTTCAAGATTCTTATTTAGTCGGTAACATTATTATGAAACACAGTGATGGAGGAAAAGGAAAGGGTTATAACCATTTTTTATGAGCTCATCGATGAGGTTGTTGTAAAACTGGATCCCTTCTTCGTTTATTCCAGCACTTAGTCTGCCATCTGATGAATTCAATTCGATGATTGAAAAATCAAAGTAAGGAAAAGTGTGGGACTTCGAATGTCAAGTCGCGTCCCATCCTCGTGAATTAAAAAGGTACGAGAAGTAGGGTAAAAACAAAAGAGCACACTTACGTGGTAATACCCTAGACCATGAAATAGAGAATCTGAAAGCATCCATTCCCATTCCCCTCATTCTTTGCACATCTTCCTATAACATTTTGTGTGTAAAATATATCAACAAGTGTAATGGTGATCAGATCGACAAAAGGCAACTAAGAGAAAAATAAGATGAACATCGTACCTTATAGCGATTATAGAAATCAACTGCCACGTTTGCATTGCTGTGGTCGCTTATCCTCTCTGCAATTTTTCAGAATTTGTTCTTAAATTCCTTTGAATATATATTATTTGATAAAATCATGTTTACATCTTTAATTTGCGCGCACTTTCGCCCCCTACCCCAAAAGTCACCTTCTTTCTTTCCTTTTCCTCTCTTCTTTTGGATTTAATAGACAAATACACTATGGTTTTAGGCAGGCCATCAACATGCTGCTGGCAGGTGACTCCTTGAGAGATTTATATTCGTTGTTTTAGTTAGGAAAGCATTGTAACGAACTCCTGCATTGAATAAAGAGATACCTGGATGCTCCGCGATGAAGGTGTCCCATATATTCGGCCCCTTTCCTCTCCTGTTTGTTTCACCTTCAAACTGCATATAATTTAAACGTTATCAGAGAGCAAACAATTGAGGCGTTTCTCTCTTCGACCAGAGTACTTGAAGCAATGTTTGTACCTGGTAAGCTGATGAAGAAGATCCAAAAAGGAAACCATCTGGGAAAGAATTACGACTCAACTTGGCAAGACTTCCCATGATATACACAAAGTCTTTGTTGAACAGCCTTGCAGAAGAGCAATAAGGGCTTGAGCAGTACTAAAGATTGTTGGGTGATCAGAATAAAGAATGTATCGTGAGATAGCAGTGAAAAAATAAATAAATGAACGTATGAAGTATGGATTTTGTAAGAACATCGACATGCCAGAGCCTATTTATAGGCATCATTTTGAAAGGTTATTCTCAACAACCAAGAAGGATAATTGTGGTCAATTATTACTGTTTGTTTCAATTGACCGATCAATGAAAATTCAATTTGGAACTTCTAATTGGATAAGGATATTTGTCATTTGAGGAATTCGTGGTGTTGAAACAAGCACCAAACTTAAGATTCCGTGCTCTAATTGCACTGTGAAGCCTAGCAATTGTACTTGAAGCATGCAGAGAAAATTCAGCAACCGGATCGTCAACATAAGAATTTTCAACGACTTCAATTTTCTTGTCTGATGCCAATGAAGCCAAGCGAAAGTTGACGGGTTTCCAGCCCAAGAAGAGTTTTTAAATGGTATGTGGACCTTTCGCATTCAGACATGAAGTATATTCTGAGCTAGAAATTTTGCATGAAACAATTTTAAATAATTCTTTACGCTGAATTAGCCAAGTCAAGCACAATACATGATCTTTAACCAAAAGCCTAGGAGAGTAACCAATTACGATCAATCTCTAAGATGACCTTTCTTCAATCCCAACTGACAAGCCCACCTCTAAATCGTGCAAGAAATGCTTTGAAGCGATCAACCTGGAATTCATTTGCTTTGAAGCCATCAACTGGTCATCAGCCTGGAATTCAATTTTACAACTGTCTGGATTTATTTTCCAAGAAAGTTTATCCTCGCGAAAACTTCAACTTGATTAGGAGAAACACACTGCGTCTCGCTTCTATCGGAATTATTCAAGCATCCTCTTCAAGCCTCCAACGAATTCCTTAACAATTAGCGGTATTAGATTACCATTATTATCATACTATCCCCCGTTATCTAGGCGCAAGATTAAACACAGAATACAAATCACACCACAGTATAGTGCCTCAAGTTCACGTAATTATTGTCACTGTACTTCATTATTGTCCATGTACGAGGATTGTAAATAAGAGCTGTATAAAATATATAGGTGTATCTTTAATTTATTTCTCTATAGTAATCGAGCAGATTAAATTAAAAGAGCACCATTAAGAAGATAGTGACCGAAGGAATAAAAACTTACAGTATAAATAAAGAAACAAAAATCAAACTAATTAGTCCAGTTCAAGATACATTCAAGACATCTAATCTGATCAGAACCTGTGTAACTAAAGTTTCTAACTGAGAATTCCAACCAAAAGGCCAAACGTTGAAAGGTAAGATAAAAAATCACGTCCTAATTATAGACCTTGGACTCGAAGATAAGTCGATAGCGAACTAACTAGATAGATCAACAAAAGCCTTTGCATAGAAGAATAATATTCTGACACTGAAAATTACCTCTAACCGACCTGTACCATTCTTGAAGATTTTGCTCAAGGCCCCTAGATGGACAACTTAAACACCTGAACCAATGCATGAATCTACCCTAAAAATTCCACATAGCAGTACAGTGATGAAATAGATGATTACTGGTCCCAATCTCCTCACAATAAAAAAGAAAAAGAGCATCCTCATAATTAACAATCCTCCTCTCAGCTAAAAAAACCCCTAGTGATGAGACTACAATTAAGTTGGAGCCACATGAACACATCAAATTTAGAAGGTGCAAAACCTTTCCAAAGCAAAACAAAAAAAAAAAGGAGCCCCTGAAGCAGATATGCTATCTAGAAATTTGCAACACTGAATAAGTGTTGGAACTATCAAATTTTCATACCTTACTACTATCTTCACCTCCAGAAAAAAAACTAAACCACGCTCCACCTCTACAATTAAATCTTCCTGCATACAAAGCTCACGAGACCTCAGATTCCTCCTCTAAGTCAAGCTGACCGAATTATCAGTCGGGCTATACATATTGGCGGGGCCAACTAGTTGCTGAAGAGAAAGATTAAATAGTCTAGGAAATAAATTATGAAGAGGAGCTGGAGTACCTAGCCAAGAATCAATCCAAGACCACGAGTTATTGTCATCACCTACCTTGAACCCAACGCTTGACTTAAGTGGAATGGCTATGCTTTCTCTTGTGGAGAAAGTCAAAATAATGCCACGCCAGGTTGGAGAAAGAGAAACACAACACACAGGAAGCCCATTGTCGTGGCGTGCACGGCGTCGATTGGCAGATCTGTCTCCTAAGTGTGCTGACAAATGGTTTTGGATTTAATCATAAAATTATGATTATAAGGTTCAAGAGTCGCCACCTAGTATTATGGTCGTTAGAAAACCTAATGGTATGCGAGAGTTCGAGTAAGGGATTGGGTGTGCAAGGGAAAAACGCATCACCCCAGTGCACCATATCTAAGGTAAGTTGCATTGTTATTTGATTGTTATTCTAAGTCGCATTTCTGTCTATTGGTCTTGTCTAAAGTTCAATGTAGATCTCCTTTCATGAGGAAGTCTCTACCTTATCGGGTTAAATCTTGACCATTCTAAAGGCCAAACTTATTTATTTCGTGGATATAGCTAAGTCATAGCATTCTGAACGACAAAATAGTTATATGGGATATTTTATATTTTAATCAAACCCTAATAGATAATCATAAACCGGTTATGATATTTTTTTTGTATTTTTTAAATCATGATAAAAATGATTTTTATCTCTATTTAGAAAATACGCATGAAAAACTTTTAGGTTTTGGCCATGTGCACAAACACTACCATAAATTTGACTAATATTATAGCATGTAATTATATAGGAAATATTGTAGTCATATTCTTATGTGGTAATCTCCACCTTTACTATTGTATATTGCCCTACTCATATATATAGAAAGGGTTGGCTAACCTATTAGGTTAAGCCTCCTAATCATTCTCAACTTGGTATCAGAGCCTCCTAATATTTTCTCTCTTTGCAGCCGGCCCTAATTTTCTTCCCCATGGACTCTCCTCCTGCTGCCGTTGATCCAATCTCCCCCTCCACCGGTGATGCATCATCACCGGCCAGCCCTCTTCCTGCTACTGGCTCTGCCGTTCCTCTGCCTCTTATGGGAACACAATCTACAATGGTTCCTTTATCAACACCCCCATGTTGTGTCGTTGAAACTTACGAACACAAATTATCTTTATTTGGAGATGCAGAAAGCCATATCTCCTTGGTCAAGGTGTTTTTCAGTTTGTTGACGGCTCCTTGCCGTGTCCTCCATCTCATATGATTGATGCTTCAGCTGATTCTTCTTCTGCCATCAGCCCCTCTTTTCTTCGTTGGAAGCAACAAGATCAACTTATTTTGAGTGCTCTACTCTCCTCTCTTTCCGTGGATGTGCTGCATCTTGTAGTCGATTGTTCTACTTCACATTGTGTTTGGCGCACGCTTGAGAAGGCACTTGCCTCTCCATCTAATTCTCGGATCATGCAACTACATGGCTCCTTTCAAGACCTTCGGCAAGGTGATGCATCGGTTAGTATGTATATGCAGCAAGCCAAATCGTTATTTGACGAATTGGCTGCTGCTGGTCGCCCAATGTCCCTTGAAGATTTCAATCTCTATGTGTTTCGTGGACTTCGCGGTGAGTTCAAAGACTTGGTAACTAGTCTCATAACCAAGGCTGAACCGCTATCGTATGCTGATCTTCATAGCCATCTCCTTACCCACGAGTTTTTGCACAAAAACTCCTTTCACTCCATGGCTGTCGGTTCATCCTCTTCATCGCTGCTGTCTTCTTCTTCTCTGCCGCAGCAGCCACCATTGCTGCCAACACCTCCGAATTCTGCTTATTATGCCATGACTAATCACAGCCGAAACAGGGGACGTTCTAGAGGTAATTGGCGCTCAAACACCAACCGATTTCAGGCCCCAAACAGAGGTCACTCCGCTGCAGATTGGAGGCAAAATCAGTGGCAGAACAGGCGCACCTCTGCTGCAGATTTTCGGCCAAATCAGGGGCAGTGGTCTGGACATGTGCGCTGCCAATTATGTTCCACTCCTGGCCATTCAGCTCTTCAATGCTATCAGTTTCGCAGCAGCACACAGCAGCCCTCTGCTCACCTTGCTGTTGCGAATGATTCTGCTGCAACGACTTGGTTTCCCGACACCGGCGCGAATCAACATGTGACGCCTGATCTTGCAACTCTAACTGATTCTGCTCCTTATCTTGGTAATGATTTCTTGCATGTTGGTGATGGTAAGGCCCTTGACATATCCCATGTTGGACATACTACTTTATATTCCCCCAAACGCTCGTTTACATTAACTAATGTTCTTCGTGTGCCTCACATTACCAAACCGGTGTTATCTGTTCAGAAATTCTGTCGTGATAATCATGTTTATTTTGAATTTCACGATTCTGTGTTTTATGTGAAGGATCTCGTCACCAAGGAAGTTCTTCTTCCGGTCGGAGTCATGATGGTCTTTATGTTCTCTCCGAGTCCTCGGCTACGTCAGTTCCTCAAGCTTTTTGGTCTCCTTGCATTTCCGCGACTGCCGACTTGTGGCATCGTCGTTTAGGTCATCCAACTCCTCGCATTCTAAATTTGTTAGTTTCTGATAATAAAATTATTTGTACGTCTAAACGATCTTTTACTCAATGTCAAGCATGTCCATTAGGCAAGTCATCCCGTTTGTCATTACGATCGACGGGTCACAAAACTTCTACCCCACTTGAATTAATTTTTAGTGATTTGGGGGCCCTGCTCCAATGTTTTCTCTGATGGTTTTCGTTATTTGTTATATTTGTTGATGCGCACACTAAATATATTGGTATTATCCGCTTGTTGCGAAATCTGATGTATTTTCCACGTTTCAACGTTTTCAGACACTTGTTGAGCGTCAGTTTTCTCTTAAATTAAATCTGTTCAAACTGATTGGGGTGGTGAATATCGTAAATTAAATACATTTTTTCAAACAATTGGTATTCATCATCGATTAATTGTCCTCATACTCATGAACAAAATGGCACAGTTGAACGTCGTCATAGACATATTGTCGAAACTGGCCTAACCCTCTTAGGCTAGTGTAATGCACCATTGCGTTTTGGGAACTATGCTATGAAATCATCAGTCTATCTTATAATCGCATGCCTACTCCTGTTCTTCAAAATCAATCTCCTTTTGCGTGTCTGTTTCATCGCACTCCTGATTATAATTTCTACGCACTTTTGGGTGTCTTTGTTTTCCATTTTTACGTCCATATCATGCTCATAAATTAGATTTTCGGTCTTCTCCTTGTGTGTTTTAGGCTATAGCTCGTCTCATCTTGTTATCGGTGTCTTGATTTAGAGTCTGGTCGTGTCTATGTCTCCCGTCATGTTCGTTTTCATGAATGTGTCTTTCCTTTTCAAAAGTCTGAACAGGTAACAACAACCCCGGTTCCCCCCACTCCACCTACCTATCTTCCATCACTGCAACCCCTTCCTGTTTTCAGCTCCTCCTTCCCCAACTCGACAAAACACACAACCCACCTTTGCCCCCTGCCGCAACCCCCCACAGCTTGCTCCCCTACCCGTTGATTTAGCCGACCCTGCCTCACCACCCCACACAGCCATACTATCACACGTGCTTGTCTTTCCAATGATTATTGTGCAGGAACAGGTTCTGACTTGCAGGATTCAGTTGCGGCACAACCCCGCACCTCCCCGGCTTCACCTCCTGGTCTGCAACTTTGTGTTGATCTCTCCTCTTATCCTCTTCAGCACATTCCAGGTACAGGTGCTGCTACTCCATGTCCGCTGCTCCTAAACACCCCATGGTTCTTCTTCGTCCGAGACAGCCCAAGACAGCGCTGATCACCACCACGGCAGCCACCTCTGCTGCTTCCTTCAGTCGGGTAACTTCTCCTCCCTCGCATGAGCCACTTATTTTCCTGATGCTAACAGATATGAGGCGTGGCATAATGCTATGCAAGAGGAAATTCAGGCCTTACTCGCAAACAGAACATGGACTTTAGTGCCATCTCATCCGTCCATGAATGTTGTTGGTAGCCGATGGGTCTACAAAATTAAACGCAGATCTGATGGTAGCATTGAGAGGTATAAGGCGCGCCTGGTTGCTAGGGGCTTCACTCAGCAAGAAGGTATTGATTACTCAGAAACTTTAGTCCTGTTATCAAACAGGCGACAGTCCGCTTAGTGTTCTCCATTGCAGTTTCGAGTGGTTGGAAAAATCATCATCAGCTTGACATTCATAATGCATTTCTAAATGGAGTCCTTGATGAAGAGGTTTACATGAAACAACCTCCAGGTTTTGTTGATTCTGCACTCCCAGGTCATGTATGTCGATTGCATAAATCTCTATATGGGTTAAAACAGGCTCCGCGGGCTTGGTACACTCGTCTGAATGATTTTCTATTATCCATTGGTTTCCGTGCTTCTAAAGTGGATACCTCATTGTTTATCTTCTCGGTTGGTAGTGATATTTGTTATCTTTTGGTTTATGTTGATGATATTCTGCTTACGGGTAATAATGGAACTCTGCTACAACGACTCATTCAGCTACTGAGCTCAGAATTTAAACTTCGGGATTTGGGTGATGTTCATTATTTCTTGGGTATTGAAGTGCAGTGTACTAGTCTGGGACTTATGCTTTGTCAACATAAATATACACTTGATATCCTCACACGAGCTGGTATGTTATCCTGTAAACCAGTTGATACTCCTATTTCGGCATCCAAAGCCACCATTATGCCGGATCCATTGTTTCCTGATGCTACTCGTTTTCGGCAACTTGTTGGTGCTCTCCAATATCTCACTTTCACATGCCCGATATTTGCTTTGCTGTTACCGGGTCTGTCAATTTATGCATGCTCCTACAGAATCCCATTGGGCTGCGTGAAAACGCATCTTGCGTTATCTCCGTGGTACGGCATCACATGGTTTACATATTACTCGCAGCTCTTCCTTTGCTTTACATGGTTTTACGATGCAGATTGGGCAGGTAGTATTGAGGATAGAAAGTCTACAGGTGGTTATCTTGTGTTCTTTGGTCAGACGCCAATTTCGTGGAAATCGAGTAAGCAACGCACTGTGCTCATTTTTTCGTTCTTCGACGGAAGCTGAGTACAAAGCCTTAGCCGATGGCACGGCTGAAGTTATCTGGCTTCAGTACTTGTTACGGATCTTCAGATTCCAACTCCTTCTGCCCCTATTATCTGGTGTGACAACCTTGGTGCCACGTATTTGTCCGCAAACCCTATATTTCATGCTCGCACAAACATATTGAGATTGATTATCATTTTGTCCGAGATAGAGTTGCGAAGAAGGAGATTCAGATTCGTTTTATTTCCTCTCAGGATCAACTTGCCGATGTCTTCACTAAGCCACTTCCTGCTGCTTCATTTACTGCTTTTAGATTCAAGCTTCGGGTTGATCCTCCACCCTCAGCTTGAGGGGGCGTATTATAGCATGTAATTATATAGGAAATATTGTAGTCATATTCTTATGTGGTAATCTCCACCTTTACTATTGTATATTGCCCTACTCATATATATAGAAAGGGTTGGCTAACCTATTAGGTTAAGCCTCCTAATCATTCTCAACTACTAAAACCAACGAAATTACCGATGGCCTTTTTCTGTCGGTAATTTGCGGTGATATTTACCGATGAATGTAAATCAGTCGGTATAACCATCGGTGTATACCAACGAAATAATTTTTCGGTAATAACATCGATATATATTGTCGGAATTTCAGTGAAGAGAGAAAACAAAAATAAAATAAA